>CAAE01014587.1:277872-341889 GCA_000180735.1 Tetraodon nigroviridis | reverse complement strand
ACTTTTACGGAATCAACGTGCTTTAATTTACTTTAGGAAAACTTTTTTAGTTTCTCCAGTGATGACCTAAGTATGAATGCAGATAATAACTTCATGTAGAAAGTAATTCCCAGTTTACAAATCATTTCTTTGGAAAACCGAATGGATAAAGGCTAATTTCCCCCCAGAGAGGAGTGGATAAACAGCGTTTGACCCTGCAGTGGAAACCAGACTAATGACTGAAGCCTGTCTGGCCTGTCTGGTCGCGCCAAAGCCCGTACAATGTAACTGGATACGTCTACTCCTCTGATGATTTTGGATCTTTACGAGACTGAAAATACATACAGCAGTTTGGATTTACCAGTCTTAAGTCAGTCTGGTTCACTATTGTAGCCACTGTGTAATCAACCCCGCCACAGGAGAGCTACTGTGTTTTTGCTGTTCCAGCAGCCTTCACGACTGATGGCTAATAAAGGGTAGAGTCCCGTAGAATCAGTGCTGTACCAGAGAAAAGGTGATCTGCCCGTGTGACAGCTACTACAGAAAGGATGTAGTCTTGCTGTATCTAAGTCACGCCCGTGCTGGGTATGTTTGTGTTGAAGTGTAGTTTGAGTGGTCTTGGGTTGTCGCCAGACTTGCTGCCTCCATTAGAGCTCAAGAGGACTTGATTTGGCTTCAGGGTGTACCCTCAGATATACTCTGGATAGAAGCACACACACGTAAATTAACAATCAAGACGAGGAAACAAGAATTCAAACAAACACTGTTATACTATTTGAATTGGCGCGGTCGACAAAACCTATTTTCGCCTGCCTTGACGCGATAAAGTAACTCTTGTCATGCGATAACCCTTTCACCACTTTTGACAACGAGTCAGCAAACACAGTCTCGACCAGAGTGGTCCTTCGTGTGAAGAAGATGGCTGAAAAATAGGACTGTGAAGGACTTTTACTCGGTCCAGGGAGAATCCAAACCGGCAAATTAAATAAACAAGCAGAGCCACAAGCAGTGACACCTAATGTTCCCCCATCATGTTTGTGTGCTTTTTCATGCATGTTAAAGTAGACCTGCTCTATCCCTTCAGCTCATGTGGTGGGAGATTGAGACACGCTTGTGGTGGAGTTCTGTGTGAATCATTGTACTTGCGCTTCTGTGTTCTTTTTCTTGAAGGTCGTGGTGATATCCAGCCCCAGTTGGACAGTGCCATGCAGGATGTCAGTGATAAATACATTCTGCTGGAAGAAACAGAGAAGCAGGCGCTCAGAAAGGCTCTCATAGAACACAGACAGAGAATCTGCTGCTTTGTAGCCATGTTGCGGCCTGTAGTGGTGAGTGGAGTAGCCAAGAAGGAATAAACGCCGTTTCTTTATTGCTCAAAAAGCAATAAGGAAAGGTGACGAAAGTGTTTTCACCCATATAATCTGTTTTCCTTTATTTTTTTTAGGATGAGGAAATTTCTTTGTTGGGAGAGGTCACCCACCTCCAGGCAATCAGTGACGACCTTAAAGCCTTGACCTCTGACCCACACAAGCTTCCCCCTGCTAGTGAGCAGGTGAATAATAGAGACTGAGGAGGAAGCAGGCGGAGAATAAGAACATAAAACTTCCTTTAACCTCAGCTAATACTTATATAAGTTTGTTGTTTTATTGCTAGAATTTATCATTATCATATTGCAGCTTTTTTACTCTATTCCTATTGGAGAGTGAATTTTGTCCTCCCTCTCAGGTAATCTTAGATTTGAAGAGTTCAGATTACGGCTGGTCGTATCAAACCCCGCCATCATCCCCGAGCACCACCATGTCTAGGAAATCCAGCATGTGCAGGTAGGAGCCCAGAGCCGACAATCCTTAGAGCAAATAACAACTGGTTTGCATTTGCAGTGCACTTGTAGCACCACAACATGATTATATCAAATGCAAAAGAAATGTAGTACTATGACTCTGTGTCGTGTTACATCATGGAGCAGATACGGTGCATTGGAGCCTTCTACACTTGCTGTATTTTAATTTCTAAACCTACCATTGCTAAACAAGAGGAAGACAAATATTGACAGTGGGAGTGAACCGTGTTTTCCCCCAGTGTACTTCTGCCACCCAGTGGTGATTAAAAGCTAAGTCGCTACAGTTGCTAATAAACTCACCTGAAAAGTCCAACAGTAGTGCTAAAAGAAGCACAGAGCCGGGTCATACTTGGAAAAATAAGATCTGCTGTTCAGACCATGATTCCCACCCCGTGTCCTCCTGCCTCTGTCTGCGTGAGCTCAACTGGTTTATTTCTGAAAGGTTCGGGTCTAAAAAAGAGGTTTATTTTCTGGGTTTTGTGCTGGGAGCATTCATCTTGTCCTGTAAAATAAATCGTGGGTGGGCTTGCTCTGAATCAAATCCAGATTTCTAATTTTCTGCAGTGTAAACTGAAGGCATTAAAAGGATGCACAGACATGTTCAACCTGTTACTGTGTGTAACAGGTTGCCTTCCTGATCGTCCCATTGCCTGTTTTAACACATAAAATTGTGAAATTTCACAAATGACTCTAGTTTGTGGAATTTTTCGGCACTGATTCGTACCTTATTTGATACATCTTGTATCATTCATTTTTCTTTTAATTTTTATATTTTCTTCTGATGATTAAAGTGTTGCTTTTAAGTCTCCGTTCGCACAGTGATAAGACCAAATGCAGCGTTGTGTTTTGGTGTTTATTCTGTGTGAATAACTCGACACTCTCCGTCCAAGGCATAAAATCTTGTCATTTTCTGCCTGTAGTTATTGTTTTATGTTGTTTATGTTGTTGGTTTGATTGGATTGACCTTAGTTAATGCTTGCTGCATCTTGGTGTGCCGTGTTAATTGTTTCCCACCCTTTCTCCCCCACACTCCCCCAATCCTCTCCTTTCATGTTGTCCATTCTTCTTCTGTCCGTATCTTGGCCCGTTTTTGATTTCCTCCAACCTGCCCGTCGCTGTCAATCTCCCTCCTTGGGCCATCTCCTCATTTCTCACCCCCCCCTTTTACAGTAGTCTGAACAGCGTTAACAGTAGTGACTCCAGAGGATCCAGCGGCTCTCACTCTCATTCTCCTTCCTCCTCTTCCTCCTCTTCCTCACACCACCTCTTCAACCATCACAACCGCCACCGGTACCGCAGCTCGGCGCTGCCCCAGCCGGCCCCGATCCGGCTCTCGAGCATCTCTTCCCACGACTCAGGCTTCATGTCTTCATCGCACGAACAGTATGCTTCGTCTAAGTCGTCCTCACCCATGCAGCCTGAAACAAAGGTAAGAAAAACCCCTCAGTCGCCCACACTGAACCACAGCTTTGGCTCCAAGCATGCGCTGATGAAATAATACTATAAAACCGCTCGTGCTCTATGATTTTCAAATCATTGTACTGGGAGACGGACAGAAAACCCACAATCAGTGGTGCACACAACTATTTTCTCACACATCTCAAGCCCTGAGTGGTGGTTAGCTGGCAGGGGTAAGTGGATACGATCACGCTGAAGTCATTTCCCTACAATTATTTAAACATAAGTGCACAGGAAATTAGCCTGCCTCTTTCCTAGTCAGAGCAAAACAGGTCAGGCCCATCATGCTGTTTAGGAGTCAGCTGTTGTGACAGAATGTGGTTGGTTAAACTAAAGGATTGAACAGATCGAGCCCTGCGTTTCATTAAAAGTGTCTTGGCGCAAAAATGTTTTGTCCTTTTGTCAAATGTTTGTTTTGTAGATATGGAGCAACTCTTACTGCCATAGAGAGATTGTATCGTTGTTTATACGATCGTCCAGCGTTTGTGGTTTCAGTGTTTGCAGGGACGTCAAAATATTTTAATATACAAACACATCGGCAGTGGGGTTTCGGGGGTTTTACAACTCATTGAAGGTGTTTTGGTCAGTGCGCTCATTCACTGCACCATCCAGGCTTCATCAAACGGGGGCTTCTAGAGTTACAAAAGCTTTCACAGATTTTTGTCCATTTTCAATATCTAACCCGAGAAAAATGTTCTGTAACCGATTCCAAACCCTAATCATCCTTTGGAAAGAGGCTCTCAGGCAAAGGCTTAATTCCCTGAAGGCAAGGGTTAAGTATGTTGTCATTATTAAGAATAACAGAGCCACCAGGGCTTTGCCTACTAATCAGACATTTGTGGTAAAGGCCAGAAAGACACATGTTGAGTTGGTGCATCACTTTAACAGAGCTCCAGGACTGCTGATGACCGCGCGGTTACCACTGGTGCTGCCCCGAGCGGCTTTTTCCGCTCTAGCTTTTCACTAACCGCTGAAATCTGTGGAAAAGCCACGGGTGCTGGCTAACCCATGACTTCCGTCTACCTGCTGACATGTCTGTCCCTCTGTGTCCGCTCCCGCCTCTCCGCCCGCTCGCTGCTGCACTCACCCCCTCAGCCTAATCCCACTTCCAAGTCCTCTGAGGTGTCAGAGACTGGGCAGCTTCACGGCGACTGCAGCTCTCTCTCCTCTCTAGCCGCTTCCGCTGCGCCTCCGCACGTTACTGACAAGGTGAAGCACACTCGTCCAACACCAATCTCACCCTTTCAGTCATACACGTGTGAATGCATTTTGCACACCGCTGCAGCTTTCTACTAAACCCCCAAGCTGGCTGCACTTCCCATTTTCACAGAAAAGACAAAGCAACACCCAGCCCTGTGGTTTTTGTTGATTTTAGCATTTGTGACCATTTCATCTGTCTTTTTTTTTTTTTTTTGGTTTTTAAATTGGTTTGTTTTTGGGTTCATCGTTTAAATAATTTCTCCCGTGTTTTTTTTTGTGTGTTCTGTTTTGTTTCTGTTGTCATTCCTCTCCTCCAATGACACACACGCGCATCCAGTTGTCCAATGGTTTCGACCACTACAGCCCTGAAAATTCTCCCTACCTGCATAGCAATGGTGGCTCCAGCACCGCCTTCCCGTTCTTCCCGGTTTCATCTTCATCCTCCACCTCCTCATCTAGTCCCACCCGTTCATGGTCACGCCCCGCCTCAGCTTTGTTACCAGACTACCCTCCCTACTGTACACTGGGCCCCATGATCCCTTCATCACGGGTCCCGACCTGGAAGGTTTGTTCCCTCACCTGGGTGTCGGTGATCATTTCCCCCCCACCCTCCTCTTCCTCGGCCGTGTGAATTTGATGATCCTGACGTGTTTTTCTTCGAAGGACTGGGCTAAGCCAGGGCCCTATGACCAGCCTATGGTCAACACCCTGAGGAGGAAGAAGGACAAGGAGCCCGCAGCTGTACCAGACATTAACGGGAGCGTGAACGGCAGCAGCGCAGGCCTGACCTCCACACAAGCCCCTCCTGTGCTTCAAACATCTGTGTCAGTGGAGGAAAGAACCAAAGCTCTGACCCCCCCTGTAAAGGTCCGATTTGCTCGCTTTTATATTTGGGTTAGAGTGGGGGTTTTTTTGGGGTTCATATCAGAATCGTTTCCTATTTTGAATCGTTTTTGCAGCTCTGCTGCTCCTCTGCTAGTCCAAACCTGGTGCTCAGCCGACTTTTACAGAGCTCGTTGTTGTATTTCTGCCTCAGCCTGGTCACATTGAGCCCCATGAAGAGCTGGCTTTGGCCTTATCCAGAGGCCTGGATTTAGACCATCAGAGGTCCAGCAGAGACTCCATCCAGTGTTCCAGTGGCTACAGCACGCAGACAAACACACCCTGCTGCTCCGAGGACACGATCCCATCGCAAGGTTTCCCAGCAGCTCTCACTTCCCCATCACGATCCTCCTTTTTTACCCTCTGGTCCGATTCCTAACCATCTTTCCTATCTTTTTAGTGTCGGACTATGACTACTTCTCCATGGCTGGAGATCAGGAGCCTGAACCTCAGCAGATGGACTTTGACAAGTCGTCCACAATCCCCAGAAACAGTGATATAAGTCACTCCTATCGACAGATGTTTCAGAGCAAGCGGCCCGCTTCCACAGCTGGGCTGCCCAGCACTCAGGTGCCCTATCCCTCTCAGGGAGCCTACTCCACCATGCCCTACCCTTCCACACCTCTCCACACAGGAGCTTATCCTCCGCTGTCTGCAGGTACTCAGTCTTCCATCTAGTAAACATGCGGCCTGCATAACAGTGGAGTGTGTGTTGTGTGTGAGTCTGGATGCTCTGGTAAGTCGTATTCTCGTTGCAGGCTCGGGTCACGGCTTCCACTCCGGATCCAGCTCTGGCTCCTATTCTGCCAGCCAGGGACCGGTCATCGTCACCCCCGGGGTTGCCACAATCCGCCGCACCCCCTCCTCAAAGCCGTCTGCTCGACGCTCGGCCTCAGTTGGGGGCACAGGCCCCATCCCGATTCGTACGCCCGTCATCCCAGTAAAAACCCCCGTGGTGCCCGAGGCGTCAGGGGCAGTAAACGGGAGCAGGGCCGCAGAGCAGGTGGGGGGGGAGCGAGGAGAGAACCCAGGGTCCCCGACGTTCGTACGAGGCAGGGACGCTGAGGCGCTGCCGATGATGTCCTGGAGCGGCCAGGCTTCGACCAACCCACCCGGGCTGCCCTTGTCCAATCAGCAGCACTTTCAAAGCCCAGCGGGACAGGAGGCCGGAGAGGGGTCCGAAGGGGACATGCTGGTGGCCATACGCAAGGGGGTGAAGCTCAAGAGGACTCTGACTAATGACCGCTCAGCCCCGCGCATCGCATGATCACAGGCTGCAGGAATGAACTTCACCCTGCAGTGTGTGTGTGTGTGTGTGTGTGTGTGTTTGAACGAGGTCCAGGGAGGAACACGATCTGCTTCATTAAAGAATGTTAGTTAAATGGGACATGAACTGCTCCACATGTGGTGGCCGGACATTTTGTGAAGTTCTCTGCTGGAGAGTGGAGAGAGGAGAACATCAAACATTAGCCTAGAGAAGGTTTGCTAACGTTAGTTTAGACCTAAAATGGAGGAAGATTTGCAGATTTGTGAAAGATCCTTAGGTTGCAATTGTTTAGGTGAGTGTAAAGATGGTTTCCATCCTAACTTTGAGGTTTTGGGACTCAAAATGAACTTTTAGACTATCTTCAGTTCAGTAAAGTAAAATCTATTTTACGGACCTGCATAAAGCATTTATCCTCAAGGTTTAGAGAAGAGAGCGGTGCATGACTCAAGTGTAAAGGGTGTATTTAATGTACATACATGTTTAGGAGTGCATTTTACCATCGCAGGGATGAATCGGCATCCCAGCTGCCAGGTGGCTTTAAAATAAGCACAATATCTGAAGAGACAGGAGCGGCCGTACAGATGCGGAGCTGCAGCGGTCACCAATCAGTGTTTGCCTGCTGGAGGATCGAAGCACACAAGCCGACTTGGGGATGAGCTACAGGAGAAGAGCGATCTGAATCTGACCATGGTCATGTGACTGGACACTTCGAGGTGGATGTGTTGGACTTTAAGTAAACGCGACGTGTAAATAATTTGCTGATTTTTTTTTTTGTGTGTTTCTCATCTTAACTTTCAGGATTCTGTATAATGATGATGACGGTTTTATTTTATGCTTTTTTTTTTGCCCTGTTTGAACCTCATTTAATCTGCTTTGTAGAACTTTGTAGATCTTATACATGAGCTAGATCTCTTTGTAGCATTGACAGTATTAGCCTAACATAACGCGATCCTGCTGCTCATTGATCGCTTATATTGCTAATACAGGTCGACGATGTGCCAAGACGCAACACAGCACACCCAAATATATTACTAAACTCTTTTCTAGTAATGAATTAACAGAAAGTCTCTAGCTCTCAGTGCTGCCATATGTTATTTTTTTATTGTTTTTGGTTTGGTTGATGTTTAACTGAACTTTAAAATGCACGTTGCATGCATACTAATGTCTTTTTTTAATTTTTGTTCTTTACGTCAGACCGCTCCATAAACTGGTGATTCTCTTTTCATGAGTGCATATTTAATCACCCTAAACTTTAGGAAACAGCATCAAGTGCTTAAACAGTAAACAGTTACTTACAACGCGCTGACATGTTAGAACACAGGCTCCTCTAACAGTTATATGTCTTTGATTTGGAACCCTTGTTTTCATGTCTGTTTGAACACTGTCGCCACGGCTACTACAGGAAGCACGAAGCTGTAAATGTCATGTAACTGTAGCAGTCACTTCTGGAACTCACACTTTTTTGGTAATTTATTTTCTTTAATTTGATGTGTAAATGTCTTTTCTCAGCGTATCTCTATTTTTATACTTCAATACAAGATGGCACATTATTACAGTGACTGTTTCTGCCTTTACTGTCTGATGTTTTATGTCATCTGAAATGTTCTTGCTTGGCCTGTAACTATTCGTTGTCCTGTATTTCACACAGACATTTGTCGCCAAACTCCCTGACACAATATTTCTTTTAAATAGCATCCATCAGTATTATGGGTTTAGAGTTTGAGGGGGACAGATGGTTGTTTTCTGAGGGAGAATTTAGACATTTATTTACAGTTGAGTTCAGATTTTAGTAAAATATCTATCCTCTAAAGCTAGGCTAAGCTTAGCTGCCCTGGGACGAATTGAACTGATCCGTCCATGTTATCTTGTGCGAAGACAGGATGATAATCAGGCATCATCCCTTCATCAAAATTAAACTGTGAAGATCTTCAATAACCTGCTTGCATACAAAAACTGTGTATTGTTCTTTTAACCTGTGCCAAAATGACCACTTTACTGTCATTTTGGAAAATGCAGCTTTCAGTTCAAAATATTGCTCGTTTTTTCTTTCTTTCTTGGCCATCTAGTTATCTAAAACCTGTATTATAGACCTGTACTTTCCATATTTAAAGCGCTAGCATAAATATATATAAAAATATATATATTATATCGGAGTTGCCAAATGTTAGTATATCCTATCAATAAGAGCTTTATAGTTTGTGAAGGTTTGAAAGTAATATTTACCTGGTCTCTAGTTTTAGTTGAAGTTCCCTCCAGTGAGAGTTGACCTCTCTGTTGGTCCCTCTGTTCAGCAGCCTATGATGTGATATCCAGTCAGAAAGTTAAAATGTGTTATTTTTGTGTAATGACAGCTTTAGCAATATAATAAAATGTAAATGTTTCTTTGACTCTTGCTTTTTTCCAGTAAACCTCACCAACTATTGCTGCCCTGATCTCCCTCCTGAGATGCTTTTAATTTGTATCATTAAAAGCTATTAATTAAGATCTAAATGGAGAACATGGACTGACTCACGTAAACGGGTGTTATTCGTAGTTTTGTCCACACGGAGTCGCTCTTTTCATAATTTTCACGCAAACGTCTCAGTCTTTCCATTGATTGTGTGGTTAAAAAAACAATTCTCTTTAGAAATTAACACATTTAATGTATTTAGTAAAAAAAAAAAAAAAAATGTATAAAATAAGCCTGTTCCCTCTCGCCTTATAATCGCATCATTTTTTGTTTCATTTTACCACTATTATGAAAAACATGTCTTGACGCATACTTGCAGTCTATTACAACTATATAAATTTTAAAAACCAAAATGTTACCCTCCTCCACCTCGGCACGTCGGTTGTTAGGTTATCCTGTGTTGAACTGACACATTTGATCTTCAAATGCAAGGTTTTGACGTTTCATTTTAAGCCACCTTATCTGAGCGCAGCCTGCGTTCTGACGTCTGCGCGTGCCGATTACGTCAGACGACGCGCAGGGGGGAAGCAGCGATCTGATTGGTCGGTATTTTCGGGCGCGTTTGGCCCCTCCCCTCCGCCTCACTCGCTTCCTCCCGTCCGCCGGAGGTTCGGCTCGTCAGGCTCCGACTAGCGACAATGTGATCATTTTTTTAGTTCACGCCACCTTCGGACGGATGTTTCTCGGCCGCGTTTCGATAGCTTGTTCAGCCTACCCGAGTTGGTGAGGAAGAGTCGGCCCGGAGTCGCTTCCGTGTCCAAGGCTTTCTCCTGGAGGTTGTTGGACGGGACAGTGGGGGCGCCGACTGAGGTGCGTCCGAGAAGAGAAGTTACCGCTGAATTTGTGGGTCCCCGTCGCATCCTCCCCGAACCAGAGGTGGGTCAGCGGGGCTTCGATCGCTGCTCCTCTCGGTCAGCTGGCATTTTGGTGTTTACACGGAGTTTTACGGACCGACGTGCACACGCTATATTACCCCTGTGGCTTTAATTCATATATGCGACATGACACGCCTCTAAATTGAGGTCAAAATGATGAATTGTCCTTTAAATATCCACCAGGTTTGTCGCCCAAGCACCCTGAGATGCTGCCCTGCCTGCGGAGAGTCCTGCGGCCCGCCCTGCCTCTGGGAGCCGGGACTGGGTTTAGCACATCCGGGCTGACCAAGCACCACGTCCCCGCCGTGGCCTCGGTCCCCTGGCTGCTGCACCGGTGCCACATGGGCACACACCCGCTCAAGGAGTCCGTGGAGCCGCTCAACTCGCCCCGGGGAGCGAAGGAGTTCATCTACAGCCTCCACCCGTCCGAGCGCACTGCCCTGCTGCGGGAGCTGCACAGGTTCGAGTCCATAGCCATCGCTCAAGGTGGGTGAGGAGAGGGGACACACACACACACACACACACACACACACACACACACACACACACACACACACACACACACACACACTAAGGTCTGGACTAAGGTTCTTGCAGGTTTTGTTTTGAAGTAAAATTCCGATACAGATAATTGGATTATACCCCTAAAATGTGATTTAGGACGGGCCACAAATTGACAGAAAATCGCCGACACAGAATTTGTGAGCGCTGACCCCCATGGATGGGGAGAGAATCTATTAGCATTGATCAGTAATCAGATGTTGAAATGATTTTCATATTGATGCACGTTTATCAGCTGGGCAGCCGTTAGCCTCTGTGCAGTCCAGGATTGGGTTGCCTGTGTGTTTTTATGAGGGAAATCAGGTGTTTTTCTTTGTGTTTGATTGTGTTTGCAGTCAGACAGTGGAATCACCTCTGCTTTTTGCCAGAAGAGCTAAAAAAAAAAAGGGCAAAATCACAGTATAATGAAATCACAGAAAATGTAGCGGCATGCTCTGTTTCAAAAAATCGTCTTGGAAAATCATCTTGAAGAAATCTCTCTTGGTATTTGACACACAAGTGATAATATTGCAAAAAAGGTGCAGATTTCATTAACATAACGATGAAAGACAGCTAAAATGAAACGGAGGAAGTTAAGCTTGATGAAAATCTTTACAACCACGTACAGCGTTGTTGTTGTTGTTGTTGTTGTTGTAGTAGTATTAGAAAACCCATCACATTCCCCGCTCACACCTTCAGGGATAGTCATTATTGTGAAATAAAATTAAACCCCGCGGTTGTCTCCAGAACTATATTGCACAGTTATTTCTGTGGTAAGGACATCTCTCTCTCGCTACATCTGCCCTCCTCATTCCCACCATCTCCATCCAGATTCTGGGGCATCTCTCTAGCTTTCCCCTGTCATCCTAATGGAGCATCATTAGGTTCCTGTTAGAGGGTGATTGCATCCAACCACATGTTATCTTGTTGTCTTTCTCTCTGGACAGCAGCCTGTCATATCCACCGCTGAGCGCGCGGCGCAAAATTGCTCATTAGCCTCATTGTTATAGACTTTTTATCACACGCTGGGGCTTCAGTGAGTATCGCGCTCATTTCTGAACTAGTCGGTTGCTTCCAGGAGCGCATCAAAAACCTGGAGACGCGTTGTCGACTTCATTATAAATTCAGTGTTTGTGCAAAATTGTTCTAAAGTATCCCAGAATGTCTTGTTGTATTAAAGAGCAGGCATCATGGCATGAACATGGGGGGATTTGGTGATATTTTAAGCATGAAGATCACACTTAAACTGCTGGCGTCCTCACCTTGGTGCTATAGGAACCCTCTGGATTGTCTTACCTGCTGTTTGTACAGGCTGCTCACCAGCTGAGTCAGGAGTTGCTGAAGTGACAGACCTTCTGGCTGCATTACCCACTGACCATATTGATCTTTTTGACAGGTTTTATATTATTCTTGCATCCTTCTAGCCTGAGTCTGAGGACCCTGAGGCAGAAACCCTCCTCCTCCCACCGGTGACATATCTGTTCACTGAAGGTGATGCTAACTAGCCTGTGTCACAGAGCTCAGCGCACATCTGGGAGGGCAGCCGTGCTTCTTTCTGAAAGCACTGACCTTTATTTGGAAATCAGCTATTGAAATGTGCCACACCATTCATTTCCAGCCGCCTGTGGCCGTCAGTGTTCAAATATTCCCTTTAACTGTTTGCAGTAATAATCAGGCTGTCATTAACAGCGCTCACCATTTGACTTTAATTCACTATGGAATCCCTTCATCTTTTCCACATTTCTGTGGATTTCTGACAGTTTTGTCAATATTAACACCACCCCCACACACCGCAGAGGTGTGACAGCGATGTAACAAACTAAGCTTCTCAGGGAAGTAGGTTTGAGCATCGCTGCATCGATGTGATCACTACCTCAGCGTGGAGGTCTGAATTCTGCGTTCTGTGCAAGTGTAACAATCCCCTGTCTGAGAACACAGAGGGGGCACTTGCTGAAATAGCTTTTCCAGTAATATTTGGACTTTGAAATGCATATGAAGCTAAGAAATAATGAATTATTCTGTTATCATTATGGTAATGTAAAAACATAATAATGGTTGAAATGCAGGCTGAAGTCTGCTCGCTTTGGCTCCCACCAGCATACGTTAGGCAGCAGATGTGAAGAAGAACCCACCAGAGATCGTCTGTTCCATCTGGACCTCTGTGATCATCCCCCTCCGCTCGCCCGCTCCGGCTGAGTGACACCGGCTCAGTTACACAGTTTTCCCACTTGTCTGCTGATAAATAGCACCATGTCCAAAAAAGATGAGACACTGGCAGTTTCCAGTCAGGCATCCAGAGATGAATCTGTTTTTTGGAGAGTAGAGAAGATTGGACAGGCGACGGGAAATGCATTTGTTTTAAAGTCTTCCCTTGTTTCTGTGCAAATGTAAGAAGATGCTTCTAATGTATTCCTCCAGTGAGGTGGTTAAACTGTATCTCACAATAAGTCCACCATCATTTTTGGACCATAAGGTGCAGGTGGATAATAAAGTGCCTTAGGCAAAACCAAACAGGTCAGAAAAGTCAAATTTTATTCAACTCATTTAAAGATTACACTGACTTTTTCAGTTTATTCCTCTTCCACAGATCTATCGGCTCCGTCTTTTTTAGTGTCTGAGTTCAACAGTTGGGTGATTTCGGCGTCAGGCGTGCCCGGCCCGGATCCCTCTCGCCATTATCCTGATGCTCTGACAACCCATCAGGCTGTGTGGTTCCCTAGCTTTCCGAAGCCGTACCAAAACATTTGGACAGATTTCTGAGCGCCGTGTACCAATTAAAATCAGTTTAAGATTAGTAAGCACAACCAAAGTTAGTACAAAGTGTACACTGTTGATTTTTGAAAGATTAAAGTATTTTAGGTGCCCCTCATAGGCTGAACATTACGCTAAATACCCTGGCGTATGGATCACTAGTCTGCTTCTTAAACACAATAATAACCACCATAGATAACCTGCGTTCACCAGAAGCTAGCTAGCAGTTTAATGGAAGCAAGTAATATAAAGGTCAGGCCACTTTCTCTGAGCGTCTTCAGGTTAATCTCTGATAGATCTTCTCATTTCGCTGCCTGATGATGAAAATGAGGCCCCAGTTGAATTAAAACAGGGACGTGAGCTCAGATGAACTTTAGCGAGTCAGCGTTGCGCAGCCGTCGCCGTGTTCCTGTGAAGCTTCCCTCTGAAGCGGCGACATGGCGGACGGCCACTCCGGGCCTGTCTGCTGCGCGTGGTTGCTTCCAAATTGCCACCAGAAAGCGCAACACAGATCGGACCAACAGATTGTGTTTTTCTTGTTAGTTGTAGCTCTCCCCTAACGAGCTGCACCCGTCGGAAACAAATAGGTTTTACTGTGCCAAGGTTTTCGTTAATTGGGAAACTGTAAGTAAAATGGCGAATGTGTGCATTTTGAGCAACTACACCATGAAATTACATTTAACTTTGAAAGGCCCTGTGATTAAATGTCCCAGAGAAGCTTTTTTCCTTCATGGTATCTGTTGGATCTGTTGGATCTGCTGGTGTAGCGACATTTTTAATGGGGGTGGAAGTTACGTGGATATTTATGCTGATGTCAACTCGAAGAACTGGCTAAAAACGCTGACATTTCTGGTTTAAGATGAAACCTCGGCGATGGAGAAGTGGAACGTTGATGGTTACATTCCATCAGGACTGAAGCCTCCAGACTGAGCAGGTTGTTTGGATGGACACATTCCTCATATTGACTCACCTGATCAAACCCGAGTTTTATGTCGTTTTGTGCCCAGTAGTGGATTTTCCTTGGCTTTTTATTAAAAAAATAAAGGAATAAACACACATCAAATATGGATTGAAGGGAGAGAAGGAGCCTGGCAGACAGCCGGGCTCCAATTAAGATTATAACTCAGAAAAAAGGAGGGCGAAGAGGACAATCGCACGGCTTTCTAGTGAAATCCAGATAGATGGACCAAGCCTGGGGATCAGATTACACCAGATCCGCATACGCCTGTTGTTAATCATATTCCAAGCAGCATATATTTAATATTCATTGTTCAGGTTCTTCATCCCGAGCTTTAGAGCAATGGAATGAGATTTTAGGCGTGTGTGTTTGACCTTTCTGTCATTCCCTTACCATCGTGTACCATTCTCTACTGCTTGGTGTATCGGTCTTGATCCGTCTTTTGCCTCTTTTTTTTTTTTATGTGCAGAGACTCATTAAGCTGCTTTTTGAGTTCCAGAACTGAAACATGCTGCTGAAACATGCTGGAACATCCTGGTTGGTCTGCCATTTTTATTCTAATTAAGCATTTTTTTCCCCTTAAAGAGGAGCCTTGGAAACAGGTTTAATGGAACATCTGCAACACCTGTCAGTTTCCTCAAATGTGGAAGAATCTTGAGTTAATTTATGGAAAAAAAAATAGCCTCTTCTGCCGTTTGCTTCTCTTTTTCTGTCAACGGCTGCACAGACGAAGACGGTCGCTTTCTTCCTCTTCGGTTCGCCTCCTATCTGAGGGTTCTTTCCGAGGAGGTTCACTTTTTCCTGTTTTATCCTCTGCAGCTGCCTAATTGGTGCAGAAGAAACAGGCTGGCTGCTGCGTCCCTGGCATTTAACTGTGGGGTTAAAGGTCAGCCGCTGTGCTGTCCCGCTGTTTTGGATCACTCCTTATCTTCCCTCATATAAAGTCATGGCAGTATAAATGAAAAAAAAAAAACAAAGAAAACAAAATTCTGCATTCATGTGTTTTCATTCACTTTCATCGTTTTCTCCTAAGTTTGCACCACCTTGATGCTGCCTCAATAAAGCCCCTCTTTTTATTTTTGTATTTGTGGCGTATCCCATAAATCATGGAAGGATGGTGGGCTGATGGATTGCTTTGGGTCTGTCTTGCCGTCAGGTGATTGATCACACAGCTGCTTGGATGCAGCAGAAATATGCAGACGTAGTGGGTCACATGCACAAACACACCGTCCCTTCCTGTTACAACATTCAGAAAATGCAGCCCAGGGATCAATAATCTACCCAGAGAAAGGGGGTTTTACCACCGCTAGCCCGAGCACGGGAAAGAGGAAAACTTCTTGCTGCCTCCCTCTGTCCTTCAGATGAAAGCTGTTTATTGGAGCGGCGGTCTAATTATAAACAAGTTTTGGTTTTACCCTCTGATTTCTGTTTTTTTATGTAAAAGGCAGCATCCTTTTTTCGCCCTTTTTTTATTTCCAAGCGGAGAGTGGGGGGTCTTTGACTCCTGCCACTGGAAAACCTCTGCAGCAGAAGGAAATTGAGCCGGTTGAGGAGGAAACTGCAGCTCTCAGCTTCTATCTCCTCCATCAGAGATAATGTAGTCCCAGCTAACAGCCTGGCAGCCTCTGCGGCTTCAGTGGCCTGGTTTTTGCTCTTTGTGGGGATTATTATTGTTTTTTTGACCCGCTGCAGCCATTGTTTATGCTGATTTACGTCTCCTGCTCCAGGTTCCCTCCCTTCTGAAGACCCTCGTGTGTTTCATCCGTCTCCACGTCCCTCCCCCTCAGGGTTTGGTGCACTTAGTGAGTTTCTAGTTTGATCCTCAGTGTTGTCCTTTGCTAGGTTGCTGCCTGTCGTCTGTGCAACTCACTGCCCTTTAAAACGATTCTGTGTGTTTTGGTTTTAAACCTGCACGTAACATGCCTGAATTACAGCAACAACCCGTCGAGCTAACCAGGAAACAACGGCAGACTTTCAGAATAACGCCGTGGGTCTTTATTTGGTGAAGGAACCCAAAATTAGCTTAAGAATGGAGCGTGTCTTTAATCAGGCTCCAACCCATTACAGGTCTTTACCTTTGCTGGGGCAAAAGAACTATTTAGGGAACAGCAACTGTGTCGACAAGAGGCAAATCAGTCTTTTCTCCCAGAGGAGTTTTTGTCCTTTCAACCTCACGTCTAATAAATGAGTGAAGCTTTGTGGAAAAGTCCAGAGCTCACGTTCTGGTAAAGTACATTCGATTTGTTCTGAATTCCTTTATAACCTGTCTGGATGGAAGCTCACACACTCATTTGTTTGCATTTGCATGAAGAAGGGGTGTATGTGCCAGTAGAGAGTGCCTGACCTGCAGGATTTTTGGCTTTGGCAAAATAATCAGCTAACTTGGCTAACGTTGGCATTCGTCACGAGCTAGTGATCGCTAGCGTGACAGTTTAGCTGCAGCGTTTTAGTAGGAGGCGTCGGAGAACAGTAGATGTTTTCACAGGCTCGACACATCCTTGAAAAAGCCTTTATTTAAATCCGAAGGTGATACGAACGTCTAAAAATGCCTTCTGTTGTTTAAACGCCACAGCCGCCCGTCTTCTGTGCAGGACCTCTGTCCCTCTGTGGTTGGAGTGTTTAAAAACGTGTGACACGAGACGGCTAAAGCATGGAGGAGGAGAGGCTGGAAGCAGCAGGGGGTTGTCGCAGATGCACTGTGGTTGTGTTTCTGCCTCTGAAGGTACCAGCTCTGCCTTTGCTGATGAGCCAGACTCCACTTGTGGCAGCAACCGGAGGTGAGGGTGAACAGACTCTGGGACGTGATGCTGTGTCATGCCTGGAGAGGAGGAAGGCAGTACAGGAGCTTTCTTTTCTTTGCATCTTTGCCAGTATGAACCTGCAAACTGCAGAACACAATCTGTTCACTCGGAGGGCTCCTGCTTCTGCCGCAGGATCCTGGGTCGCGTATTTAAATCACTCTGACTGCTCTTTCTCTTCAGAGGGCGCAGCGCAGAAGTGAAATATGATCGTTTCTTGAGAAAGCATCTTATATACCGCTGCTGCATTATGACAAAATGTGCTTCATGCTCTTTATCTTTGCTACAGGTCAGTAATAATAATCAGGACTCCTCCGAGACTAGAGGGCTTGATCTCCGCATCTACGGCTTATCGGGAGATGTCCCCACTCCACCGCTTTTTTTTTCAACTCCTTAATAAATGCACAAGGTGACGACCAGAGCCGGGACCTGTTTTCAATGCTGGGTTCTCTGTTTTACAGGACAGATGGACATCGCCCCACCGACAGCAGCGCAGCTGCGATACGGTAAGCAGTTGTCTGCGCTTCCACCTCGGCAGCCGTTTTCATCCTTTTATTGGAGCTCCAGGACGGTTGCCTTCGATCAGTGTCAAGGGTCAGACCCTCTAACTCTGTTGTCACGGTAACCCTAACCCATGGAGGAAAGAACAGAAACACCGTCCTGGTGTCCTGATAACCGATAAGAGGTGTCGTTGTTCAGCCTCACCCATGCATGTGGGCACCGTGTTCAGAGGTTGCAGATCCATATCTCAGGCTCCGTTTGCTGTACTAACTCTGATCAACTCGGAAACCGGCGCCGTCGTTTTTTCTGGTGCCCTGAAGGCTGGGAATTCTCAAACGGAAGCTGCCACTGATGTTTCCTGATTATGGCTTCACTCAGGTGCGATGAGGACAGAACCTTCGCAGAAATAGATTAAAACTTCCCAGGTGACATTTAAAATGTAATTTCACCCACTGCATCTTGAAAATGAACCCCCTTCCATTCTTTCTGGAAGCGCTAATTCTAGAAATGCAATACAAGGGTGCGTTATGTATAAGTGGCTGGTGTTTTTGCTCAAAGGTGAAGCTCATTTCAGTTCAGGAACAACTGGATGGCCAGTGTATGAAAACTGGTGAAATAAACTATGCGTGTGTGACTGTCCTGCTGAGTTACAGTCATTCATAACAATAGTTTCTTTCTTGTATGTTCCTACGAGTGAAAAGGCTCGTGCTTCGCGTGACGGTGGGTACATTCCTCCCTTCGCTTTTTCTCCTGACCTGATGGGCTGTTTGTTCCTGCTCCACAGTGCTGCTGCACAACGCGCTGCCCTTCGTCGGCTTCGGTTTCCTGGACAACTGCATCATGATCGTTGCCGTAAGTGTGTCAGCACGCCGGCGCTGCGCTGCAGCAACCAGCCTCACCGAAGAGCGCGCAAATGAAGACCTATTTGCTCTCTGATCGCTCACACATTTAGTTTAAAGATGATTTTAGTATTAAGGGACTGCCTCTTCACACGTTATTATGTTTGGTGAAGTTGGAGGAAAATCTAAACCCAGTGAAATGTAGAGAATCTATCAGATTAGCTCAGCGGATCTGCAGCAGGGCTTTCTAAGGAGGCTCACTCGGAGGAGTTTGGAACCAGAAGGAAGCACGGAAACGTAAAGATCCAAACAGATCTAGAAATGAGGTTCATTATTTTCTGGGCAGCATATCGAAAGCTGGATTGTGTTGACATTGTGTTTGTATAACATCAACGCAGTGTCCCTCTTTCATTTTCAGGGCACACAGATTGAGTTATCCATCGGGGTGATCCTCGGCATTTCCACCATGGCTGGTGAGTGACCCTCGCGGCCTCGGGGCTACGCCTCATTCAAAGTGAAATTGGAAACGTCCATCGAGCTGTCGGGAGCGCGCGAGGAAGGCTTGCGCGCTGTTTTAGGAGTCACTGCTTTATCGTTTCTTTGGCCCCCCTGCTGGCTTCAAGAGGACGCTCCAGTAAAACTGCCAGTGTAGAACAGCAGATCCAGGACCATCGAAGGAAGAAAACGTGATGGTAGAGGGACACTAATGCAACAGGAAAGGAGCATGTGTCTCGCATCCCCCCCTACACACACAGAGCCAGCATAATGGATGGCTTTCCACAGTGGCTGCCCACTCTCTGTGGGAGTCTCTGCAGGTATCTTTGCCTGCTGCAGTGATGCAGCGCTGGTGTCAGCGCTGCGCTGGAGTCCACCAATCAGCTGCTTTTAGGACGCAACCTTTCCCAGCTCACTGAACGAAGATGGAGGAGCGGCGTCAGGAAAGGCTCTGCTGGTACAGGGATGATAGGGAATGATGGAGGAGGGGGAGGAGGACTGAGCCCTGGTAGACCCGCGTTCTCCTCAGCGCCTGATGGATTCATTACTATCCCATAATGATATTAGCTAATGTTTGTGCTCCAGCTCCTCTGGCTTCTAACAACATCATACATTAGCATGGCAAACTAATTAAATGCCTCAGCTTCTCTTACTGCCCTTGCATCTCTGCTGTGTAAAGAGTGTGTGTGTGTGTGTGTGTGTGTGTGTGTGTGTGTGTGTGTTCTGGTACATAGCAACAACCATAGTGTGAATATCACCCGATATGCAAGAAAGTTTTGGCTGTGCACTACCTACTAGCGATGCATCAGCAGCATTTTTTTTTTAATTTAAAAACATCCTTTTTTATTCAGTTATTCCCTAATTTTGGCCCGTCATTTTAACAAATCTTGTTTCTTGATTGACTGATGACCATCAGGCCGTCACGGCTCCTGCTCGGACAGTCTGTTCGGGGTCAGAGACGCAGGTAGCAGCAACTCGCATGGCCTCGAACATGGTCAGGCGCCTTTTTTCGGGCTGCCGGCTGAGATGAATGACTGTCAGCAGGAAGAAAGCAGACCTGGGGAGGGTTTTTTTTCCATCTTTCAGCTCATGATGAATGACTGTCAGCAGTGGAAGTGAAAGCATGACGCTCGGGGAATGAGGAGACGTGTCTTAAGTTTGCATTGGTTGATGGAAAAGCGGCGTAAGTGGAAGCGAAATCTGTACGCTCCAAGCGCGGGTGGGTCGCCGCTTCAGCGAGAACTGCCTCATTGATTCTCTGGAAAGATCCAGCCAGCTCGGTTCCTACAAGCGCGGGTGCGTGTGTGACGGCGGTACGCTGGGTCAGGGAGTGACTGAGGCCCTGAGGATGTGAGGACAGCAGAGTCCTTCACGCAGCCTCTCTCCCGTCACTGTCCGCCCACCACGGCCACGCTCCCAGTGACTCAGGCATCCTGGAGGCTGGTTCCGCTGGGTTTCTGTGCCGGGCGCGCCCATACGGACCGCCGTGGTTCTGAGGCAAACGGCTGTGAAAATAGACAGCTTGCTGGTTAGCAAAGACACTTTTTAAACTCTGTTTCTCCTCCTTCTGCAGCTGCTGCCCTTGGCAACCTGGTGTCTGATCTGGCAGGACTGGGGTAAGAATTTCAGCCTGTCTCCCTCACACACACACACACACACACGCATGCATGCATGCTTGCTCTCACTCTCTTTCCTAATTGGTACGGTCTGTGAAAGGGAGGAAGTGATTGGGGTTTTTTTAAAAGGAAAAATCATAGTTCTTTTATAAAGAAACGTTGTTGCAGCATGAAATCCGCCAGGTTCGGAGAGGAGTTTGGAATCACCTCAACACATGGTCGGCTTTCATTTGGAGGCAGTTTTTTTAGCCTCGGGGTGGCTGATGCACACCGGTTCCAGCGCGTGTCCCTCTATCACACTGGGACCGCAGAGACTCCATTAGACCGTCACACAAGCGTGGATTGGCCCGTTAGGATGGGTTGACAGCAGCGCTCCACGAGGTGGTGTGACCGGTCCTCCGAGGCCCAGCGGAGCGCCTGCTGCTGGGCTTCATTTAATAACACACTTCTGTCGTTTCAAAGAGGAAAAATGGTGCCTGTGAAGAATCCTGCAGTGATCAGTCACCAGTTTCCAAATGAACCAGCTGGGCTTCCTCTGAGACGAACGAGAAAAACGAACGTCCAGTCCAGAGTGTTTGAGTTAATCCAGATCCCCTGAGGTTGTTGGCAAACCCTCCTTAGGGGATGTCTGTGGTGTCCTGTCATCGTCCAGCAGAGTGCTGTTTGTAAATGTAGTCATTTAGGTGTGTGTGTGTGTGTGTGTGTGTGTGTGTGTGTGTGTGTAGATCAGAACTAGAGAACAGAGATTTCTGACAGCAATCAGAGCCGACAGCTCACTGACGCCCCCTGTCGGTCAAGGTGTGCATGGACTCGCCTAAAGATCAATATATTTAAATACTAAAATGCTGAAGGAGAACACGTGGAACGTCTCCTTTACGTGTGATAGACAACATCTGACATGCTCCAGGTACAAACATGCAGCTCGTGCTGATCTCTCCCAGCGTGGCCAGCTGAGGCTGCCGGTGGGCAGCGGAGCGTGGATCCATCAGTGCCTCCATCAGTGCCTCCATTCGAGCCAGAAACCTGCCTCCAAGTACTGATGCGGGCAGTTTTCTTCTGATATCAGGCACAGGCATCAGTTTCTCTCCTCCATCTTTCGGACCTGCTGTTCATCAGGCGGAACGACCCGCCGTTGCAGGAAAAGAAGAACATGAAATCGCTCCTCCATCAGAGTCTTACCACGCCTCCTGTCTCTCCAGGCTGGCAGGTTACGTGGAGGCCCTGGCGTCCCGACTGGGAATGCAGATCCCCGACTTGAGCCCCAAGCAGGCTGACATGTGGCAGACCAGAGTCAGCTCCCACTCGGTTTGTACCAGTCTTGGTTATCGCGCTGCGATGGCTTCAGGGAAGGAAGCGTGTAGCTGAGCCTCGGTCGGCTTAGCTCCAAAAGGCTGTAAATGCTCCAGGCTAAAACGGGCGTTCCCTCCTCCCTCTCTGCGCAGGGCAAAGCCATCGGCGTCGGCATCGGCTGCATCCTGGGAATGTTCCCTCTGCTCTTCTTCAAGGACGATGAAGACAAGAAGGAAAGCAAGAAGGAGGCGAAGGAGAAAAAACAGCCGCCTCCCGCTCCCACAGAGAGTAGCAAAAACTGAAACCAAAACAAGTGTGGGGACGCTTTCAACTGGGACTGACTGGTCGTGTGTGTGTGTGTGTGTGTGTGTGTGTGTGTGTGTGTGTGAGATCAAACCCTAGGCTGACTCGTCATAGAAGGAGCACTTTAATTTTGAGGACGAAGAGGATCTGAACTATGATTTTGGCACTAAGCTGGAGCACACAGACGGGACTGAGGGCCGACACACCCCACTGCTGCTACCCCTCCAACCTGACCCAAACAGAACACACACTCTCCCCCTGAACACACTCAAAGACCCTGGACGTTTCCTTCTGATTATAAACAGGTGCAAGACGAAGATCAGCGTCAGGTGCAGCATTTTCACCTCTAAGCATGAAAAGTGTTTCTGGAGGTCTGACCCCTTTCACTCTCCTATATCTGATGAGGATGAGGATGAGGATGATGATGTCATAGCTCGTGTCTCAGTGCCTCATCCCCCTTTCTTTCTGTTATTCCGACCTTGGCTGCGTGAGGAAAACCTGGAATAACATTCGTTGAACTTCCCTTTGATGCAGCAGCTTTTTGCTCTAAATCTGGTTTTAAAGCAGCAAAAATGGTGGAGCGGGGATTTTTACTGCCTCTGCCGACCCAGGAACCCGGGTCCCGATGATATTTGATGATTCTTCTATGAGATAAAGATCAAAGCACAGAATCAGTTTAAACACAAGCAAAATCATTCATTATTTGAACGAACAAAGCCCAGTGGCAACCATCTTATAAATGTGTGTACATAGTTGCCTGATGATGTAAACTCTGTATTTGACGTAGATTCTAGCGTATATTTGTCATCGATGATCTTGCTTTTATTCTTTGTTTATCCCACAAGCCCCTGATGTAGATGCTCCTAATGAAGAATAATATGCAGAAAATAGCATCCTCCTGAGGAGGAGGAGGGGTTAACCTCAGGAGACCTTCATCAGTTAGCCAGGTTCACTTTCTGCCACCTTTGTACACTAACTAACCTCTTTCTTTTTTCTTTTTCTTTTGGTGCTGCTATGAACTGTAGCGCCTGTGCTCTGCTGCCCCCTGCTGGCCACGGCGCCGTGTTGCTCCGTGGCCTCTGCAGAGCTGCCTTTTCACCTTTTCACCTTTTCACCTTCTCACCTTTTCACCTTTTCACCTTTTCACCTTCTGCCGTTTTTGTTTTGTTGTGCAACACCTGTAAAATCTTCCAGCCAAGAAAAACGGCAGCAGGACAGACCTGTAAAGTCTTAAATCAAGGTTTACACATTCTACCGACCTGTTTTATTGATGACTCTAATCTGTTAGACTTGAAATGAAGGGGATTCTTTATTTACTTCTAATATTCAGACTTGTATTCATGGAAGTTCTCATTGTTTTTCTCTTTAAGTCAGAGGACAACATAAGCGAATAGACATGAAACTGTCCCATAACGAAGCTTTTTGAAGACGTCTCCTGAAGTAGTGTTTTACTTTATTTATGATGAAGGTTCACAGTGCTGGTATATAAAAAAAAAAACAAAACAAATCGTAATGTTTTTGTTTTAAATTTGCTTGTTTTCACCGATTTGCTTGATTTTAACCCTGCATGCACTCCTAATTTTTGAAAAAGAAACATTCAGTCGATTGTATGTTTCATTTTAAGACATTAAAGGAGAAATTTGTGTTCAGAAGTGAAGCTCAGTCTGGAGGAATGTTTGACACATCGGGGATTTTATGTAATCAGTGTTTGGCCTCAATTAATAATTTAGTCTTTTTTATAATCTAATTTGATGAATTTTAGGTATAAATTTGGGGAATTTAAGTGTTTACTGTGTAAGTGAGGAATCCAGTATAAAATGAGGCATAAATATCTCTTTTCTGGACGGCACCAGCGTGTTGGCAGCAGAAAAAGGTGCTGCTGCTGCAGCACAGTTTGTTTTCTGATCTTTTTTCAGCTTTTTTTCAAAAAGCAAATCCTTTTTTCTCAGAAAACAAGTCAAATCTCCGTGGATCTGATAGATGTTGTTTTCACTGCTATTCTATTTTCTTCATTCCCCTGGTGGTCATTGGACCAAAGGTCTCACAAGAGGGGAACAGATTGGAAAACAAGCAGAAAATCGAAAAACGACTCACTTGGACGGAGCGAAAGGTCCTTAAATATGAGCAACAGTTGACTTCAGACAACTGTATCTTTATTTGTTAAAGAATTATTAATTTTCAGTACTAAAACAGAGTAAACCAGAAAATATCACTGCAAAAACACACTCAGAGTCATTTTCTTTGATCGTTCTGCTGAAACATGGGTGTCATTTTGCTGGTCGGCTGCAGCAGGAACGTGCAGACGCTTCAGTGCCGTCAGATCGGTTGCAACGAACAGTAGCTGCTCCCACATCTCTCACACACACACACACACACACACCACAGCAAACCCAAAAGTGGGTAACACTTTAAAAAAAAAAGGCCCGGCTTTAAAACGCGCCAGGATGGTCTCTAACGGGACTGAGCAAAGAAACAAGTTTGAAAGAGTCTCACAGTTCTTCACCCGGCAGATATGACAACAACAACAACAACGTTTTAGCTTGTTAGCAAAGCTTATTAGAACCATGGCAGCACCTGGAGCACCGACGCTGTCAGCCTGGAGGCAGCAGAGCCCACCTCGCCCTCATCGACTCGTTGCGGTGAGTCCGCCCTGCTGCCACCGACACAACTGCTTCTGGATGTTCCATCACAGGATGGCGGTCCAGCACCAGTATCGGTAAGTAATACATTCATTTATTAACTGTCTGCGGAGGAGGAAGACGGTGGCCTAACCCTGCTGAAGGTCTCTTTCAGAGGGGGAAGCTGGTGCAGAGCCCAGACTGGTCCCAGTAGGGCCACACAACAACCCAGGGTTTGGGTTGCTCACCAGGAGGAGCTGAGCTGCCAGCCTCAACACTCTTCATTAACAACAGACAGGAGGGGCAAAGACAGAGGTTAAACACACACACACACACACACACACACACACACCCACCCCTGTCCTCTCTGCTTCCTTGTTTTGCCCACACAAGAGCAGCCTTTGTATGCCAACAGACGCTGACACAGTGTGAGCGTGTCGAGGAGAGAGAGAGCTGCATTTTTGTTTCCTCGTGTCTTGTTTGCTAATTTAGGACATGTGCGTGCGTGCGTGTGTGTGTGTGTGTGCGCGCGTGCGTGTGTGTGTGTGTTTTATGAGCTGCTGTCCCACTGTGCTGGCTCCGGTCCCACCAGAGGAGCCATCAGAAGCGAGCGTCCTCTGCTGCATTGTTGTCAGTGCAGGCAGGCTGCTGGTGATGGGGGTGTGTGGGAGGGAGGGAAGGAGGGAGGGAGAGAGTACGATGGATTGGGAGCCTGGAACTGGGAATTTGTGTGTGTGGGGTCAGGCTATCTTGTCGTTGTTGTTGGCGTGGACAGGCTGGCCCTGCCCCGGGCACATGGCTGAGGGTGATGAGGAAGAGGAGGCTTTGCTGCTTTTGTGTTGGGGCTTCAGCGCGACCGCCACCAGAATGCTAATAATGTGCACGTGGAAGTACATGGACCTGGAAACGACAGGAAACGGTGCCACTGTGAGGATCACGCGCCGTACAGGACACACACCCAGGGTGTGTGTGGAGCTCAGGGGTGTTTCTCTGGCTAACTGAACGTCTCACACACCTGTAGTAGATGAAGGTGGACTCCACAGACAGAAGCAGGAAGGGCATGACGGTGTAGCAGATGGCCAGCTGGGTGGAGGCCCACGTCACCACGTCGTAGCCCAGCTTCAGGCCTCTGGACCTCAGGAAGTAGTGGCGCAAAGATTTACGGATCTGGCGTGCAGGGACGGAAGAACAGAAACACACAGAGGAGTGGATCCCACTGTGGAGCGAAGGAAGAGCTTCCCCGCTGGGCACTCACTGCTCGCGCTGCCATGGTGATGGGGATGGCGGTGATGAAGGTGAAGTAATAGCCGGGCAGCACTCCGTGCCACAGGGCCGACAGGATGAAGGTCAGCGCCAGCCTGTGGCGGTGGGGCCCGGTCGTAACACACCCTGAGACGGAGAGTCAGACACGGTCAGCGGCCGGAAGCTGCTCCGGCTGGAAGGACGCAGGTTGGACACTGACGCTTTGAGCCAAACCGCAGTCTGGATGTTCCAGTTGTCGATGAACGTCTTGAAACTGGTCGCAGTCTGCAAAAAAACAGGGAACCGTCATCCCGGCAGGACGCCGGTCCCGGCGGAGACCGGGGGCCTCACCTCGACCCCCAGGATGTCCAGGTTCCGGATGAGGTCCCAGCGCGGTTTCCCCTTTTCATCCATCCCCGAGAAGCCGTAACCTGCTGCGTTGTGGATGGCCTCAGCTGATGGAGGAAGAGGAGACGCAGCAGCACGTTCGTCAACGTAGCAGCCGGGACTCCCGCTTTTAAACACACACACACACACACACACACTCGAGCGCCTCACGCGAGCATCCAGGCGAAGTAGAACTTGGGTCTTGCAGCTTGTATGGAGAAGAAGGCGTACGTGAGCCGGACCAGGAAAGAGTTCTGGCGGACGAAAGCGGCGTCCCCGTTGGCTTTGATGGGCAGGGAACGCGTCACCAGGAGGAAGAAGAGCACACAGCCGCAGCACACCAGCAGCTTCTGACACACGGCGCTCTGGGGTGGAAGCAGGCGTGACAGGTTGGCTCCACCACCACCACCCAAACCAGCCGCTGTCCGGGAGCGTACCAGCGGCGACGGCTCCGGCCCCGGCCCCGGCTCCAGGTCCGGCTCCGGCCCCCGGCGTGGGCGTTTGTGTCCGTTACATGCGCTGGCGGGCGGCCTGAGCCTCCTGCGGATGTGTCCGCCCTCTATGAAGTCCAGGTAGTCGCGGTAGTTGCTGCAGGGCCCCACCAGGATGCTCAGGAAGTTGAGGTTGTAGCTGAGGTACTCCAGCAGGGACGGCCTGGCGCTGCGGACGGAGGAGACGGCAAGAGGGAGGGATCAGAGCGGCTGAGGGTGTCTGCTGCCTCACAGTGCAGCTTGGATTAGTGTTTGGGAGCGTTAGCCACCGTGATAGCCACTAGCTTCTGCTCTGCTGTCAGCTGGTCACATTTCTTACACATTCCTGAAAAACAAGACAATGTGCTGCCATGGTTGAATAAGAGTGATGCTTCAGCTGTAGTCAAGGAGGTGTTCATCATTAGAGCGCGCGTGTGTGTGTGTGCGTGTGTGTGCGCCTTTCTGCTGCTTTACCGTCGTGGAGCTGGAAAGCCAGCGTGGTGATCTTCTGAGTCACGATCATCAGAGGCCTGAGAAAGTCAGATTGAGAAGGTCATGTGACCCAGTCCGCGTCCTCGAGCGCAATTATTATGTAAGTGTTGGTGTGATTCTTCAACATCGAGGTTGTAACAGCACAGCGGGAAACAGGAAATAAGGGTGTGAATGCTAACGCTAGCCGCCCTCGTTTCCCCTCACCGGCCTCCCTCCCTGCGTGCTGCTACCTGGAGTCATCAGGAGGAGATGGCGCCTTTGTCTGGGGGAGAAGAGGTCAGACGGGCGGGTCTGACGCGCACCAGCCGTTGCTGGGCGACAGGAGGGGACCTGTTTGCCATCCAGGGGCAACAGAAACTCCACCTGGAACCGTTTGCTTCTAGTTTTCCCAAGAATGACCCTGGTGGGGAGGGCGGGACCGGACCAATGACATCAGCTGGGACTCGACGCTCCTGTTGGGATCGCTCCGCTGGATCAATGAAGGTCCAGGTTTCGCCCTCAGCCATACTGGTCAGACCCGTTTGGGCCCTTCCTTTTTGGTTTCATCACAGAACGACGGCCCTGTGTGGGCGTGTGCGGCCGGCCCTCGTGCACACTGGCTCCTGTGTGCACGAGGCCCGCTCCACACACGCTTTTTTACCCCCGTGTGGATTTGACAGTTGGCTCTGCACGCCGGATCGTGACCTACTTCGGCATCTGGCACAGACGGCGTCCACAGAAGAGTCGAAACACGCTGGTAGAAAACGAACAGAGGGAAAACGGAGCCTCTCGCACCGATTCGGAGGTCAAAGGTCCCGAACAGAAGCCGCCGAGAGGCAGCAGGAGGAGGAGAGCGGAGCGCTAATCTAATAGAGCCGACTCCCGGGGACAGGTCTGGCTGTCACGCGCCGGGTGGATGTTTCAGATAGCTCAGACATTACTGGGACAAAGCGCTCGGCAGCGTCCCTGTGGGCTCCCCAGCCCGGCCAGGAATTCCGAGCTGAACCAGAGCCGCCGAACGCAGCTCTGGAAAGAATCTGGGCTCCGTGTCTGCGGGGAGGAGTTTCCCATTCCAACTCTGATTTTTCTTCATGTTTATGGACTTTCTCCCCGGCCACGGGGCGTTTCCGGGCCAGCCGAGAGACGCGGTGTCCCCAGCCTGTCCCCGGTCTTCCCTGGGGACAGGCCCTCAACACCTCAGCAGGGCGACGAGCAGCCGACCCGGAACCACTTCAATCAGAGCCCCCCGCTAACAATGCACACAGCAGCTTTTAATCTGTGTGTGTGTTGACTCAAGGCCTTGGCCGCTGGTGCCTGCGCAGGTGTGTACCCCGGGTGGGGCGCGTTGGCTGATAACACCGACACAAGCTGAAGTGAGTCATGGCGGCGTCACCGCAGCGGGAGCGGCCGCAGGGGAGGGTTAGCCTTACCCGGAGAAGTCCGTGGACGGGACGGCGTAGCTGAAAATGTAGGCTCTGCACACCTGGCACGCCGTCAGGTAGCCCATAGCCGCCACCAGCGAATACCTGCGTGCACAGAAAGGCGGTGAAACGGTCTGACGCTGATAAGCGTTAGCAGGAGCTCGGCCTCGGGTCTGGCAGGACGCCACAGAGATTCCCACTTTACAGCCAGATTATAGCGTCTGTGTGTGGTGTGTGTGTGTGTGTGTGTGTGTGTGTGTGTGTGTGTGTGTGTGTGTGTGTGTGATGAATCAAAGAACGAAGGCGTGAACGTGCACTAGAGGCTCAGGTCACAATTCACAAGTGTGTCTTAAAAACGGCTGTTTTCAATCTGTCAACGGTTGGTAGATCTAAGAATCTGCCCTAAAGAGCATCAGAGGCGTCTGACGGGGGCTGAGCCCGCCGGACAGGTTCGGCCGGAAAGACGTCACCCGCTGGAATTTACCGATGACGAAAACGTTGACGCTGCGGCGATTCGGCCCAGCGGCACGCTGACAAAACAGTCAGATCTGGTCGAAAAACCAGGCCGCAGCAGACATTAACAGGAAAGTCCCGGGTTCTTAATTCCGAAGGGTTGTAACGACACAGCGATTGATGGAGGAATCAGAGCCATTTTCCATCGTGAACAGGCGGAGCCGCACTTACTTGTGCACATTGTTGACGTCAGCAAAGACCATGATCAGGTAACAGGCCGTCACCAGCACCAGGACGTGGGCTGAATACCTGCATGGAAACACAAGCCGTTCCACAGTGGGCACTGCCGCTCCAGTGTGAATGAAAGTGCCATTTAATCAAAAAGGTGGTGGGGTGTGTCTGGAGTGATGGACTGTTTCATTATTCTCACTTTTTACTCAACTGGAGGCCTAGAGATTACAATATCAGCTGACTGCTGAGATAACGTCTCCAAAACTCACCAGCAGTGAAGAGGTGATAAAAAAAGATAGACTTATAGACCAAACAAAGGTGCATCGTTACCATCCGAAGCAGAAGATGAGAATGGCGACGCCGAAGGCGGTGGCCACAGCGTGCCGGGCCAGGGGGGAGAAGCGGCTGGGCCTGAGGTGGAGCCGGAACCAGAAGGCCGCAGTCAGGCCCAGCAGCTGGCACACCACAAAATTCACCTGCCAAAGGGGAAAAAGAGGACAGCGGGGTCAAAAACAAAGTCAGAGATTATAAAAGAAAACAAATGACACCCCACTGAAATCCATCAGTGGGAAGGGGACTGTGGGCTGGAGCTTTCTGCCAACTTTTTGGGGTTAAATGGCCCACACACTGACAGTTTTGAATGAACTGGAATCTGGGCGTCGTCAGAAAAATCACGGCGAGAGGCAGCAGCGTGGAGCACCACGGCTGGCGAACACTGCTGAAAACACCGCGTTTGAGGCGTGTTTACCTGGTCCAGAGGAAACCCCAGGTGCTCACTGACAGGTAGCAGGACCACGGACCCAGTGGTGTTCGTGCCCGCGGGCTCAGCCATCTGCCTTCTTTCTCCAGGGACGGCTTCGGTAGATCCTCTGGGTGGTAAAACTAGCCAACGCTCCTGTTCCCCTACATTAAATGTGAATTATCGGAACTCCGACGTCAGGTCGAACCAGTCTGATGTGCCAGCCTGAACACACAGACTCCCTCCTCTCGGGCTTCTTCTTCGCGTTCCCGTCAAGTGACTGAGAATGATTACTACCGCTTCCGGCTTGTGCTTTCAAACTAAAACGCGAAAAACCAACGCACGAACACGCCGTCATTTGTGATCCTTTTATTTATTCCCTGCTATTATTAAAATAATTACTTGCAAATCAACCGGAGAGCTCTTTTAACTCTTTTGCAATTGACCTTCTTTTTACTTCGTGGTTTATAATAAAAATCCTTTTTTTCCTTTAATCGATTGAAAAGTCTGTAGCCTGAAAACCACGGGTTCTCAGCAATCCATTCTCAGTACTTGACTTGTTGCAATAAATTAGCTAATATCAGTGTAAATTATTATTTTGACAGAGATTTCTAATTGTTTTGAGATTGCCAAATGTATTAAAATAGGATCTTCTACTAAGCTGTTAAAATTCTTCAACAGGATGTGGAGTTCTAGTGAATCTTTTTTGCAAACTCTCAAAAGGGTTAGAACGGATGATTCCTCAATACAGATTACAACATACACAAACAAAAAATATTACAATTTCTAATAAAATTCTAAATATAGTTTGCCAAAAAAAAAAAAAAAAAAACTTTGGAAAATACAATATTAACAAATGGTGTCAGACGTTGGGTGTAAATTATATCCAAAACGTTGTAAACAATTCATTCAAGTATAAGGTATAAGTAGCATTAAAAAAACAAATAGTAATTATGGCTAAATATGCCAAAATGTAGATTATTACAGTATTTTTTGTATGTCGATCATAGCACAATACCAACGAAATACTGTACATGCAGGGTGGGCGCGCCCCCTGGTGGTTGAGTTTGGAAGTCCGTGCGACGTGACATGTGACGGCGCTCTGTTTACAGCCTGCCAATGAACACGTGGCGCGCTGATTCGTGGACAGCGATTGGACCAAACATTGAAAATATGGGCGGGGTCTGTTGCTGGACGGACCAATAGCGCGTGGTATGCAAAATTAGTTCAAAACTTTCCCGGGAAATCCGAGTTTCGCGGGAGGGCTCTTGAGCGCGTAAACCGTATCCCTTCATTCATCAGGCCGTTTCCTGAAGCCATTTCTAGACCGAGGAAAGGAGAGTTGCGCTACTTTTTAATCCGTTGCATCTGCCTAAATGCACCTTTTTAGAGACGAATACTTTTCTCAGGTCGTTAGATCAGGTTGTCAACCTCACATCGGTGTGAATATTTTTGTAACCTTTTTGGCGGATTAGCAGCAATAAGGGCTTAAAAGTACAGAGACGAGGCAGGGGTTACCCCGTATACCCAAGATGAGAAGAGGGATCTCCTCGGCTCCGGAGAAAGTGATTTTAACGGGAGTTGGGGGCTCTTCTCTGGATAGTAACATAATTTTGACAACTCTAGCGGATCGCTTAAACCCGGGTCAATCCAACGCAACGTTTATTCAAATAATTACTACACCACCGCCTTGCAACGTTACACGGACAAATGTATGTTTATCTGAGCCTCAGATAAACAACATTTACACAACTCCACAACAAGGTGCAGCAAACGGAGCAGGACAACGACCCGCTCTGGGGAGACCGCCGGTAATAATAAAACAGAACATTTTTAGCTTGTTACAACTAGCCACCAAGCGACACAACGTTAGCCTGCTATGCTAACCGAGCTTGTTGTTCGGTGGGGGGGTGGGGGGGAGCTAACGTTAGCTGCTTAGCCAGGGCATTCCCACGACTCAACCTAGCGAGGTGGCTAAATAACTAGTGCTAGCTAAGTTACCCAAGTGGGTTTAAGTGTTTTGTTGACTTTAGGCGAGCAAACGACATGTTTAAATTAGTTTGGCATTTGCGATAAGGTAGAGCTCTCATCGCGCAGCGATGCTAGGCTAACTTGATGGTGCTTTTGAGTCCGCTTCACCCTCGCAGACAGATGGAAATATTGGTAAGAGATGAGAAGTGTTAGCGGTGGCCTAGTGGCTGCTGTTTGTCTTATTTTGGGGGGTTGGGGCTGTTGGGCTACTTGGTTTTAAAATGGCTATTTTTTAACGTAGTGACAAGGCAAGAGTTGTTAAAGTTGCCAAACCAAGGACTTTAAAGTGACTGAAGCCACCCTTCGCTTTTAAAAGTACTCGATAGGGTTTTTTTCCTTGTTTTATTTACCAGTCGTCCCTGAACATGCAGGGCAACTTGGATAAAGCTCGAAATATATTAGCTTTAAACGCTCGTAGCGGCTGATAGGCAGAAGACAGAATAAGTTGCCGCCGGCCACAATCTCATTTTTGCACAAATGCATTTTTTATGCGCTCCTTTTGTAAATAAAGTGCAACGTTGTGGTGCTGGTTGTAAAGTGAATCTCGACTTTGTGGCTGAATTGTTCTGCACGTTTCCTGCATGTTCGCCATGCACAAACCACACCAATGATTTTTAGCAGCAGGCAGGGTGTTGGTTTCTTCCTGGCTATTCATCTTTAATAAACGAAATCAGCCTTTAAATGTGAGTGTGTGTAGCCATGAGCAGGCAGGGGGTGGGGGAGCTGCTTGCTGATAGAAAATGGCTGACATTTTGACTGTTAACAGAGGGCATTTTCATTCTTACCCCACCCTTATTGCTAATAATGAACGTGTCAATGGTTTGATGAACTATGCTAAAATATTGCCACACACATCCTGAAGGAATCTGACTCGAACCTCTTGACTGTGTTTTGATGGGAATCCAGTAGGGCACTCCCGTTCCAGTGTTTCTTTAAGGAATCTTAATATCGGGACTGTAAAATATATCCTATATCCCATATATCCTTCTTTTCTGTGTCGTTTTGAGAAAGAAATGGCTTGGTGGTGAGGGTCTGTGGCGGCTAAATATCCTCAGGTTTTAGCAACGGTGGCGTGGATATTCTTGTGACTGGCGTGGGAATCTTCTGTCGTTTAGTTCCACTGTGGGCAGTGATGGTTCGGAACAGCCGCGCCTACCGCTCACCTCTTGCTTTGCTCCCGCAGGCCAAACGGCGCCTGGCGCTGGATGATTCCGACCACCAGCACCAGTCTGAGCCCATCAGGACGCCGAGAGGCAGAGGCGCCACGGCCAATGGGACGAGGATAAAGGCGCCAAGAAGTAAGCAGCGCCGACGGCCCACCTGCACGCACCTGGAACCTCATTTCTCATTTCTGAGAGAACCCAACAGCAGAACCTGGAGCTGCCGTGGCCTTGAGGAGGCCTCTGGAACGCAGAACTAGTCAGCATTGGCATTTGCTCTTCATCCATCTCCTCTTCCTTCCACAGCACCCAAATCCCCCCCAGAGAAGACGCGGTACGACACCTCGCTGGGCCTGCTGACAAAGAAGTTCGTGGAGCTCCTGGGCCAGTCCTCGGACGGCGTCCTGGACCTTAACCTGGCAGCCGAAACCCTGCAGGTACGTCGGAATAAAAAGCGAGTGAGGCAGAGCAACAGGAGGGGAGTCCAGGCGGACGGCGGAGGCTGAAGTAAATGAACCAATCTGGGTTTAACATCTTGTTTAGGTGCAGAAAAGGCGACTTTATGACATCACCAACGTGCTGGAGGGCATCCACCTGATCAAGAAGAAATCCAAAAACAACATCCAGTGGATGTAGGTGGCCTCAGCCTCAACTCCTGACATTAAAATCAAGCAGATTTTCCATTGTGCCAGGTTGTTGACACACTGAAACTTCCCCTCCCAGAATTAGAAGTATTTCCTTCATAAACAAGAAGATACTGTCACCAGGCTGTTAGTCATTACCGGCAAATTGGAAATCAGATTGTTAATGACGCCCTTGAAAACACAGTTTTGAAAACCACCTGGAGAACATGCAGTTATTGCAGAACTGGGCTGGAAGTTTAGGTGCTGCTAAAAGGAAATTCCTCTTCCAAAGCAGGTTTTTAGAAAAGAATTGTAAAATTGTGTCTGCAATTTCCACAAAAAGCAGCACGAGCAGTAAAACACGCTTACAGCACATCAAATAGAAGCGGCGCCGTGTGAAAGCCGAGCCCCTGTGCACGTCGCTCTCTCTCTCTGCCTCGCAGGGGCTGCAGTCTGCTGGAGGAAGAGGGGAGCCTCAGCCAGAGGCAGAGCCTGACTGACGAGGTTTCCGCCCTGGGGGAGGAAGAACAGCGCCTGGAACAGCTCATCCAGACGTGCAGCAAGGACATGAGATGCATGAGCGAGCTGTCCAGCAACCAGAAATATCCTTCCGTTGCCACCCCAGACACCCGGGCCTGGCCAGATCCTGGTTCAGGATCAGCTCACTCTGGAGATGTGTATCTGAACGGCCGCCTCTGCTCTCCCAGTGCTTTTTGGGTTGTTTCTTTAATCTTTAGTCTCTACGTATGCATATATAACATATCAAGACATCAAACAGCTGGGAAATCTCAAAGACCAGACCGTTATTGTGGTCAAAGCCCCCACGGACACCAAGCTGGAAGTAACAGACCCCGATGAGGTACGTGCACCGGCGCCAACGTCAGAGGAGGCGTCTGAGCGGCCAGTTTTGATCAGGTGCTGCGTGTACATTTACGATGGATTCCCTTCTCCTCCACAGAGTCTGTCTATCCACCTGACCAGCACTAAGGGTCCCATAGATGTCCTGCTGTGTCCAGATGACGACAACGACCCCAAAAGTCCTGTTAAAAATGGCGGCACGGACATCAACGGGAACTCGCCTTTCCTCAAAGTCCTTCAAGGTCCGCCTCAGGCTTCAGCTGTGCCTGCGCATGAACCTAGATGCTAACATCAGCGGAGGAACCGTGAGTGCCGATTTGTGAATCTTGTGCCCTCTCCTCCTCAGATCCCGGCAGCGTAGCCGCAGCTCCCAGCCCCGGTCCGCCTCCCCCTGCCGCCGCCGCCGCCGCCGTGTCCATCACCACCCTGTCCCCCATCTCGTCCCCCTACACCAGTCTCCTGCAGCAGACAGAAGACCAGATCCCTACGTCCCTGGGGCCGTTCCTAAACCTCGGCCCGCCTCTCCTGGAGCAAGACGACTACCTGCTAGGTCTGGGAGACGACCAGGGAATCAGTGACTTGTTCGACGCCTGTGACTTTGATAAAATCCGCTCGCTCGGCCTGGACGATCTGCTGTGCAGCTAACAGCAGGTTAGAGACGCGAGCTTTCCACACCTGTGACCCCCCCCCGTCCCGTGTAGGTAGAAGGAAGTCGGTTGTGATATTGAGACGAAACATTTAGAAGTCCCAGTCCCAGCGGGACTCAGTCCTCTTTTACGGGAGGGAGACAAAGTGCTTTGCATGATTTCACACAGACGACAAATCTCTAATTCTCAGGCTTCGTGAGGTGTGGTGTAGCTGGGCATCCTGGGACATCTGGAAGTATTTGCCTCAGTGTAACAGGGAGAAAGAAGGTAGCTCCCGCCCCCCCAGTGTGCCAGGAGACCTCGGAAACAGCCCCCACCCAACACTCGACGCTTGCATGCTGCCAGAGCGCCGTAAAAGACGTTTTGCACACCAACTAACAGACCCGATCTTGAGAAGCCGTCTGGAGGTGCTCACCAGTGGATCCAGACAAGCCAGGCGTGGCCGTGTGGTGGTGCCGGGGGCCGCGGAGCCTCCCGTAGCCGTTTTCACAGCAGCAGTGTTGTTGGTACGATAAATACAAGCACCGGCCTGGAGTCGGGGTGCCGCGTTTTGGCGCGGCGGCTTACCAGCCACGGCGGACGAAGCAAATTCCTAGGTGGTTTGGATGACCGCCGCTTGTGTTTATCTACGTTTTAATGTTGTGGCTGTGGAAGAAGTGGCTGCGTTCCCACACCTGTGAGTTTGTGATTCAGGGTCATTGATCCAGCGTTTTTTTGTGCTCAAACTAAAAAGTTTCAAAAAAGGCAGTTTTAGTGCAGATTATGACTCGTGTTTTATCGCTCCGACCTTTTCCTCATTTACTGTTTCTCAAGATTTGGCCCCCCCCCAAAAAAGACTAATTATTTTGTATGTTGAGGCACTACTTAAATATTGTTTGTGTACAGATAATAACTGCATGTTTTAAACAAATTAAATAAGAAAATAAGTGTACACAGTTCAAAAAGATGAAGTGTATTAAGGGTACAAAATATTTACCTTATGTGGTATAGTTCTGGTTTTCTCTAGATGAAAAGGATTTAACAGATCAGTTTATCGGTGGTGTTGCCTGTTTGTCGCTCTGTTCTCTAACGTTGTATCCCTATAAATCAGATCAAATGAGTCCTGTTGGAGTTCCGCTCTGTGTTATGGTTTTTGGATGGATTTAAACGGGTGCTTGCAGTGCAAACGGCAGCCTCTCATAGGCCGCGTGGGCCTAAGCCGTGTTAAAAAAAGAAGAAAAAGAGAGAAAAAACCTCATCCCTGAACAGGAAGCCTGATCCTAGCATATCCTCTGATGATGTTCTCTGAATGTAAAATCCAAACTTCTTTCTCTCGCTGCTTTGTTGTGTTTTTCTCGGTTATTCCTGGGTCCTCAGTTGCAGACGCTGCCATAACCAAACTTGCCGCCGGCGTTCTAATTTGCACCGCGTGCTGTGAAATTGGGCTGTGGTTTGAAACTCTCGAGCCACTACTGAGTGTGACGCTTTTAGCTGATGAATTTTAAAGGATTTTAATACTGTAGGATTCGCTATTGTCTTGAATATAACATGGGCCCAGGTAGCCATTTAGTTGCGTATCTTATTAAAGGATGGGCAAAATATATAGAAATAAGGGAAAATGGAAAAAAAAAAAAAAAAAGCTTTTGAGTTGGCCGCAGTTCAGAGTGTGCTTGGTCCCAGAGGTCAGAGGTTATTACTAGTCTTTGTCTCCTCTGACAACAAATCTCCCGCTGGAGCCTGCTTGCAGAAGCCGGAGGGTCCAGCCGCTCGGTTAAATATTGCTGCTGTCGTGAGCCCCTCCCGCCTCTGATTGCCGTGTGCTTGGGTGTGTGTGTGTGTTTGTGTGCGAGTGGTGTCAGAGATCAAGCTTGTGAAAATGTAAGCCTGCCATGTGTAAATTGATGTACAGATTTCTAAAAAAGAAAAAAAAAAAAAAGAAATTTTCAGTGCACAAGGTACTGTAGGCTACCTCCGGGTTCATTTCAGACAGTAGTAATAGGGCATGGAAGTGAGCCTGTGCCCGAGTCTTTCACCTATTCATATTTTTCTTTTACCATAGACTTGACCTTTGTCTTTCAGTGTAACGTTCGAATATCATCTAAGAATTTTGAAGGTCTGCTCGAGATGATGTAGATGTAGACTTGTCTGCCAGCCTCGTGCGTCTTAGGGTGAAGTTTTAGGGTGCACGGTTAGGCAGGAAAACAAACAAAACAAACCCTAATTTTATTTGAATGTGTATTTTTTAACTTATTTAGCTGTCTTTTTTTCTGGGTCACCAGCAGTTAGCTCACCTTTCCTCGTGCATCTGAGGAACAGCGAGCTATTGAACAGACCTATTTAGTTTTTGGATCTTTTTTGTCAGCCCTGGTTACTGTCTAGCCCTTAATTCTGTCACTTTCACCTAATTCCAGACTGTTTTGGCCTTTAATTCAAATTTTTCTGTTCAAAGCTTAGTCAAAGCAGTGTTGCTCTCTCGGTGTTACTCTCACGGGTAAAAAGAAACAAGCGCATGGAAGTCCTCCATTTTTTAAAATATGTTTAAAATAATTTGTGTTTTCAAGGCTTCAACTCTTTGTAATTATACGGTTTCAAGCAGTCATAACCATCCTTTCATGTTTGTTGTCTTTGCCTGATTAAAAACTTTTCTTTTGAAAGATTTTCCTCTTCTGTGAGCTTCTAATGGAGAGAACTATTAAAGTGCAACAACTCGCGTCTTTACATATCTGGAAATGTGTAATCGGTGATGAGTGAAAACTAAACTTATCAATTTCTGATGTACAGAATGTTGTTTGATTCAATGTGGTCAAGATTGGGGGGGAATGTGGCATTTTCCTGCTATTTCTCTGGTTGTTCTCAAGCTGTTACCAAATATTACACAATGGTCTGTGAATATTATGTGATGGGGAATAACTCAGGATCTCTGAAGCTCTCACTAACTGACCCTCAGAGATCCCCAAGGGTAAAAGAAAAAGAAAACGTCTCCTTACTTTTTTGCAATTTGAACGCATGGATGAAACCATCATGTGCTGTTGAATGTTTGGACTAATGGGATGATTTTTGATGTGCATTCACTTGCAGTTTCTCTAACATCTGTAAATGAGGAATTCTAAATTGTATGTGGAGGGGTGGGTGGGGGGTTGCTTTTGTACTATGGGTGTTTGTAATTGAGAATTTGAATAAAGGAAATTCAATACTGATTGAATTTTAGTCTTCATAGATGTTAAAGACGTTATCACATAAGAATCTATCCAAAAACCCAAATGGAATGCAAAATATTTATAGATTTATATAAATATTTATAATATTTATATATATATATATATACCGTAAGTCAAAAATTCGCAGTTTACTCTTAAACTTACCCGCAACCATTCACAAAAACGTTTATCTAGTTTGTCCCTCTCGACCTGCCGTTGCTACGCACAAATATGGCGGCCTGAAACTTGTGATAGTTGTTTTGGTAACACAAAGTGGAAATATTTACCAATCGTCGAGAAGAATTTTGTCTGGAATTTTAAGTTGATAAGCTGAGACAACTGCACGACTGGTGAGATCTTTGTAAAACGATTAATCTTCTCTGTCTGTCCAAAATAACGGACACGTGGGTAATGCTTAGCATGCAGTGCTAATGTAGCTAAACGCTCACTTACATCTTCTAAATAGCGCTTTAAATCTAGACATGCCATGGTAGGAATCTGATCAATGTTACTCCTCGAGTGATATTTCGCTGTAGATGGACCTTAGTGTTATGACGAGGAGCTTGCCACAACAAAATTAAAAGTTACGTTGTTTAGTATTTCCACTGCGTAGGTTTCCAGGTGTTTCCAATGATTAATTACTCCTTAGACCTTAACTCGGTAACGGATTTAAACCGGGCGTTTACATCCAGCAGAGAAGTCAAAAGTTACGTTACCTTAACGATACTTGAGTCCAACCTTTTTGTAGGCTAAAAGCTAGACTTGGTTTATATAAAGCATTATTATTTGAACTACATTCTTGGACATTTAAAGCATCTGGTTGTACATACAGAATACAGAAATGCAGAGCAAATACAAACAGCACTGGATGTGTGTATGTGTGTGTGTGTGTGTGTGTGTGTGTGTGTGTGTGTGTGTGTGTGTGTGTGTGTGTGTGCTTGTTTACACTACTGGCTGTGTAAGACCGCATCCAGGCTCTTACTGTGGCTTTTCTGTGTGATTTTCAGATCATCATGCCATCTGCGTGTGACTCCGTGATTGAAGACATTGAGGACATGGTGTCTTCTAATGACCCCACGCTGCAGGACAGACAGTCGGCTCGGACTAGAATCATCCCGAGGTCCAGGAAGCAAAAAGACGGGAACCATGAGGAGCTCCAGGCTGACAGGTCCGTCAGACAGGAGCAAATGGGCAGATCACATGAGTGTTTACTAGTATGACTTCTAAAATAATAATTGGTTATCAAATTTGTAGTTTGATCCCTGGCACCCAGAAAATTTGGATGAAAACGTGGGGCTGCAGCCACAACAACTCTGATGGCGAGTACATGGCTGGACAGCTTGCTGCTAGCGGATACAAAATAACTGGTAAGAATATGGTTTAGTTTTTTGGTGGGTTTTTTTTGCCAACCTGTGGGTTTAAGTTATTGAAAAGCCAATGTAAGAGGACTTTCTGTGGATTATTTATAGTGGGGCTGGTGCAGTGGCTATTACTGGCCACAGGAGGGCAGTATTGCTCTGTTGGTGAGCCGCCAGTTCTGCCCTGATTAAAACATCTGAGGCTTTGTTGCATTTGACGAAGAAATTATGGTTCATTGGAAATCATCCTTGAACTATCAAAGGTCTAAAATAATGAATTAGAATCTGAGTTCTTTTAACAAAATGTCAAATTACTGTTCCGCAACTCCACTGGCAGTTATGTTTTCCCATTTGTAAAATTCGTTTTATTTTATTTTTTTGGGCGGGGGTTTAAGACTGAGCTGTTCCCGCAGAGACATGCAGAGGTTTGGATTGCTGCGTGCGCCAGCTCTTTGAGCATGTGTATGAACAAAAGAGAGAAGAGAGAGTTAATATTAACCCCGCAGGCATTTCTCTCACTATGGGGTCTCCAGCAGCCTTCGAAGGGCCATTGAATCACACACTTCTAAAATGCAGATGTACCCCCCCCCTCCCCAATGCACACGTACACACACACACACACCACACACACACACACACACACACACACACACACACACACACACACACATACACATACACATCTGGAAGCATAAACTCTTTGTCTTTTATCTGGTTTTACCTTTCCTTTTACAGTTCTTGTCCTAGTTTTGTTTGCTCTGTAGCTCAGTATTTCTTTTTTAGTTTTATTTTCTTCAAACCTGCAGATAGTCTGTTATGTAGCGTGTTCATCAGATTCATGTTAAGCATCTCTTGTCTATGGTAGCGCAACATTTATTTGTCCTAATTCTATTAGAGAGCTGTGCTCAGACGGCGTCTGTTTGTTTCATGGAACTGTGATCCATTAGAGAACAATCTATCGGATCTTATTAATCTCTCTGTTTCCTTTGACTTTCATGCCGATACCTCGAGGGGTTATAAGTGTAAAATCAATAGAGCTTTTGTTTTGATTCACATTTCACCAGCTGTAGAGTAGCTTTAAATGCAGCATTATAGACCCTGATTTTTCCTGCTAATGCACACAGAATCATTATTGTCTCTCTCAGAAAAGCTCAACAAAGGTCATCCTTTGTCTGTCAAAGATACAGAATGACTTTGGTTTCTGTCCATCTTCTCTCTGCTTCTAGGCATGTCTTTTGCTTGTGTTTGCCTCCCTTTCTTTTGGCTTTTCTGCTGCATCCCTTTTCCCCCCATTTCTACCTCCTTCTCATCCTTCGGCTCTGAGAATCTTCCGTTATTGTTTTTCGCCTTGGGACTGTTGGGAGGAGAAATCGACTGTTATGGCCAGAATCAGAGATTAAATTCCGGACAGGTGTTGATAGTTTAGAATTGTCGGCCGTATAGTATGCAGTGGGTTTTGAATTGCATGAAATTGTTGAGGGATGAGAGATTGGAATTGTGCGGAATGACAAGGTCTGAATTGGTCTCAAGGATGTATTGTCTAGGTTGATTGAACACAAATACCTGGGTTGAACATTATTATGTATGAGCCAGTTCTTTCGGTGCAAAAACAAACAAACAAACAAAAAAACTGCTGATAAATATTTGAATGAGACTCATAGCACTGTTCCCTCCCACCGTCTCATTATTGATCTGCCAAATTTGTGGCTGCCACTACAGACGTTTGGCAGCATCTTGTTTTTTTCCCTTCCCAGCATTCCTTCCTGTCGATCTTCTACATCCTTTCTCAACTCTTTTTTGTGTTTCTGTTTGAATAACACGATGACATCACCCGCTGTGAGCGGGAGTAGCAGTTCCCCTCGCGGCCTCTAGGTGGCAGCGTTGGCTCGTGGAAGAGACCCTGTGTTCCCGGCTAAAGCTGGATGAGGTCATCCTTCTAAAAGCATTGTCATAAATAGTTTAAACGTTAGCAGTGATCAATGATTATGGGCAGATTTTATGATCAGTAATAACAGGATCAAAATAAATATAACTGTGAACTTAATATAATACAATAACAAGCTCAGTTAAATCAGATTCAATAGAAACTCACAAGCTATATAAACATTTTTTAGTGAAAAAAGTGAATGAGTCAGTAGTATTCACCTAAATGGGCAGCAACTTGGCGTGTACATTATGCCAACAACATAATGACCTCCTGTTTTAAATCAAACTTTTTAAAATAGTTTTGGCCTTTTGATAGAAGTGGTCAAGTCTATTTGAAAATATATAGCATTTCCTCTCACGTAAAGGTTTGTCCTTCATTTTGTTTGTGTGTTAACTATTTTTTGCGTGTTTTACTTCTCTAAGCTCTGCCTTCATTGTTTTTCATTGGCCCTGCTTTTCCTCTACATTCCTGAGGGGGGCACTGTTTACACACGTTCGCCAACTGATGCAAATTGCAAACAAACCACATTTGAACGGCCGAGCAATGTGCCAAATACTGACACACAAACACATGCACACCCTTCATGGAAAGAAGTCACACCAGGATATTTTGATTTTATTTGGCTGCTTTCCTCCCCTCTGATGCGCCTCTCTGCCAGCCAGCCGTACACACAGCACTTCAGTTATGATTTTACATACCGGTTAGGCAAAATTACTCCCCTGTACACAATGTCAGCCAAATCAGGCGTTCCTAGTTCCTGATGTGGACACAATTGGTTAAAGGATACGAGTTACAAAGAGATGGCATGTGTGGTTGCGGAGGAGACAAAAATATGTACGAGACACTTTTTGATTAGCAAATGTTTGTGTGAATTAAAATTGAAGTCGTTTTCAAGTGCAGAATACTCTTACCACGTGTTTTAGACTGCTAAACTGTCTGCATTCAGATTTTACCTGAATATGCATTACAGTTAGTACGATATTTTTATATTGTGCATTTTTTTTCAAGTTTTATAATGTACCATGTTATTGTTTGTTCTTGTATGACAACCTAATAGCTTTATGGTTGACTTTAATATCTACATATTGGCATTGACTGACACTGTCACAAAGCACATATATCTGCTATATGACATCACTGGATTTAATCTTCCCAATTAAATGTATTTCCCAGGTTATTTTTGATTCAGCTTATTTGAAAATCGATACCGCAACACATGAAATTGTTCTTGTTCGGCTCATGTTACGTGTGTTACAAGCACCGCTGCAGCTCTGTGTGATTGTATTACATCACAGTTGAGTATTTTCACTCCAACTGCATGTGTGTGCCTCGCATACGTGCCATCTCATTCATAAAACGGGCGCATGGGGATCTCCTCATTGGCTGACTGCGAGCTCCGCAACACTACATGCCGCAACGTCATACCCAATGAAAACTTACAATGTTTTCTCTGACTCCGCCTCTTATCTACACACGCGTTGGCGCACAGAGCCCCCTCACAAACACGTTTAATACTTTCACACACACTTGTAGACGTGGTAGGGGTAGCCGTCAGTCGGCGTGTGACAGGTTAGATTTCCAGGGCTGCCATTTTAAACGTGTCATCTCGGTGAGCCCCCGTGTGTGAGAATATCAATATCTTGGCCGCGTATTTTTGTCTCACTACAGTGGGCATCAGGCAGACCTCCTTTGCTCAATGAGAGCAAGAAAGTAGTGCAAGAGTGAAGGAGAAACGATGTAAGGAAAGAGGAGAGCGAGAGCTGGGGGGAGGAGAGCGCTGAGACGAAGCGCACACCCAGCAGAGGCACTTGATCTTAGTTCAGTTAATGTAACTGGTAAAACAGGGATGTTGTAGGTAACTTTGGAAGATTCAGCTCAGATCTGCATTTAAGAGAAACCCAGATGTCAGAAGATGCAGGAGAAACTGATCAGATCGAGATGCAATATGACAGGAAAGGAAATGAAGAGAAAATCTTAACGTGAAGAGTGGACCTGGACAAGTAACGGGTCAGCAGAAATTAATAGAAATACTTTCAAACTAGAATACAAAGGTGTTTTTTTTCTTTGAAAAGCAGAACCTCTCTGCAGAGCCCTGAAGAACTCGAAGCCCTGAACACACTGGGATGTCGAATACAGCACCACGTACACAGAAGTGAGCACAGAAGTGGAAGTATCAAATGAGTAGATAAGGAGTAGAAGAGTTAGTAAAAAGCTTAATTCACTATTTATGATCATAGCTGAATTTCCTTAAATTCACTGACCAAAAGACTCTGCCTCCTTTCTGTCACCAGCCAGTGATATGTAAATCAGATTAAATGTGGCGTGACTGTTCAGACCGGGGTCAAGAGACAAAACCGTGGACCGACTCAGGATCACGTGTGAAAGTGAGTCAGGTTGAAAAAAAATCCGATCCGTCTGTCTAAAAACATCATATATAAAAGTCATTTATGGGCACAAAACTCCCCCAATAAAACCATATTTTTGCCAGTATTTCTTAAAAAACAAACACACACATACACACACACACGGTCTTGAAGGCTTTGAATTTGTCCTACAAATAGATCTATAGGTCCAGGCAGTGGAGTGTAACCATCTAGAGGGCCCAGGATTAAAGTGATCCTGGCCCCCTGTGCATCTATGTGTACGCGTGCACGTGTTGTTGTTTCAGTGATCTTACAAGGTGACCCACGTGTAGGCAGCACCCAGTAACCATTTAGAGGCCACGGGATTAGGGACTCTAGCTTTTCTGGCCTGAGGAGTCCCTAGAGGCAACTGTAGACAAAGGAGACGGATAATGGCACCTGGGGATCAATCTAATCCATTGATTATTTAGAAGGAGGAAATCTGGACATGGTAACTCTCAGCATTTGAACCTGGGGATGAAAAGTAATTTTACGTTTTAAGTGCTGCATCTCAAACCACCAAATTTTTTTTTTTTTTAGAACTTGATTATTGTGGTAGTTGAATATTTAAAACATTTGAACCACTACTAGATGTTCTTCAGTGGTTGTCGGGAACTGATTTTTTCGCCTGCTTGTCTTCAGTCATAGGAGGATCTCCCTTAGTTGTGCCAGCAGTTCCCTTACGTGAGATTTGGAAACGATGAAAGAGATTTGCTGCCGAAGGTCCCCAGACCCTTCTCATACCTCGGAGAAACAAATAAAAAACTGAACAAATTGACTCCCCAGAGGATTGTGATACCTCATCCTTGTTCTTAACCCAGAAAAAGGCTGTAAAGATAGGAGACAGGGAGAGTAATGGAAGCAGGGATCACTGTTCCAGTCTTCTTTCTGTCCATTCATTTGTTCGCGCACACTTTCATGTCTCCTGTGAAGAAAGCGTGAGATAAATGAAGGGAGAAGCTGCTTCCCTCAAGAGAATGGAAGAGTATTCCCTATTCCCATGTGAAGCTAGCCAACCAGTCACCCCCTGTTATCCCAGGAATACTGTCTGCATTCCGCAGGGATTAGGAATACCCCGAAGAGATATAATGGGAATATCATGCAGGGGTTGTGAGTAATGGGATAAGGCAAGAGCCAGGGGAAGGGCTCGGAGGTAGAGGAGAATGAAGGAGCAAGGCAAGGAAAGAGGCAGATGTCTGGAAAGAGGGTAAAGGATGCTGAGCTCAGTTCCCACATTGCACTAAATACATGTGTCAGTTCCTTCAGCAGCAACGCCGCCTTAACTTTGCTCATTTGGAGGACAAGAGGAGCAACTCTGTCCACTTGCGGTCCAGAAGACCAAAGCAGTGATCTGTATTCGCCACCGCTTGGGGACTCGTTGCCGCGTCCTCTTCTTGCCTGGTATTTTACAGCCACAAGCAGACATTTGTCTTTCTCACTTCTAATTTGCCAACTCCTTTCTGTTTTTCCATCATCTCGACAGGGAAAACAAATGCAAGTTCTCTTCTGAAGAGCAAATCAAGGCTTGAAAGACATTGGTAATTAATGTGGCATACCAGACTGTTGGTGGAGAAAATTCATGGGTGATTTATATTAAAAGGAAAGAAATTGAGAGTTAGGCATTCAAGGACATGAAGTAAATGACTTTCCAAGGCTTCGCTTTGAGGCTCATCACACTCGGTCTTCTTTAAATGCCTTTATTATTAGGATAATTTTGGAAGATAATCTCTGCTTTTATTGAAATGCAGCACATTCACCATTAGTTACACTTTATGGAAAGCCGAGGTCACCTATTGTGTGTGTGTGTGTGTGTGTGTATCTATTTGATATGATAAGCACCACCTACCTTTAGAAATAAAAGCAATAAAATAATAGATATCTAGTTTAATACCTGGGTCAAAATTTGCTTGATAACACGAACACTTTTTCCTTTTGTATTAGATTTTCTACACGTGTCTCTGTCTGATCTCTCCTTCATACATATAAATGAATCAGCTGCGTGTTAAATTTCTATGTGAGAGTGCAGATATTAGACATAATTTAAGAGCTGCCGATGACTTGAGCAGCAGGCTACATTTGAATTATCGGTGGACAAAGTAACCTTGATCACAAAAGATTACTTACCTGGAGGAATTGAAAGAGCCTGCACTGACCAGTGAAAGAGATTGAATAAAAGAAAAAAAGGGTATTTCTTTAACTTAAACAAGTTGTTATTATTTTTTTTTTCACTATGTCACCTCAGTCACTCTTGTTCTGTTGGCGAACTGCGCAAGGGTTTGTTTTAGACTAAGAGCTTGGTTTTCAGGCAGACCCGAGTTAATTTGTTTGCTACAGGTGACTTTTTACACCTGCCCGGACGAGGAGGGCTTCCGCTCCGTTTAAAGCCGACCCCACGGCTCTGGCGTGAGCGCTGGCTCACACCAGTCAAGTTAGGTGCCACTCAGGGCCGATTGGCTTGTGAGATGGGCCTGAATGTGTGCTAATGCTAACTTCCCCAGTTTATCAAACTGTGTAAGGGTTTGTTCCACTGGGAGTGTGTGTGAGTGGAATGAGGACTTCTTGTGTGAAGTGCTTTGAGTGCTGAGGAGGATGACTACAAACTCTGCAAACGCGATCCATTTTCCATCCATTTATCCTGCTCCTCAACAGTGGCTCAAACACCAATACATGCAGAAGTGTGTGAAGTCTTTTTTTTTTTTTTGGATAATCTGAGGCCGTCCACATGGTAGACAGATGGCTCTTCTAATCTTCCAGACAGACACTGCTTTTTGATATCTGATCTGATGATTATAGTGCGTGTGCATGCGCGGTTTCCAAGGATGAACTCGGTAAATCTGTCCTCAGAAATCCCCTGCTGATTTGTGTGGGTGTGTAGCTCTTCAGTCTTCTCTGTAACCTTTTTGTAGTTTGTAGTTTTTAATGTACAGTGCATTATTGTCATCATATCAATAGATCGGTGTATCAAACCAGTAGACACAAACACGCTGCTGTACTACACTTTAGTCAAATTTGACAGCTTTCTGATGTTAGGATACACAATAGGTTCCCTTTGGAGCAGGTTTTAATTATGGATTCAAAAAATATGTGATAAATGATCAAAAGAAAGCACTACAGTAGTTATTTAAAGTAGCATTGCTGTCTTTGGATATTGGAGTCTCTCGTTGTCCTAAATGTTTCTTTCAGTGATGCATGGATATTATCAGAGGACATGAATACTTCTCAGCATGTGATAGTCTAGTCGACCACATTGGTATGTGTGTGTTCTACAGATTTTTTTACTCCATCCTTGCTTTTTCTTTGTTCTTTCACCACAAAGTTGAATCAGTTTTTGTCTTCTTTTCATTTTCCCATTTATTCCAAGTTAGTATGAAAATATAACTCTTTTTGCTGTATTTGTGTTATTTTGTGTTAGTGTTTTAGATGTGTTTCAAAGATATGTTTTAAAAGTCCGGCTGTAAAATTTGAGTTGTTTGATCTCTCATCTCTCATTTTTCTCAGGTTAGTTTTTGTTTCTCTCCTCTCTCCCAAATCCCAACAAGAGTTATGCTTTCCTTCTGCTTTCCTCTTTCTTCTTCTATATTCTCACAAAATACACACTGACTTTAAACCCACCACAATTTGCAGCCAACCTAAACACCAACTGCCGGATTTTGCAGTGCCAGGAGGCTAAATTCTGTTTTTATTACCTACGACTGTAACTAGTTCCCTCTTTTCTATCGAATTTGCATCTGATTTGCGTTCCACAGCCTGGATGTGGGAATAAGGGGCCAGTTGACCTAAATTGTTTTAACTCCACGTGGAAATAAAAGAGCAGTTGAAGGTCTAATTACTGCTATTAATCGAATTATGAAGCTTTACATGGCGAGCATAAATATGCAATTGGATAATGGCTGCAACAGCAAATTAAGGCAACACAGTCTGACTGCAGGAGCTTTTTCAGGGCGATAATGATGTGCGTCTGTGGCTGACTATAGTTTCCACATCGCATCGTCCCATCCCCTCTAAACAGTTTGGCTCAAAAGGCTTTTCATCTTTTGTAGGTTCTGCTATTTTTTACCCTATTTTCAGGGTAAACAGCTGTTGAATAGAGAGACTCTACAGAGTTAATTATTCATAGAAACGAACCAGCGTTGCAGCGGGCTCCTTGCACTACTGTAACATCACCTGGTTTACCGGGCAGGTGGAAATAGGGTTGGTCCCAGGATTAGGATTTCCTGAAACTCAGATATTCAGTTATTATGAAGAAAATTGAATTGTATTTTGGATGTAAATATGGTAACTATGATGAATCTGTCTGCCGTTGTGGACGTTCATTTGTAATCGCTGTCGTCTCCATCTCCCTGAGCTTAGAGGGTATTTGTCAATGCCATTTTAGCTTCAGTTAGTTCACCTGCGTTTGACCATCTTGCCTCTTTGCTAAAATCAGGCTGAACTGTCGGTGCTGTAGATCCTGGCGATGAAGTACTGCAGTGAGGTCCAGCTAACTTCCCAGCCCCATCCGTCCTCACCTAAACATCTACACAGGCAGAATATTTTCAATGATCACCTAGATATTGTTTAGTACGATTCTTGCAGCTCATTCTTCTGCAGGTTGCATCCATCTGCATATTTTTTCTCCCCCACGACAGGTGAGCTTTTACATACAGGTGGTGCCTACTTTTTTCTTCACCTTGTGTTTCTTTCTGCTTTGTCCGGTTTCCAGGTGGCAGGCAGGGATAAATAGAACGAAAACGCAAAAGCATGCACGCACACACGCAGCCCTCTCTGAATCAAACAGAGCCTGCCAACACATCTTTTGTGTACTCAGCAAATTGATGTGTGGTATTCCCATGGCTTGTTTTTGTCTTTAACCTAAAAAAAAAAAAAAAAACATAAAATGCAACACACCCATTCAAACAGAGCGGGGCAGTCACCTCATTGAATATAAACTGCCATCTCCTGGGGCAAACAGCAAATATAATCACATTTGCGATGTCAGAGAAATAGAGCATCAATATTTGCCTAGTCTGTTAGTGTTGTAAAATAGGAACTGGCTATGGTTGCTGCCGTGTACACAGTTTTAACAATAGCTTCAAGGAACATTTAACCTGAGTGTTTTTAGTCGTTACTGGTGTTTATCTGATCTGTGATCCTCAATAGCCGTTGTTAGGGATTCTAGTTATTCCACTTTTAAAACTTTCTTATTCATTTTCAAGGTTAAAAATTTCTTTTACCTTGAGAATGTGGTGGGGTGTTTTGCTCAAGGCTGTTGTTACTGTTGCCAGGTACAGAACCAACAACCAGTGCGGGAATGAGTCTGAATGTTGTCAGTAGAAATATTTAAAATATATTTGTGGTAGGTATTAAAGTAATATAAAATATATGTCGTGTCAGATTGGCATTATACACTCTGGTTACCTGAAATTTGCATTAAGCATCCATTTATCATATTAAATGCCTTTTCAAAAATCTATAGCAATACAAATAAAAGTTTAGTATCAGAGTTCTGCCTCCCTTTGGCAGTGGTTCTTCTTTAAATCAGTATTGTAAAACTACATTTACTTCTTCTGTTCTTCCACACTTTTCTGTCCTTCTGTTAAATGGAACGCTGTCACTTTCAGGCTGTGCAGAGGGAAAAAGAGCTTTAATGTTTAATGTGAAACCCCTGTCGGGACCCAGGTGCAGCCACTGTCTCCATGATCAGATAAAGCAAAGACAGATTCTCTTCCTGCAGAAGCAAACTCGGCCTATCCAAATTAGTGGCTTGCCGGCTGAACCACATTCATCATTTCTGCTCCCATTTCAGCTGACCTTGCCTGCTATTCTTCACTGAGATATCGCCACTTGTTCTTTCAGTCCTCAACCTTCCCTTTGCCTTACCTCTGTGATATATAGCTGTTTCTGTTTCTCTACATCCTCGTATCTCCCGCGCTCCACCTTTTCTTCTTCCATACTCTGCCTCCTTGCTGTTTCTGTCTTTGATTTTCATTTTTGAGTGTCTCTGTCTCTTTTCTTCTTCAACATGAATGGATTTGGCTATTTAAGGACAGGAGAGAGACGGAAAGAGCGGGAGAAAGGAGAGAGATCCCAGATGAGTGGATGCTTCTAAAATGTTGTCAAACTGTTAGCGCCGTAGCAGACCCCTGCTGTGCCTAACTCGGCGCACGCCCAGACTTCGTGGTACACATTTACACAGAGTATCTGTCGCTGAGGAGAGTCAGTAGATTAGTAGATTATGTGCAGGTTACAGGAACCATTGCTTTGAATTTCTTCCTCTTAGGTATGCTGATCTGGGAAAGTTTCTGTCAAAGCTCCTGTGAATCGCACACGGCTGCGGCACAGTTTGGCACCTTTGAGTGAAAATAGAGACGTCCTATAAGACAGCGGCTCAGATGATGCCTACGCTTCCAACGCCTTTTTCTTTATTGGGAGTTATATCCGGATTAGGCTGGCATTTTTCCACAACTGAAGGCTAAGCTTCCGCCTGCTGGAAATTACCTCGTTTAACAAGCAAATCAAGTTGACAAATTCTACCAATTTAATTATTCAAACAGCATACAGGGAAGCGCATGTCTGCTAGTGTGTTTTACAAACGGGAAATATGTGTTTGCTTTCAGTGCTGCATGTGCAGCCTGGTTTCCTCTAAAATATTTACCTGAGATGAAACAATGTCAGTTACAGTCTATTTATTTTGCTCATCGGAACACAAACGTTGTCACCACCCTCTCAACCTCACCAGTTCTATATATTACCCACAAAACTAATGGAGAAGGAGAAACAGCCGGAGGAGCATCAACAGGGCAGGGAAGCATCATGTCTGCTCTACTGGGTCACTGAGGCATCTTTGCTGCACTGGTATTGCTCTGTGGTTGCATCAGAAGATTAAATGCTAAAGCGCACAAACAGTGTGGCCATCATTTGTTGTTTGCTCCATTTTTGGGAACAGGTGGCTCGCTGCAAATTCATTTTTCCTGTCCTACCTGGGTGTAGCATTTCTTTTGTCTGGTACTAAAAGCTATTTTCTAATGATGTATGGCAATGGCACTTCTTCAAGCTCCGGCTCCTGCGCCTTTGAAAGATCGTGTCATGAAATTGCACCTTTGCCCGCCAACTTTCAGTTGGATTTTGCCCAGTTTAGCGTGTGATTGACAGGTACTCTGTCTTCACTACGGGCGCTCGTGTCCGTGTGTTGAGGCAGCCAGCATCCATCTAATAGGAGTTGATTTCATTATCATCCGCAGCTGAGTATCTGGTAAACCGAGGCTCGTCTGTCTGCCCGTCTCACTGTGTGTGTGTGTGAGAGCACCCGTGCCGCGTGAGTGCTCTTGTTAAATGTGATTGGACGTGAACCACCAAAGTCCTCTAAGGATCACTGTGAATTTGCCACGTCGGTGACGTTAATGTACAGACACACACGCTCCCAGCGGAGCCGGAACCTTTTAGACTGAAATGTTGTCAGCTCGAAATCTCCTGTTGCTCCAATCAGTCATGCTCAACTTGTCACCACTTAGAAGCTCACGCTCACACATGGCTTGCATGAGCGTATCAATGGAAACAAGACATTCAGTTGCATTATATAAACATTTACTGTGGAAATATAATTTTTTATTCCCAATTTAAACTAACCGTCAGAAGACATTTATTGTAAGCCATTGTTGATTGTGTATTTTGTTTTCGGAATTTACATTTATTGACACTCAGAACTTTAAGCTATAAAGCATTTAAACTTGTTAGGCTGTACTTTATAGTAAATTATTTGTGACAGAAGTGTGATTTCTGACTAGTGTGGTTTAACAGAATTAAACACACCTGCATCAGTGTTCAACAAATAGTTGGTTGGAGTGTGATGGAGACCAGTGCTTAGCAGCTTGCGGCCCCACACCGCCTTCTGCTCCACCTGTCGTCCCAGCCCAGCATCTGACCGACTACTTATCCAATCAACCAATGAAGCCAGACAGGCCCTGTTAGCGCAGTCAAGTGTGTCAGTTCACCCCAAAGCCACCCCCTGCCCTACAATACTTACCCCTATAAACCAACCCCTACCACACTGTGTCCCAAGGTCAACATGTCCTCTAGTGTGCGTGTGTGGGTGTGTGTTTCTGTGTATGTGAGAGAGATGGTCAAAATCGGTAGACGGTGCAGGCAGCATGATGATGTGTTTGAGACAGAGGGCAGAAGACAGGAAGAACAGGGGTGTGTGTGGTGGGCACGTATGCATCTGTGCACATGGGAGTGTGTGGGGATGTGAGGGATGGGACGGAAATTGGGTCATGGTGCAAACTGTGTGTGAAGCACCACGGGCATCATATTGACCCCTTGGGCTGCTGTCTGTGTCTTCTCAGTCTTGTGTTACACACACACACACACACAAACCCACAAACCCAGACTTTTCACTATTTGCTGTTCCTTATCGTCTACCGGACCTGGATACTAGTGTGTGTGTTTCTTTAAACTGTAAGGTCAGCACATCTCAATAATTTCACAACTTACAGTCTTTGCTAACTAAAGATATAAATAGGTGGGTTTTTTTTTTTTTTTTTTTTTTAATTATTATTTTACCACTGGTAGGGCTGTCTGAAATAAAAAAAAAAAACGTGACAGCAGCAATTATGTTTTTTTCCTGTTATAACACATCTGTAAAACTGGGTGGATGGGAGTTCTGGGAAAACACCCAATTCCCTTTCTGCCTGTTATTGTTTGTGGATTTCTGTGCTTTCTGATTCTGCAGCTGAGCCTCCTGCCTTTTGCAAAACACTATGGGTAAATGGAAAGAACCTGTACCATCAGCAAAATGTAAAAATGATCACCGTGAAAACATCACATGCTATTGTTGTTTATTTTAGGAAGGTAAAAGTCTTGCATGTGTGATTGTGGGAGCTAGATGTTTTAGTTCTATGATAAGGTCTGACCCTGCGTGCCACATACCAACTGTTCTGGCTCGTCAAAGATGGCGTTGTGCTGTTTTGCATCCCTGCTGTGAAATGCATCCCCTGATCCTCTCGCTGTGAAATACAACAACAAGATTCAGATTGGGGGAAATGCTTTTCACAGCAGTGCAGGTGTTCTACTTGAAATTTTACAATTCATCAGGTGCAGATTTTTAGGATAAGGTTTTGTTCCTCTAACATCCTGTTAGCATTGACTGATGTTGGAAGAAACCAAACTAAAATAAAGGCCAAATGCAACCATCTGCCTTCACCCACCTTCTCACCATCATCTCTGTCATCTCTCTAGATGACCCTTTTTTTTGACCCTGCCTATACTTTTAATCCCATTTTGTCTTTTCTTTAAACTCACTCTCACCATTCTCACTCTGTCCATATTTTCATCCAGTTATTGGATTCACACACCGCTTCTGGGTGTGTGAATCAGGTCTTTATAAGGAGCAGTCTGATGGAAATGTATTATGTATGACCTTGTGTATATGTGAACCACTGACCCCAGATGTTACCTCTGCAATATCTCTCACATCTGATCTGTTTGTGGGGTGAATTTCAGGTGAATTCACATAAACAGGCTTCTTGACTGGAAAATACTCTCAATTAAATCTCATGGCTGATATCAAGTCACTTCAGCCCCCCTTCCCAAAGATGTGCCCCCCCATCCTCACACACAACATACTGAGAGCGAGAGAGGTCATTTTCCTTTGCTAAGGTGAGGAAAAACTATTTACTTAGAGGTCAAGCATTGAGGTCAAATGAAATATAGGTCTGATATTGGAGGAAATATGTATGTGCCAACAGCAGATTGAAATGCTTTGATATGTCCCAGACTGGGATCAGTCATGTTTGTGTGTGCCTTTTTAAAATTTATTATTTTAATCCTCATGAATTCAATCTAAAGTTAGTTTTTAATATAGCTTGTGTTATGAAGCACTTTTTAATGCAGGGTCATTTCCAGCCTCTTACAGGTGGGTCCTCATCAAAAGCAAAGAATTTTCACCGCAGCAGCGTGGGTGTCGCAGCAGGATTTCAGTCTTTACCTTCAAGAGTTTTTCCCCATTAAATGAAAGATTAGCCAACTGTTGGTGAGCAAGCTTTGGCGTTATGACTTCTCAGATAGTAGCCTGATGGCTATGTTATGCAAATATAAGCAAATCACTTTACTGTCATTGGCTGCATCGTCGGACTATGCAAATATTATGCAAATATTTTTCCATATATATATATATTTCCAGAGATTTCCCAACAGCATTCTTTATGGTGGGATTTATGTGCAGTTAAAGCTGAGTCACACCTCAGGCTACATTTACCACACAGATAAAGAACGAAACTGAAAAACACCGTTAGGACACAGAATAAGCAACTCTGTGTGGTTCCTTAAGGTCAAAACTACTTAGTTACAAAGGTGTTTCACATTAGGATTTTGCAGTCAGGTCAGACTCGATAGGTAAGCTGATAGTGGGACTAGCCAAATACCAACTTGGCTGTTTTCAACGGCAACTCTTCCATCCAGATCTAATTCAGTGGAAAAACAGGTTTTAAAGAGGTGACAGTCAAGTTCCGAAGAAAGAGTTCTAATAAAAAAAAGTAACTTGGAAAAAAAATCTAGCAAGTCTTTTAATTTAAAAAGTCTTTTATTTTAATAGAAGATTTTGCAGCAAAACCAAATATCCTAAAAACTAAATATTTCCTACATTTAAGGTTTTTATATTTGTCTGCGTGTGTGTGTTCAGGCGTGTGTGTAACATTGATGGAGAGCTTGTTTTTGTTGGTCTGAAAACACCCTCGAGACAGAGGAAGGACAACATCCACACAGCTGAGCCCGTTCCCACTAGTCCTCCGCACATGTTTGTATGTTTCTGTGTGTAGTTGTTGCTAAATAGAATAAAGCTGAGCACACTGGAAGCACTTTGCAGCCTTGTTCTGTCTCCTGCGTCTCATGATAGTTCCTGTATGAGTGTAATTCTTGAGAAGTTAATATGCATTTTCCAACTTCTCTCCGACCAAATAGCTGTTCCTTTAATGACACATTCCAGCCCAGTTGGAAAATTCCAAATCAGCCTCTCCTTTCTTACTGATATGACCTAAAAATGTTGTGACCCAATAACTCTAAAATGCCTTAATTGCTTCACTATCCATTTAGCAAACCCACAGCTCAAACATTTTCTCACGGTTTGTGGTGACATCTACAGGTGGTTCAAAACAAGACAAAGTGTGTGTGTGTGCGCGCGTCTGTGAGTCTGTGTGTGTGTGTCTTACAGAAAAAGGACTGAGGGTGTGGATCAAATTAGCTACAGCAGAAAATACAGCATGAGCGGTGTGCGTATGCTTCAGTGCAGCGGGGAAGCCAATTCTAAGTGAAATATCTGGTTCAACGTGGCATAAAGGAGCTTGCTCCCCGCCGTCGCCGTGTCAGATCCCCTCCAGTGTGTGGGGTTTTTGCCTTTGACGGCTCTCCTGGCAGTGCCATGCAAAGCCTGCCACCCTCAGATGCAACCACATTTAATATTACCAAGAGCAGTGCGTGTGTGTGTGTGTGCGATTACAAAAATGTGAAATGGTCATATTTCCTATTCAGAGAGATGAGTTTCAAACATAGTTAAAATAAAACATTTGCTGTTCAAGAGCAGATCTATTCACTATTCACATTTTAATTTGGCATAGAAATGTGAAGTGTGAAGTAACAGAATCTCATCTGACTGCAGGTATGTGTTTCTTTATTAAAACACAGTCATTGTTTCCTTTTTCTTTTTTCCAACAGATGACCCCATAGAAGCAGATCTGTGGTTGCTCAATAGCTGCACTGTGAAGAACCCAGCAGAAGACCACTTCAGGAACTCCATCAAGTAATGCTCCTCAAACACACACACACACACACACACACACACACACACACACACAAAACTAAAAAGTTTTGTCAACGCTTACAATCAAACCATCTTCATCCAGGCCCTCAGCATGAACATGAACTAATCTTTAATGGGCAAAACATATCAACTTATTAAAAATGTAACCGTTTACATTGATTATAATCTTACTGCATTTTTGACAAAAATAGCCTGGAGTTACTGTGCATTTTTTTCCTTTTGTATAATTTTCAAAATCAGTGGTCATTATTTGCCTCTCTGTGCTTTAATAGGACAGTTGTCCAATGTGACAAACCATAAAACTGATGGGCTTTTAGCTACCAAAATGGCTAATAATCATCTGTCAACATGCACACATTGGGTGTCTAAATCACAAAGTGAGCTAGTATAAAATAATATTAAATTTTAAAGGGTGAACAGTCACATTCATCCAGCTTGATCCTGTCGCTCTGCTGATGCCGTCTCTTCACGCTTGCCTTCACTTTCCCTTTTTTTCTGTCACTCTAATGTGAATTTTTCCAATTGAAATTCACAAATAATAACACACTTCAAGACTTTGAATACGCCGTCCTTGTTGATGCCAAAGTTTTCCTTGGAGTGGAAATCAACCAGCTGTAATGCTAATGCAATTAACGTTCTATTCACTGGGAGGTAGGGAAGTTTACGCACATGCACATGCACCCCCCCCCGCACACACACACACACACACACACAGGATATTTCTTGCCCTGTTTCATTTGCTGTCTCCATGAAGGCACCAAACAAGGTAAAATGTGGGCTGATGGAATCCAGTTGCCCAATTATTTTCTTCAGTTTTATTGAGATGATAATTCCTCTTTGGACTTTCTTGGTACTATCAGCATAAGAAAAAAGAAAAGAATGAAATGAAAAGAGAAGCCAGGAAAACGCTGGCAGCCTTGTACTTGGTCACGCTGCTCATTATGCTGGCACATCCTGGTACCGGGAATGCACGCACATGCTTGGAGAGCTTCCACTAAAATGTATAAGTTAGTTAGTCTGAGGGTTTTTGTTAAAGCACTAGACTTAAAACAGATTTTTCAAACCTGATTTGTAGATAGTTTCATGCAAACTGTCAAATATTTGTCTTATCATCTAAACTAATGAACTAATAAACTGTCTGACACTAAGCTCAGATATTCAGGCCCTAAACTTCTGTGATGTAAATGAGTTTTCGACATAGATGTCAGGTTAAAACCCTGAGATTCATCTAATATTCAGTTGTTTACATTGCAACATGCATTGCAAGAAAGACTTTTAGATCACAAAAAAAAAAAAAAACCTAAAATTTTTTAAACATCCACATTTCACCCCATCTAAAACCCTTTTCCCCCCCCTAAATCCCTCTTCCTCTACACCTTTCCCCCCAACTTTCCCCCTCTTTTTTTTTTTCACCCTAAATTTATATATTTTTCCCAATTTAAAATTCACAAAAAATAACACACTTCAAAAAATTTTTTAAAACCCCGTTCCTTTTTTATTCCAAAATTTTCCTTTTTTTTTTTAATCAACCATTTTTAATTCTAAAGAAAAAAAAGTTTTTATTCACTGGAAAGTAGGGAAATTTAGGGAAATGAAAATGGATCCCCCCCCCCCCCCCGCCCCCCCCCCCGCACACACACACACAGGATATTTCTTGCCCTGTTTCATTTGCTGTCTCCATGAAGGCACCAAACAAGGTAAAATGTGGGCTGATGGAATCCAGTTGCCCAATTATTTTCTTCAGTTTTATTGAGATGATAATTCCTCTTTGGACTTTCTTGGTACTATCAGCATAAGAAAAAAGAAAAGAATGAAATGAAAAGAGAAGCCAGGAAAACGCTGGCAGCCTTGTTACTTGGTCACGCTGCTCATTATGCTGGCACATCCTGGTACCGGGAATGCACGCACATGCTTGGAGAGCTTCCACTAAAATGTATAAGTTAGTTAGTCTGAGGGTTTTTGTTAAAGCACTAGACTTAAAACAGATTTTTCAAACCTGATTTGTAGATAGTTTCATGCAAACTGTCAAATATTTCTCTTATCATCTAAACTAATGAACTAATAAACTGTCTGACACTAAGCTCAGATATTCAGGCCCTAAACTTCTGTGATGTAAATGAGTTTTCGACATAGATGTCAGGTTAAAACCGTGAGATTCATCTAATATTCAGTTGTTTACATTGCAACATGCATTGCAAGAAAGACTTTTTAAAGTTTTATTGTTGCCCTGAGCATTCTGCATTAAAACCTGCTTGTTAATTTTTGTTAAGCATGTTAGCAGGAGGTTTGACATGTGGGCGTCAGTAGTCCTTCCTTTCCTGATGTGACGGCACACTGTTTTGAACCGCCGTGCTGTCCTTCAGCGATATAGCCCTTTCTTTAATCACCAACTCCTCAAATAGCTATTCACTCTCAATAAAACCCAGCAGCTTTCAAGTGCCTAAAAAGCCAGTTATTATAAATATTTTGGTCTGCTGTTTGTGTATGTGTGTGTGTTTGAACTGTTAAAATCAAACTTGTTTCACCATGTCAAGGATCAAACCAGCAAGCGTCAGATGCATTCAAAAAGGCTGGAAAATGCATGTAAACAGTCGGCTGCATGTGTCAGTGTGCTGGTTGGATTTCTCTGCGCGGCTGTCTCATGCCATTTATATGATCAAGGGAGTGTATGGTTAATGAACCAGACCCCACCTCAGAGTTCTCTACTTCTGCTCTGAAAATAGGCTACTCCCACATTATATTTACATTCATTTGAATGTACCATTGGTATTCATGAAGCACCCATAAGAAGAGAAAATAATCATGTTAATTGAAGAGGCACACATAACACACAGAACCAACCCTGTGCTCCTACTGTATGTTTACATCACATGTTGGAGATCTGCCCTGTGGGTACGAGGCAGCTTATTCCTCCGCATCCTGCTTTTGGCAGCTGCCGCTGTTTTGCCCTTAGCTGAGTTGTCTGAGTGACTTCTCTGTGTTGTGTTTTTTTGTAAATATATCTGGAAGACATTTTACAGCGCGCATGTTCTGCCGTGCTGCCCTGCTGTCAGCAGATTTGGCATGTTTTCAACTGCTCTAATGCTGATAAATCCTTCTCTGTGATGCTCGTGGAAATCCTGGGTTCACATTTTCAAGGTTGGGAGCCTGAGTGTTTTTAAGTTTTAACTCAGTCGGGGGTCAGGCACGAAATCTGCAAGGTCTCTGCTGCATTGAGGATCTCTGGGTCAGAGTCAGAAGGTGTGATATCTGTTGATCCCTTCAAATCAAACTTGAATGTTTTACAGTTAGGAAATGCATTTTCATCATCAGTTATGATTTTGCAGCTTCATTTATTAGGCAAATGCTCGTTTTGTGTTTAGGTATTTACCATATGAATTCAGCGAGCCCACATGTAGTGAATTCATTGCAGTGAGGCATCCTCATCTCTTGATGAAGCTGGGGCTTCCAATATCCTGTTTCGTTTCTGTCATTGATCTATCACCTCACACTTACAAAGGGCAAAGGTCACAGACCACAAATAAAACCGTTACAGTTGAAATCCAGCCCAAAACATCTCCATGTTCCCCTCAACCCTCATTTTCCAACACGTGTCCTGGCGCATTAACAACCCTCTCCAGAACCTAGAACCCAAGGTTGGGGCTGTAATCTGTCAAAGGAAGAAAAAAAAAAAAAACAACTTTCAAGTGACACAAGCAAATCTGCTCCATTAATAATGGATTAGAGCCTGTAAACTTTAAACACAGCTCACAGGCACATAAATATGTGGTATTTAGTTCTTTGAAGGATCAGTCGGAAGTCACATCGTTCTGGTCAAGTGAGGCATTTTGTTTTTACAGCGCCTATGAGCATGAAGCACAAAGCTGTTGATTTTTGCCTTTCAGCGTGTTGTTTTAAATAAAGCGACACATTGAAAGTGACTAACGTTATGGCCAGAAATGTTTCCTTTTCATCAGTACACAACAGCGAGGTATGGCCAAGCCTGAAATCTGCAGTGACCTTTAGAGTTGTTTACTGAGGGCAGTTGTTTTCACTGGGTGTTGCAGACATGGAGGCATGGATTTGGAGCCGGCCAGGACCACACACACACGCATGCTCACACACACACACACACACTCACACACACACACACACACACACACACACACACACACACGCACCCACACCAAAGCTGCCTAAGGCTGTTTTTGGTACAACACAGGGATTGGCATTTAATCTGTCAGTTCTGCAGGGCATTAGCCTACATTTTGGGGTACAAACAGACACAAATATTCCAAGAGGCAGAGACGGACTGACAGAGGGGAAAAATAGACAGTTAGGTCGGAGGGGTGGTGACTAGAGTGAACCTGACGGCTTGTGTCTTGATTTGCTGGCCTCACAGATGCTGTTGCCGTAAAAGAAACACAACAATTCCAGTGGCTTTAAAGTATTCAACAAAGTGTTCAGCGTCATCATTTTTTCAAGTGTTTTTAAACTCGTAAACTTCTCCTTCTGCTCCACTGTCATGGTGGCGATTAAATAATGAATACAGTTTCTATTTTTGGTGAAACATTCTTTTAAAGATCAATCATTTTGCAAACCAAATGCCAGGCACAGTTGCTTGATTGCATTCTTGGAAGATCAACTTGAACAGCAATCACAAATGCTGTCTTTCTCTGTTCTGCTCATACGCTGCAGCACCCTACTGAGCTCCAGCCTTTTTGCTGATTCCTGATTGTGGATTTAAGCCATGAGAGGCACCGATAATGGAGGACTGAAGATAAAGTGGAGACCTTTTACTATAGTGTGCTTCCGTACAAACTATGTTTCCATAGTTGCACTCTAAATCAGTCTTCTTTTGTGACAGGGCTCTGTTTGTGCTCGGTCCAGAGGTGAAGGACTGGCAAATCATGGCAGCCTTATTTATCCACTGCACGCATGCTGTGGAAAATGTGTGCAGGTTGAAGCTCTGTGACGAGCATCATGTTGTTAAATAAATTTTCCTCAATCCCACTACAAAGTGATTTTAGAATACTGAAACCAGGAAATAAGAGGAGCTCTTGTCACATTTGGAACATGAGTCTGTTATGGTTTGAGCTGTCAAAGATAAAACACTAACTCTACCGTCTTTCCGGTTTAGACAGGTAAAAAAAAAGCAGACAGGATTAGCAGTGTTTTATGTTATTTTTTCCAGACAAATCACCCTTGGTGTTGTGTGAGCTCCGACAGAATGGAGGGGAAATAAATCTCTCAGTGGGATTCTGATGGACTTCTTTGACTTCCCCACAAATGCTGATATCTTAATAAGAGATGAGGATAACTCTTAAACATCTGGAAAATGGATTTAAGAGGCTTTAAACTGCATAAAAACAGAGGGCATTTTTACTGACGCCAGTCTCAACACATACTCACTTCTGAGTGTGTACATGCAACTCCAGACACACTAAACTCATTGTTACACTCTCAAGACTTTGTTGCCTCACCAGCAAGATCATTCAAGTCACAACAAAACGTTATACCCCCGGGCAGCTTCATCATGCCGCTGATGTAGTATCAGGCATCGATGACTGACAGTTCCTGCTGAATGTGTGCTGCCGTCCATGACAAGGGTGAGGAGAGGAAAGAGAAAATGAAGGTAGAGATGGATAGATGAAGTGAAACAGCAGGGCAGGCGCGTAAGATTGAGAGATGCTGTCAGCTGTCGGCTATAATAAGAAATTATGATGTATTTTGAGAGGGAGGTCCCTGCTGGAAGCTGACAAGGTGTTGGTGTTTTTATTTGGCCTACATATTTATTTTGGCTCTCACTGTCCTGGGAGGGAGCTAACATTAGTGACTGATGGCGGTTGTAATGCTCATTATGTCGTTTGATAAATCTACGGCGACCCTTTGGGAAGGTTACGTTGCGGGAGGTCAGAGGTCACAGAGGCCATGCTGCACTCAGCTAGTGATAAATCAACCCAGCTGTGTGTTTGTGTGTGCGTGTGCGTTTTAAGTTCATTGATCAGTCATGCTCATCTAGAAGGTTTGTGCTGTCTTTTTTTTTTTTTTTTTTAATTTTATATTTAATGGTGATTTATTGTCCTAGATTTTAGCACAGCAGCATGGGTAATCAAGTGAGCGTTGCTACCTTAATGACAATATTTTTGTGGAAGGAAGTATCCGCTATGACACACGCTCCACCTTTGGCTTAGTTTCTGTGCCACTGCGTCTTCTCCCCTTCAGGCCTGAATGTTGGAGGCCAGGCACCAGGAACCTTCCTGCCAATGCAGTGACAGGGGAGCCAGATGATGGACACACACAAATGCATAAACACAAGGTCAAAATGACATTCAAAAATTCCCACCTCCTGCTAAAGCACCCGCTCCAATCTATCTATCCAATCTTGCTCTATTTAGTCTAAACATTGTTATTTATTTCTTAAATTTTTTAGCACTTTGAATGAATGTACTTTGAATGTTATGTGTTAAAGACTATTAAGCTCAGAGAACAGCACAAAAAAAAGATCAAAACTGGGTTTAAATCATTTTACGCTGATAAATCAAACCTGCATCCTTACTAGAGGATATGACCATTGCAGCATGGAAAAGGTGCAAAACCCCCTAAACTGCTACAAGTTTAACCAGCTCCTATTCATAGTGTATGTGATCAGTAAGGCACAGTTCTGCATGCAATTAAACAATACAGCATTTAAAAATAAAAGCCTGATTAAGATCAGCACTCTGGCATGAGGAAACTATTCCAAAGGCAATTGATGACTAATGCATTGGCATTACTAGGGCACATTTACTTACAATAGCAGTTAACAATGCAGTATGAAGCAAGGAGACAACAGAAAGTGATGGGTTTTTATGCATGCCGATTCACCTATTATGTTCTTAGGTAATGAAGGCAGAAACGCCACCAGTCACGTCTTATTTAACTGAGTATATTTCTGGTAAGTAACACGATTTTCATCAGGCAGAAGTTGAAGGGATGCTGGAGGAAGGAGGGCAGTGAAGGGGACATTAATGTATTTTCAGGTGCTTCAACTTTTCCCGCGCAAGTAATTTTTCTCTCAGCAGGTGATGACAGACCTGCCCAAGGTCAGACCACACTGCCGGTCTCTCGTCGGTTCCCTCCTCCGTTACTCACTCCTTCACTTACTATTATCACTCAGACACAGTTTAGGCTTGGTGACCTAATTTTCCAAAACTTTTACATCATTATTAATTTTTGTAAACCCTTAATTGTACATTGCTGGAATATAAAGTCAAGGAAAATATTTTTCAGCTGCTGTGTGTGATGTGTTGGGTTCGAGGTCCTATTAGTGTGTCTGCCATTGCTCCTGAATGTGGTGAAATGTCAGAGCAAGATGTTAGCTGATCTGACAGATGGCATATGGGAAAACCTGACTGACCCCCCGTTCACCTGCAATGACACACACAGGCACGCTAGCAGCTGCTGCACCATCCCCTTTTCTCTCAGGCGAGCTGCCCGAGTGATAATCAGAATAATCGTAAATATGTTTTACTTCTTTGCCTAACGTTGTCTTGCTTGACCCACTCACCTGGAATAAAGAAGGGGTAAACCATTTGTTCTATTGGTGGATGTGAGGCTAGAGGTCACGCAGTAGCTTTGTGTAACAGCCATTACCCACAAGCACGTTCTTGGAGTGTTTGCATTTGCTGTATTCAGAATGAGATTTACCATGAAGCAAACCCCAAGTGGCTGAAACCAGATTACACTTGTTCATCTGGAAACAATCACAAACATACGAACAACACAGATTGTGTGAATGAATATTCATCATGTGCTGTTGTATGTGTGTCTGTGTGTGTCTTCGTCGTCTCCTCAGGTAAGCTTTTGGCATTTTCCCTGCTGCGGCACAGCATTTTTTTAGCTGGTGCTGGCTGAACAGGCAATGACCTGGAAATTACCACACTACTGAGATACTTTATTCCAACCGCGAGTTATAAAAGATGACTTCTCTCTCTCTGAGTGAGTGTGCTCATC
>CAAE01014587.1:266581-277569 GCA_000180735.1 Tetraodon nigroviridis | reverse complement strand
ATTCATATGCTAATATATAGTGATGGAGCTTGATATACATTAAGTCATTCAAGATGACAGTGTGAAGTTTTGACCTTTGCATGCCTTATGTTTGAACCTCAAGGGTAAATTTTAGATGCGATGCGCAAAGTGGAAGATAAAGGACAGCTGTAGAAAACAGATGACGGCGCGTGGGCTTGATCGGCTTGGCGAGATGAAATGAAATCTCCAAACAAATGGTTAAAGAACTAGCAAGCTGAAGGGGTCACATTTGGGGAAACCCAATGTAAACTGTACATTTACATGTCAGTTTGAGCATCAGTCTGTATGCAAATATCTGTGGTTGTGTCTTTGTTTGATATGTCTATGTCTACATTAGCTTTGTGTGGGTCTTAAACATGCTATCAAAGCACCGCATCACTTAAGAGGGTTTGTTTCTAATTTTACACACGCAACAGATGGACAGGCAATTGCAAACCAGCCAAGAAGCAATTTCACAAAAGCCTATTTGAAGTGACACAAGCCCAAGGCTTGCAACTCGGCTATAGGTACGTGCAAAAAGAATAATGGAAACATACACAGCGAGATGCCAACCCCTATAAGACATGGGCTCGCTGGGTCGGTGCCTTCGCATACCTAGGGCAGTCCATAACCTCTTAGGTGCTGTAAACAAACAGACAGATAACTGGGTTTGGAAGGAAGGAATAGTGCTGCAGGCTTTAGCCACATGTGGCCTATACAGTAAGATCATGTGCCCTCGCTTTCTGCCCCAGCATCACTATGATTTAGAGGTTGTGATTAGACTTGTGATTACATCCTTGCCTGCACAGCACCGTATATCTGTCTCTTTGTTTCTGTCAAGTTGGTTACTGTAGTGCATGCTCAATGTACTGTGCTTTATATGCTGCTTTTAACCAGTTTCTCTTTATTTAGCTTCATTTTACATATAAACTTTAACTTTACATGTAGTATCTGTTATAAACGACTACAAATTGAGGAATATTTAGACATTTTTTTAACCTGAGCTGTCAAATTATGCTGTATTTGATATTTGTTGAATGAGTGACAAAAGTGACTGAAATTATTACTTTTTTTAGTGCCCTAAAATCACAGGATTAACTGAAAGTATAAAAGACTTCTACAGAATTTTTTGTAAGTTTATCTGCATATATTTGACCCTGAAAGTGTTTTTCATGAAACTTTAGTTCTCGGATGAATGTGTTGAATGTACAATTACTGGACTGCACAAGAACCGTGATCTTGAGGACTTTAGTGTCAAAAAGGATAAGAGGAGAGTTTCAATATAGAAAATGTGGTAAGGATAAAAGAATAGACTATATTCATCCCAACCTGGGGAAAAAAAAAAGATCCTTTTAACAAGTCACGTATTTTTTTTCAGTCGCCTCCTCATTTTGTAAAACATTTTTCTAACAGTTCACCCAGTTGTCGCTTTTCCAATGATAATGAACCTTTCCTTGAACCTTTCTTTTAATTGGCATCAAGTTAGGTCGAGTGTGCAGCTTTGAATATTCCATTAATTATTGTGATTATTATTATTTTTCAACCTAGTGAAGTACGCTGTAGTGCAATTTATTCAGACGACGTTCTTTGTGCAAGCCGCATCCCTGGCTTTTAAAGGAATGTTATTTGGAATAAATAATGTGCTGTGCTGTGGTTAAATGAGGGGGTTATTTAGAGGGCCTGATGAGACACTGCGGAGTCGCTTCAGTCCGCACAGGAGAAAAATATCAACCAGGGAAACTAATGGGCTGAATAGATGCTCGGACATGTTAGCCCTCTTAATGAGACTCTCCATAGTACCAACAGACGTGCAGCGTGTTTACATAGCACACTACCAACACCGCACACACAGCCTCACACACTGTACACAGCTCATGGCCACACGCTCGCAAAAATGTAGTTATTCTCGCTAACGGCAGATGCAGTACCTCCATGGTATAGAAAATGCTATACATTTTTTTGGGATCTGCATAACTATTTGTATTTATGTTTTATAAATATTTAAAACTGTATTTTCTCATCAATAAAGTTATTTTTTTGTAAATATGTTCTGAATTCAGAGGCCATATGTTCTGCCTTCCTGTGGTCCAGGTGGTGGTTTTCATTTTGGTTGGTTGGGTAGTTTCATCTCTCCTTCAGTCCTCCTCCCAATCCTGCAGAGGGTGTGCAGATATGCAGGAGCAACAGTTCACCAAGATGCACTAGTGTGTGTTTTTGTTTGGAAATGATGAATAAAATACCGCTGACAATGTATGCTCAACCTATTTCTGCATCTTGCAGTGTTTTCTTGTTCTGCTGAACACAAGGTTGAGATATTTGATCTTTTATCTTTCTGTGAACAAAGAAATGGCATTTTCAGAAATTGTTGATCAATTCCAGGTCACTTAGCATGTGCTGCTCCACTTTTTTGAAACTCTTGGCTGTAATAATTTATGACCTTGAAACCAATCATGATTGTTTATGCTTGGACTAATTTTGCGTGGCTTCGCTCAGCCGTGAATGTCGTCTCACCTCTGTCAGCATGGGTTTCCCTTCTGCGTGCACTCCCGACCAAAGTCTGCACACATGGCGCACGGACACACTTAATGACAGTAATCACGCTGGGATGTTTTCAGATTGATTTGCACAGAGGGGAGTGGTTGCGGCTCTGAATGATAAATGCTTCCCCTCTCTCACCACCCTGGTGACCTGACCTGTCGAGTTTAAAATAACCAGCCTCACAAAACCACACAGCAGCATTTGTGCATGTGAGTATCCTTCTTTTGAACAAACTGAGAGGCTTTATACTTTTGTTCCTTGAGAATTTTTAATTTATGGTTCTCAGATTCACAGAATGCTTTACAAAAAAAAAAAAAACAAACCCTTTTCTCCCTCTCCGGGATGGATCACTCTCGCCCAATTGTCCGGACCATCTGTGTTCCCCCTGCAGTGGTTCACATGTGTTTCGCCTTTTCTATATTATAAACCACTCAACCAGGCAGTATCACTCATTTCTAGTGATACAATATTTATCACACATTTTCTCATTTTTACAAGGCAGCTGTCATCAATTTCACAACAGCGTCAGGTGTAGAATTCATTTATTTTTTTAAAGCAATAATCTGGAACTCGTGCATTTTTCCTTTACTGGACCCCTGATGACAATTGAGCTGCATCCTATCTCTATTCGTACTCAAAGACCATGCGGGGTACTCATAAACACGCCGTATTATCCACGTATTGATCGGTCAGTAGATTGCCTATATCTTGTAAAAAACAATGGTCTAATGTGAACAGCTTTATTATCCATGTTGGTCATAAACTGGACAACTGTAAGCAAGTTTAATAATATTTTTACAATTATTAAAGCCTTGAAAATCAATACTAGAGGTGGTTATCCATTTAAAATGCATGCTTTTAGAATTAAATAGAAAGTCGATTCCAAATTTTTCATTCTATCTACCTAAAATTGCTTTTATACATTTTATACCTTACACGTGGTTAGGGAATGGGAATGCTTGATATCGACCGGCATTACTGCACTGGTCTAGAATTTGAAAGTTCCACCTGCTGAATAAATAAATGCTTTATTATCCGGCCCATAAATTATATAAGATATCTGTATACATCATTGGTTTATTTATCTTACTGATGAAATATTTCTGCTGTTTCATTTTGCATTATTTAGAAAGAAAATTATATTGATAGATTTTTCAAATTAAAACATATCACAGGATTTTCTTGTTTGAGGAACATAATGCTGGCCAGTTTTCCATTCATCCATGCCTCTGTCCATCTATTCATCTACCTGTCTGTCCGTCCATCCATCCCTTGCGAGACAGCAGGGACTGCGAGTGTGTTGTAAGGTATCAGATAAAATCAGGAAATGGTGACATCCTTATTGTCCTAAAACCACAGTTTAAATTCACTGGCTTCAGAAATGCTCAGCGTTAGAGCCGCAGCCTACAGTTGTCTCAAACTGGCACTTTGTCTCATTTCTGCATGTTTTAAAGTAAGTTTCTGACAGCCCTGTCAATCATTTACATTCAGTTCTGGCTCTTCTGCCTCTCACAGCTACTCGTCCCTGTGCTCGCGCGTTAACAGCCTTCATTTTAGTTGAGTCTGTTTGCAGTCAGATCCCTCAGGCCCGGTGTTATCTGCTGTTTTATTTATTCTGTTTGTATTTTTTCTTTTCTTTTTTTTATTTTTGCCAAACTTTGCTAGTGAAGCCTTCCACTCTGTAAATGTATTCTTTAAATATTTGTCCAGTTTTGGAATATATGTTGAAAATAACAGAAACAGCAAAATAAATAGTAAAATGAATAAAACATGAAGAATGTAGCTGTGATTTTAGTTTTAGTCCCTGAAGTAGACATAGACACCATGTTAATACATCGACAAAGCTAGTGTTCAATTAAATTAAAAACATTAAGACTGAAATGTGTAAGAGCTGAAGTTTATAAAAGTGGAAAATATGCGAAGTGGATGATTAAATGCATTTTATCTCTCTTAGTGGCTTTATCACACTCGCACACACTTACGTGCACACAGTTCACGTCTTAATTACCGAGGCTTCATGGGTACTTAACCTTGGCCCTTACTGCTTATGCTAATGCAGAGAGGTCAGGGGTGTGCTGATTGGCTGGCTCACTGTCAACTCAGCCAGAAAACCGTCGGAGAGCAGTTGAGAGGATACAGGAGGAGGCTGAGCAAGGACAGGTGAAGTCTGGCAAAGTGGGAAAATTATGGCCATCATGAAAATGAAGCTGCTGCTTAATTTAGCAAAACGGATTTTAGTTAAGTCAAAATGCAGCAGCAGCCCCAATGCAGATAACTGCTACCCAGCCTCATTTCATGACCTCATCCTTTAAGCAACATGTCTGATACAGAGCATATGGCTGACTCTGTGTGTGTTTTCCTGTGTGTATGTAATGTTGCTGCTCCCCCCTAGGTATCTGTAGAGGGCTGGGGATGTTTAGCAGCAGGGACAATCACTGAGTGGACACACCACACGGACACTCGCAGCTCCTTCAATTAAAATGAGCTTCCAGGTTGCTGCGTGCGGCACACACAGGTTTCTGGATGTTTCTGTGGGAGGTGCTCGTTAAATACGGCCACTGGACCAAAACATTAACTTGTACTACTGTATAAAATACATGTATTTTATCTGCATTTTTGTGAAAGTCAGCATTGCAGCTAATTTATCCAAGTGGCCTTTGATTCACGTCAAGTTTTGCAGCATGAAAGTTAAAGAGGCCGTAATATAGGTCAGACAGTATGGGACTCTTCTTGCCTAGAGTTATTTTAACGTCATATTTGCAGCAAGAGGGCTTCTCCAGGATGACCTGATCAATTCAGTTGGACATTTAGTCTGGTTTAATTTGACTGATTCACTGTGTCCACTCAGCTGTTAAAAACCAGTATGTACAGCACAACCCTCACCACAATGCGTCCATGTCACCCGGGTCAGGCACGTATGCATAGTCCACCGTTGGCTTTTGACATTGCTGTGCATGGCTGTTGGTACATGCATGTGCAGTATGTTCAGAGTGTGTAGATGTGTGTGTGTGTGTGTGTGTGTGTGTGATCTGGAGGCTACAGAGGGCAGCAGCCCTGAGCCGACAGCAGCCCACAGAGACTTAGGGCAAGGTGCCAAGGAAACCAAGGAAACGTGTGTGGGCACACTCGCCTGCACGCCACACATCAGCACACAATGTCCTCTGATCTCAAGGGGCATCTGCTGTGGTCCGGGTCAGTGGCAGCAAGCGCTCAGTCAAGCTCAAAAGTATCACCAAGGCAACCGCGCCATATAATCCCTTTCCATCTTATCCCATGCACGAACCGGGCGCAACGCGATTGGCCTGTTTCCCCTGGGGGCCCCGAGGCGACGGCTCAGGCGCTGTCTGCTTACTCTCAGTGTCAGCGATGACTCTGAGTGCGTGGGCGGGGAGCGAGTCGCACATTAAAGGAACGTTTGGTGCATTTTGGCAGGAGGCGGTGTGAATTATGCAGACGCACCCCTACTGTGTGCGTGTGAGTCTGTGTGTGCAGTGATGCCAATTTAAGTCCTTCATGGGGAACCGTGTGGGAGGAACAAGCCACTTTATAGACACAACAATCCCCCTCATTAATGTGTGTAAATTTAATATATACCTACCAGTGCCCTTGATTGATTTATGGATTATTTGAGCTAAAATCCGTTGATGGTCTGTCAGTCTCAGGTTTTTGGTGGTTTTTGACAATCCTATGGTGTTACAACATTTGAAGTTCAATTTTCCTGCTCTTTTTTGTTTTATGTGTTTTCAGGTACAACAATAGTGATTTTGTTTTCTGTTTTTGATTGTGCTTCAGTTGGATTCAGAAACCTACAATGTCACAAGTGCAGACTGTACCCCATCTATGTCCACTACAGTGATTTTAATCCTTTTAAAACTTTGTTTTATTATTTGACTTATATCCTTGCCTGATATTGTGAAGTAAACATTAGTGTAGGTTTGAAAGAAACTACATCTTGTCAAATTACAACAGCATAAAACCCTTTTTCTTTTTTATTTCATATTTTTTCTCATTTCCTCCAAATCCTGCCAATTGCAGCTTTAATATTCTGACACCCACATTGATCACATGGCCTTAGTTGAGTCTAGCTCTTATCCTACACCTTTCTTTCTCCCTCTGTCCATCTGTGGAAACCCTCCCTCCCCCACCTTCATCCCTACTTCATTTGCTGAACAGTACAAACATCGTCTGAACGAAAATACAACTGACAGTTTGCATCCAGTTCCATCAGCCTTCACTGCCCCCCCCCCCCCATCCCATGCACAGTTCCTTCATAACTTGCATGCACCTCCATCCCTCCCTACCTCCCGCCCTCCCTCCCTCGCTTGCTCCAGCTGTCAGGAGGCTTCATTATTAAAGATTCATGCCAGAGACTGGGCAGCTCTTCCAAAAGCTTTTGTCAGACACACCAAGTGTCTTAAATCTCACTGTCACTAACTAGAAGTGACACAAAGGCGTGCATGCAGACGCAAACACACACACGCGCACACACGTGCACACCCAGAATGTGTGCTATATTATTTCAATATTAGGCCATGTTAACACTGCATTTTATTACAGAAAATAATTAGAAAATACTTGACTGTCAGGCCATATTTAAGTTAATAATGCAATAAACGTACCGCCAGGTAGGATAACCAATAAACATGTCATACTGACTCATATGAGTCTTTGCTTATAAGCCACTTTAATAAAATCACCTACCTGGGAGTCAAAATATTGAAATATAGATGAATAAATTAGTTATTCATTGTCTTTTATTAAACACACACTGTACATAAGTTCATTAAGAAATAATGGCATCATGCATTTTGATTTTAACAAAGATAACAGAATTGTAAATTTAGTAAAAATCCAGTATTGTCTCCATATATTTAATTTATGCAATTTGATTTTTGTTTTTTTTTACAGAAAAGCCCAGGAACAGCAGAAGAAAGTGGTCCTAGCAGGGTGTGTTCCCCAAGCTCAGCCCAGAATGGACTACCTGAAAGGACTCAGCATCATTGGGGTCTGTTCTCCCCCCCCCCCACACACACACACACACAGACAGATGCAGAAAGAGTGTGTGGTTTAGAAGACAGTTTGACCCGTCATTCACCTGTCTGCCAACCTGCTGTTTTTCGTTCTATTTTGAGCTCCCTGCCGCTCAGTAGATCAATAGACCCCCTCGTGAGACTCAACCAGCACTACACGATGGAAACTAGAAAGCCTATAGAAGCAAAAGAGGCCCAGACATATTTGTTAATGCGGAGGGGTGGAAAAGCAGACAAAACTGAAAAGCAAGATCCAGAGCTAAGAAAAAAAAAAAGCAGGCAAAACACAACGGTGCCATTAAACCTTTTAGAGACCTTTGCAACATAAAATTACATAGTCATATAATGATAGGCCCTTTTACTCTTTGTGGCTGAAGTTTTTTTGCCACTAATGTCCTTTTTTTTTTTAGTATCACATGCATTTATTTTCTTATTTTTGTACACTCCACGCTCGAGCAAGCTTTCCGGTCTACGTTACCATGGTGAACCCTGATTTTAATTTCGCACACTGCAAAATTAATTATCCAAAATAAAAACAGACCTCCTGTTTGAAAATAAAGATAAATGAACCAGTTTTCTACCCAATCTGTATTAGTGCCAGCATCTTGAAGCAGCGGCTAGATATTGTTTTAAATGTTACATAAAATATCTGGAGCCATAAATAATATAACTCAATTTAGGTAACCACGCCACATGTAACATCATTACTTTCCGATTAAATACCGTATATGTGTAATATAATTACATCCAAACAGGTTTTTGTGTGAAATGGCCTCCAGGGAGAGTCAGAAACATCTGTGAAGTTTACCACTGTCAGTCTTTTCATTTTCACGAGTAGATTGGATTATGCATTGATTTAAACAGAGATGCACACACAAACACACACATCACACACACATACACACACATCACACACACATACATACACATACTGATGGTCTCTGGCAAAGCCCTCTCCCCATATATCTTTGGTAGTTACAATCAACTGCACGATGCCGGTGACAGTTGGTGGGTTATGCAAAGTAGATGCAAATAGCCGGTGCTGACTCTGTGTGTGTGTGGTGATTGTGCTAACGGCGAGATGAAGGGTGTAGTTAAGAAAATGTGCTTCCCCTCGTATTCATTGTTTCATCAGCCTGTCTGTGCTCTTTGCTGTGCATTTCTATTGTGTGTTCTTGTGTCTGGAGCACCTGTGAAGTCAGAGACATTGTTGTGTTTATGGTACACACAGATAGGCACGTGAGGACACGGTTGTTCTCTCTGTGAGACAGACATGCCGTACCATGTATCTGAGACACATCAGATGTTTGCACGCTGTTGGTCAGGTATTCAGAGGATTACGGTTGAGCAATATTGTAAATACCAGCTGCTGGCACACCAACACTTACTTTGGATTTAGATGTATAGAATTTTTTTTGTTTTGTTTTTGTTTTGGTTTTTTAACCCCCAGTGTTTTAATCTAGACACAAGCTATAAACCTATAGACATAATCACTTTCTATTAATCTGTTGTACCTGTCTTTTTTGGGTGGTAATGGTTTTTCTGATTGCAGAAGCACACAAATGTGTTTCTCTGCTCCAGGTCTTTACACACATGCTCGTGGGAACGTGTACATGTTCATTTTGGTACTGTACACATTTTTTTGCTTTTCTAATATATATATTTTGACGCTAGGCCATCTACGATTGTATCTCGCCCTGCGACTGAATTCAGCCCTGGCCAGCAAGTGACATAATCAGTGCAGTTTCCGCTGTGCTACATGATTTCAGCCGTTGTGTGTCTGTTGACAGGAGGAGTATGCTGTGTGTCTGTGTTGTCGCGAATACCCGCTGTTTGTTCCTTTTTTTTTTGGCAAACATTTTCTTTGTCTGACTTTTTCAGGTCCAGCAGATTGATCGGGTGGTGGAAGTCGTAGACGAGGCAATTAAAGGTATTCACAGACTCACAGACAGACACACAGACACACTCACGTGCACACACACACACACACACACACAGCTAATGAATGATCAAATGGGTCCTTTGAGTCAGAAATGGGCTTCAGGGTGAATTTATTTTTTCTAAGCAAAAGTACATTTTTAAGTTAAAAACATTTAGAAAGAATAATTATTTAGTGCCACATTTTAAAACATCAGGACTAGGATTAGTGGCTTTTCATCAAAACGCATGCAAAAGTTCCCATGCTAAAATTAGATGGCAAAAAAATAGGTTTATTTTAGAGGTGTTCAGTATATTACCAGGCAGGGGCCGACTGACTCTGTCTGGGAATGTCGTTACAGTAAGTGGTGTTGTCACTGACAGTGAGACAGACATGTATGAGGGTGATTAGGTCATCCATTCAAACTCTTAGAGAACCACTTCACTCAACTGTTTAATGAAGGTCAAACAGAGTTTATAGTCCAGTTTACAAGTCCAGTCAAGCTGTCACACACCCCCAGCTGCTTTTTAATAAAGAACAGATTGGATTTACTTTGTGTGTGTGTGTGTGTGTGTGTGTGTGTGTGTGTGTGTGTGTGTGTGTGAGACCAACAGAGACTGCAGTAGTTTGCATGACGGCCTTCAGTCTAATGAAGGACAGCTGAACTGAGGCTTAATTTTAAAAAACCATCAGCTGGTCTCTCTTACTCTCTCTCTCACACACACGTTGACGCATCATGACTTTCATTTCCCTTGAAGGTTTGCTCATCCCTTCCCTTGTTTTCCCTTTCCCCTATTTGTTCCCTCCTGCCTTTTTACCCTCTCTTTTATGCTCCATCCTTCACCCCCTCCATGGAAACTAATTTCCCCACTATCATTAGAGTTCTTTATGACCTCATATAAACTGAGAGCTGTTACTTCAGTGCAGAGGAATGGGCATAAACCCTCTAAGATGGGAGATTTACCTCTAGTAATGGCTACTGAAATACCCAAACGGGCCACTAAAAGACACACTTCTTTTCTGCACTCAGATTGCTCCTGGAACTTTTTTCTCCCCTAGATTAAAAAAAAAAAAAAAAAAAAAAAAAGTTCTGTTCTTCAGGTTTCAGATAGTCCATTCCATTTGATCCCATCTTAATTAAACCACAGTTACGCTGCAAGTATCTTTAGTTTGTTCAGCAACTGCTTTTAATCAGCACCACTGGCCAAACATAAAGCTGAAGTTACTACCTGCTGTAAATGGCAGAGGCTGCACCTTTCACCTCTGCCTGAGCTGCTGAGCTTGCACACACTGGGTAATATTTATAGATCCACATTACGTGTTCTAGCAGTTGACAATTAGTGTTGTTGTCTTGGTTCCATTTCCAAAAAAATGCAATTGTTTTTATGACATCTATTTTTTTCCACTAATACATATCTTGTGTATCTTATTCTGTCTGAGATGTTTGACGCTTTTGTTTCTTTATTGGAGTCTTCCTATTGATCTTTTCCCACTGAGTAATT
>CAAE01014587.1:242360-252437 GCA_000180735.1 Tetraodon nigroviridis | reverse complement strand
CAACCCCAACAAATTTCTTCCGACTGATTATTAGTTTTAGTTCTTGTCATAAATGCATATTCACTCATTTTCAATCATTTCTATACTGATTGTTTGTATATATTTTTTTACTTAATTGCTTATGCTCATTCTTTCTCACTATCCCTCTTACACACGCGCAGTCACACACAGGAGAGTGTGATAAGCAGGTTTCTTCTCAGCAATAATGCCATTCACACCCTCAGGGCATCTAATGTATATTTTGTACGTCAACTTATAACAAATTTCTCTTTTGTTCAATAAGCAGAATCATCTACCACATTTATGAATCAAAGGCACACTATTTACTCCATCAAATATTTGTGTTAGGTTTGGAATTGCATTATTTTCCTTTTCTCCCTCATTCCATTACCTGCTTTTTTCTTATCGCAAACAAATTGAGCTGCACCAAAAGGTTGAAATTTGATTTGCCATTTGATGTCTCGAATAAAAAAAGGCCACAAGTACGAATGCTAATTTTGATTGGCTAGTCAGCTTTGGGAGTGTTTGATTGGTTTATCTAGGCAACTTTGTGAGGATTTATGGGATTTATTCAAATGCGATTTGGGGTAAATAGCTTTCTTTCCATCTGGAAAAAGAGACAGTGAGCGAGAGCACAGCTTTTAAAGTAATCTGAATTATTCAAATGTACTGTATGAATGTATAATTTTTAACATCAGAGAGGTTTGTTAATGCGTGCAGGTAATGGAGGCCGCAATGTCATTGGAAATGACAAGGGTGTGGGTGTAAGCGAACGGGTGGGCAGGATGTGGAACTTCACAGGCCCAGTTTGGTGCCTGAAAGAGACGCTAGGAACAAATGGTTAGTGCGTTTCAGAAAAAAAAATTTAAAAAAAGGCAGGCTTGAAATGGCAGAAAATAGTGAATATTTATTTTAGCTCAACCCATGAGTTCCAATCAGGAACGTGGTTTGTCTGTGTCTATGCAGCGTTCAACTTCCCAATTTCCAAATCAGAGCTGATTCAAAATGTTTTAGTCCATTTCGCATTTCCAGACTTCTCTTTGTTGGTGCTGGGCTGACAGCGCTGATGTATTTTGCTCTGCAGCAGTGATGGGCTGTAAAGAGCCTTCAGGACAACAGAAGGGCTCCTACAATTTGGGGGAGAAATGCTCACCAGATTATTTTAAATTATTAGTGTAACAGAATGAACGATAAATTGCACCAACTGCTGCGCCCTGATCCAGATGTGGTCAGACTTTTAGTGGGTTGTTGTAAAGTCCGTTACTATGGCTGCTTATTCAGTCCAGTGTTCATATGTTCTGTTTTTTATTTAGAGGTGGCCTGTTTCTCATCCTCAGGAACCTGCAGCTGATTTGACATGAGCCGATCTTCTAATTGCCACTTGTGTGTATTCTAAATGTTGTGTCCAAAACAAACCACGAGGCTTCTATTTGCTCTGCTGCATAAATATTATCCCTTGTGTTGAAAAATAATTGATCCACAAGATTTTTAGCAGAGCAGTCTAAAATCGGAGATACTGTCAGGTAAATTTAGCGTCCTATCACATTTTGGCCATCACACTCTTTTCTCCTAAATAAAATATCAAAGGAAATCCTCCCAACTCCATCCACTGCTCTAATTTTTCCCCTCCCTCATTCTACCATGACTGAAAGCATTACAGTCAAAAACAGATATCATCAACCGTGACAGACTTTAGTTTCTGGGTTCCAGCTGGGCGACATTTGACAGATAGCGGGGCATATATGGGGGGTAGCTTGTTGGCCAGCGTTTGTGACAGGTATTCACTCCCGTTTACCTCCGCTGCTGCATCTTTCTGACACCAGGACAGACGAGGCTGTCATCTTTTGCTAAAAATGATCTCGCGTTGGTCAGTGTTTCTTTTATGTTTCTGCTCTTCAAATTGAGGCTTAACGGGCTCATTTGAATTTAGCCTTAGATTAGAATAAATTAATAAAAAATTAGATGAAACCTGTTATGCTAAGGACCATCATGACAGCTGCAAGAGAAAAGATGGGAGTTTTGGAGAATTAGCAGTAGGTGACACATATTTGGGTCTAATTTTAGGAACTGACATGATCGATTTTGGGTTTTTTTTGGTTTATTTTTTTTTAAATGCAGTTAGATCACACAGACAGATCTGCATGCATGTGTGCCAACATAAATGTTACACTTGTCAAACTTAAATCACACACACGCAGCCAGAAGTAAGAAGATTAGAAAAAAGCTGGTCTTTAATTAGTTTATTATCAGTGTGTAAGAGAGGCAGTAGAGACAGGGAGGGGAAAATATGAGTATTTATAGTATTAGTATTGATAGTATACTATTGATATGAGTACATTGATCACAGTTGAGTCTCTGCTATTAAAGTGGCATATATTGGAAAGATCATGTGGAAAACTGCTGAGCAGGCAAGCGCTCCCTCACATTTCCTGTGTGCATCTGCGGGAGTAGTTTATTATGCTCTGGGAAAGCTCTGGCAGAGCAGTTAAAAATGGATTTTTTGAGTCTCACCCAGGCTGATAAGTTCCTGGTATTTTTCACACCAGCAGAAGCATCTCCATGTGTCTTTTTCTGTCCGAGAGATGGTTTCAGAATTCAACGTTTTTCTCCCAGTGCTGTTTTACTGTAGCTAACAAAACAGACTCAAATCTGTATTTGCAGCTGCAGTGTCAAAAACATCTCAAACAAACACTAATAAAGTGACCTAATTATGAAATATACTGAAATTCATATTGCAAAAATTACATTTGGGCTTTAAAATGAACAGGAATTTTTATATTTTTCAAATAATAAACTGGGAGGTCATGTGATGATGACAAAGCACTCTGTATGTTCCAGACACATTTAAATGTACTGTAACTCTGAGAAATCCATTTAGTTGCATACAGCAGTCCCACTGTCAGCAGGAATCATGCAGGATGCTCTGCTGACTCCTGTTCTGTGGCTTTTATCAGGCGTTAAATTACATAACCAAATGATGTGCAAAGCGTCACAATATCATACAATTTCCAGGTCAAATACATCCATTTCCACCATAAAAACCAGTCAATGTGCACATAACTTGGCTTTTAATCATTTATCATTATTTCAGCTGCCTCATCAGGCCGTAAACACGTGGTGAGACAGCAAGACGGCAAGCGGAACATGAGTCAGCTGACTGACCTGGGCGACAAACCCAACCACATCTTCATCTTTGGCCTTTAAAGTTCAACTGAAACGATGCAACCCCTCATCTGCTTTTCAGTCTACTTGTTTGACCTTTTTTTTTGGGTCTAGACAAAAAGAGACAGCTGAGGGCGTGCACGTGTGTGTTTGCACACACGCACTGTCCCATCCTGTGATTTAGTGCCAAGCTGGCAGCAGAGCCCGCTGGATTGGGGGCCCCTTTCACACAAAGGGCGCACAAAAAGCACACACACACACACACACACACAGCTCACACTCAACGCCAGACTGCAGGCCACCAACTGCACACCTGGCACACTGCTATTATGTCACTGTTGTCTGTGTGTGTGTGTGTGTGTGTGTGTGTGTGTGAGTGTGAGTGTGAGTCAGAGATTGTGTAAGTCCTGCAGACACCATCTGCTCTGTCCTCTGTGAACTTTTCGCACGTTCTGTTTTTTTCTTTTTGCAGCCGGCCGTACCTGTGTTCCCTTTATGTTGTCTCTATTCACCCATCAGCCCGTTCTGTTCTCAGGCTGACTGACGAACATACACCCGGTACTCTACTTCTGTTCTTGATTTCTTTAGCGACTCACATGAAAGCTGTTGGACTCCATGCTATCACATTTTGACACTTTTTTATTATGTTTAACATGGTTGCAGCTGCACATTAAACAACTGCTCAACACACTATATTTGGGAGGTCACTGAATAAAAGTCTGTAACTCAAGACTTTAGTGACAGCAGGTTGTTTTCAGTTTTGAATATTACATAAGTTGTATAATTGTGTTTATTTCTAGCTTTGCACTTATCATGAGCGTGTTCTGTTCCGGCGTCATGTGATTCATAATAAATGGGGTGTTTAATGGTATACTAGTTTCACACATGTCTGACACACAAACGGATGTGATCTGTCCTGCTGCTGTGTGGAGGGAGGGGGAGCAGATCCCCAGTCAGTCAATAGGTGGCAGTAGGACACCTAACATCTACACCTGCCCTACACACTAGCCTTGTTTTTGTTCACACACACACACACACACACACACACACGGGTGCAAAGTAAGACTTGTCAAAAGGTTCAACTGTTGTGTTTAGATTTTCAGTTACTGTGTGTGCATGCATGGACTTATTTCCACTAATGACTTCAAAGCTTCAACAAGTTGTGAAACAGGTGCTCATTTAAAGAAAGGACTTTTTTTTTTTAAGCCTAAGCTCAGCTTGATTTATTGTGATTTAATTGGGTTTAGCCAGTTCAGCCTGATTTGAAGCCTTCAGCTTTCACTTCACAGTGTCTTCAAACAAAACCTTCATGTTATCTATCAAGGAACATTTCAGTACAGAGGCAGACGTTTGTCCCAGAGATTCACAGGAAAAACGCCTTCAGTAGTCGGGTGGTTTGACGTTCTTTGCACATCGGGACATTTAGAAACCTGACAGCAACTTTTTATGGTCCAAATTACAACTTTACAGTAACGACAGCATCCACTTTCTAAAATACACAATATGCAAACATTTATTCAGACGGTCAGCTGTGAGTGATGCTTCACTCCCATAAATCTGTCCTGAAGGAGCAGGAGCAGCTACCCTTGTCTCTGCTACTGTCCCATGTCCCAAATCCTGAAACAGCCGGCTTGCTGGCTGTATGCCTGTGCTGGGGAGCTACACGTCAATGGCCCTTGGGGATAAATAAAGACATCTGACTCGCTTCTTTTGATGTGCTAACATGTCATTTCATGTTGACAGAAGACTGACTGTCTGCACTCATTTATCACAATGCAGTCAAAAATAATCTGCCTGTTTATCGTAACAAAATTATATAACCCGTGTTCGTAGAATTAGCCCTGGGGGTGCAGTGTGATTATTATTTATTTTCCAAATAGACTACCCTGTTATCCTAATGGGTTTATACGCTGCACCGCAGTTGTAAATAACAGCTGTTGCTATTTCTGCAGCCAGAAAATTTCTGTGTCTTTGCATTTTAAAGTGGATTTTTTAAAATGGTATCATTAAAAAAAATAATTAAAAACATGTTTTCTAGAGTAAAAGCAAGAAAGCAACAATGAGCCAAAAGCCATGGGTTAGAATAAATGAGCGTCTAATGGCTAGCTGTTATATAACTATTACAATTGTGTTCAAACAAAACAAAACAAATATGGTAAGTTTATAAAAAAATGTATCAGTCTATTCATTTTACCAAATTGGCAGTTTCATTTTAGGTTGTTAATAAATGCGTCATATACACAGTTTTTTAAGTGTATTCATTATATACGTCTGTACAATAGAGCACATTTAGGCAAAGCGATTTAGTTTTAATTTGATTAAGAGACCAGCCTGCTATCTTTACCCACACACATCACATGTAAACACATTCAACACACATATCATAATTTATTTCTTATTCTACCTGTAATTAACTTGAGGCCTTGAATCAGTGTGATCAACACAGCTCATTACCTTTTAAATATTCTCCATTTTTCATAGAGAATGCCCTTGCACAGATGTTCGTCAGAAAATAAGTAGTTGAACAAATTCCAAAATCTGCACCCTTTGGTCATTGATTTTGCAACCGTCCCACTTTAGCTCCGGTGTTTGTCTGTTTTCCTGTCTGAAACCATCACTTCAGTCCCATGTTTCTGTCCTCCTGCGTGCTGATTTTCTCTCTTTCTTACACAATCTCTCACTCATACATGCTTGTAATTCTATCTTTGTGAGGACTAACATGGGCATTATGTATGGGCCAGCCCCAAACCCCAACCATCTCAACTAACCCCCTGGCCCTCATAGTGATCCTCATTCTAACCTAAACCCAGTTCTAAGACCAAGTCTTAACCCTCAAACAGATCTTTGAAGTTGTGAGGGCCTGGTAAAATGTACTCACTCTCTGGAATCTTCCCACTCTCTTAGTAGAATGATTATTTTGGTCTTTGTTGTGTAGAAGTACAAGCACACACGCATGCATACTTTTGCAGTGTTTGATCGCTCCTTTCAATTTCTCCCATCAATTTCACCTCCTCTGCGTTGCCGTTGGCTTGGATTGATTTTCTAAGCCCCTATCTCTGTGTGCATCTATCAAATATAGTCACTTGTATCCATCAGTCTTTCACAGATCCTTTTCTTAGATGATCTCTGATGACTCTAACCCCCATTGCAATATAAGCTTTGAAATCTCTGTCAGCAAGTTATTTATTTCCCTTTATTTTCTTTAACCTTCTCCCATCATATCTCTCTGCAAAACTTTTGAGGGAGCTCAGGTGACACCTTAAAAAGTGATAAAGCTGGAACACCGAGGAATAACCCAGTGTCTTTTACATGTAATTTCACTGTGCTGTACACTGTTTATTCCTACACTCTTGTGTGTCTGGTGTGTGCGTTATAATTTTGTTGTGATATATATTTTGATACCATCATGGGGGTTTTTTCACACCCCCTACAGGAACCAGTTCTCACATAGTAGACCACCCGCGGCCACTGCTACGAGCTCCCAGTGTTGGGTGGCACAAGAGAGCTACGGGGGGGGACAGCTGATGCGCACGCTCTCGTACTCGCACAGACACTCGCTCTGAGAAATATTCTGCCAATGCTGAAAACGATGGAACATGTCCTCTAGTAAATGTTCCCCCTAACTCTTTCAAGTGAAACTCTCTCAGTGCTTCAGGTTGTACTTGGCATTGCCAGCCGACAAACAAGCTCTGTCTGTTTCGCTGTAGTCTAAAAATATTAATCCCCTCCATGTTTACGTCCACACATGCCCCTCGAAATGCATGCTACTGGGTGATACAGTGTGTCACCCTGTACGCTGGGAAATGTTTTTCGTTGTGATGACCTAAGATATTTCTGTCAGAAAAGCCCTGTGGGTTCTTTTTTTAGTCCTTTAAACACATATACCAACTATATTATCTACACCCAGAAGCGTTTTGTATGTTTAGTGTTGGTCACATGCCAGATGAGTAAACTCTTAAGCAGGAGTCTCAAGGGTCATGACACTTTGACAAAGAAGGGACACATTTAAGGGACACAATTAATATTTTACTTTTAATTCTCAGTAAGTATCTATTTATCACTCTTAAATCATGTTTCCAAATTGAAAATCTTACAGGGTTTATAATCAAGGTTATGAGGATGATGTTGCTAATCAGTCATGATAAAAAGGTTCTGTTTGACCCAGACATTTATAGTCTACTCTAACCCTGATCAGGACGAGATTACACATAGAGATTACACAAACAATAAATAAGATTTTTTAGATGTACACTTGCTTTAAAACGCTTTACAGTGCATGTGAAGAACTAAAATAACATGATTTATATCACAACCGACAGAGGGATTTACTTGTAAAGCTTAACAAACAAGAGTAGAAGATTAGTGAGTATTGGATGTTCATGAAAATGTTCTCAGAAACAAATGTCAAAATATGTTTACAACACTGTCCTAAAAATAACGCAAAAAGAAAGTGGGTCTGAATCTCACACACTTAGCACTGCTGCTTTGTACATGTCAGTGCATGTTTGGAGCATGTCAGAACATGCCTGCAAACACATCTCTCTCCCCCCTTTTTGCATCTCAGAGTGTGAAGCGCTTTTATTAATTAATTATTTTATCAAATACTGGAAATTAACAATTGATTTGTGCCTATCTAGTCTTTCTTTTGGGGAATTGCTTTCCATTTTAATAATGGAATAGTGTAGCAGAGTTTTTGTGTCTTGTAATTTTTGCTGCCAGTTTTTAGCGTGCGTGTGTTTCCGCGGTGACATTTTGCTTTCTAACCACACTGAATGTCAGTCCAGATCTTCAGCAGAACAAGCCGTCGAGTGTTTCTGCTTGACTGGACGGCCTGTCGCCACATCTGTCACTTTGCAGCACGCCCTCTGCCTGATTCCCCTCGACCCTGGTTGCTTGGGAGTGTGCATGTTAGGGGCAAAACTTCAGAGTTAGGTCCCTCTCTAGCAGCTAGAAATTGTTTTGGGGCATGTGCACAACTCTGGTGCTTTAGTGCTGACACATCCGTTTACAAACCCGCATGTAAGTGGCCCAAAAGTGGATGATGATGAGTTGCAACATGCATTTTAAAAGGCACTGACCAGGAAACATAAAGCCGCATTCAGAATGACCTTTCCTGTTGTTTTGTTCTTTTACCAGCTTTTTATTCACCTCCCACACCCCTTGCACTGATGATTCATCTGAGTTCCGCTGATGTGCTTAAATAATCTCGGCTAGAAGGGTGAATACAAATTAATGCATGCTTATGCTCATGCATGCTGCAAGTAGATTCATCAGTAATTGAACCGAACAACAAATATTTAACTGCTGGAATCAGATCATTTGTATTTGCGAAAAGCATGCGGACTGCCTTGCTGCTCTACCAGCTGCTAACTTTATAGCTGTTATTTTTCTACATATTTTATCCAGTTTGGTGTTTTTGGTCCACAGAGAAACTAATTAAACTGCAATTATTATAGATTTCATATGTTTAATTGCCTTATAAAAAATGTATTAATCAAACTGTTGGTTTGGGTTGTTACATATTTCATGAGACTTCTCCTTGCTTTTTGAAGCTGTGTTGATTTTACACAGCATACTTCACTTTTCGCATGAGTTGAATCCCTTTTTGAGGTTTTAAAAGTAAAATAAAGTTAGGTCAGGGTTCAGAGTGCATTGTTGCTGTAAAGTGGAGCAGGCACGGATGGATGGTGGGCTCAGCAGCTCTGTAATTATGAGATGCAGCGTAACAAATGAAAGTGTCATTTTTTTTTAGAGAAATGCTGTCATTCTTCGAACATCCTGACAGGTACCAAATAAGCAGCTTTAAAAAGAGGTGCATTATCCTGGGACTGAGAGAATTTGGTTTGCAAAACATTCCACACCCTCTCAGAAGAAAAGGGGACGGCTTTTAATGCAAAATACAGAAGAAAGGAAGATGCAGACAGTAGCTTCTGAATGTCTTGGTACCTTAACTCGTCAAACAAATGGCTGTCATTAATTGTGCTCTTATTATTATTATTTTTTTTTTTCATTATTATTATTATTATTATTATTAAAATATAAAATAAGTGGTAAATATAGACATGACCAAAAACAGACAACGTGTTGAAATGCACACACATATACACACACACGTACATATACACACATACAGGTTAAATGAATAAAAAACACAAACAAATTGTCTGCTGGCTCATTAATATACAAGGATAAATACTGACCAGGTGTATTATTTTGTAAATTAGTACACAGGCATGCACAAGTTCACATACACACACACATGAATAGATGTCCATGCATACACACACACGGAGTGCTTAAGAAAATTGGGTCAACAGCCCTGCATTAGAAAGAGTTAAACCTTATTATCTGCAGCTAATAACAAAACTGCAGCTGTGTGTGTGTGTGTGTGTGTGGGTAAATTTACTGACAGTTGATATGAACTGTTACAACCTCAAATGAGTTTTTAAAGAGGGTGTCATTTCCACATCTAAATTGTGGCTTTTCACATCTGTTTGTGTTTTTGAGCTTACTTGAGTTGAGGTGCTTCCATATTAGCCTGAGTCTTAGTATTATACGGTTTTGAGAAAATAGGCATCTGTTCCCAAAAGCTTTCTTGAGAATCCTCAGTTCTCTGTGGGTCAACTCTCTTCAGACTGCGGAGAAACCGCAATATCTGTTTTTATACACCGCATGGAATCAGAATTCATCAGTGCTTCGAAACTGCTCCGTACCTGACATGTCAAAAAGACCAGTTCTGCCAGGCTGTATGCATTTGGCATAGGAGGAATGCATTTTGACATCAAAGCATTCTGGTCCAGTTTCTCCACTTTAAATTCAGTTTCTCCATCTAAACATCCCAAAGGTGATGGATCTGCATATAACCAGAAGGCACAACCTAATCCACCAGTCCTCTCCTGCTTTTTGTTTGTTCGG
>CAAE01014587.1:216777-229958 GCA_000180735.1 Tetraodon nigroviridis | reverse complement strand
CAGTGCCATTTTCACACCAGACTCGCACACTGTCGTCGGCGGGCAGACATTTAGGAAGCCTTCAACCCCACGGGAATCCGTAACAAACGAGATCCTTATCGGGGCAATGAATAATCATGGCGGGAAGGATGGCACGCTGTCAGAAGGATGCACACAGGTGATAAATGACTCATATGAATGAAAAGTCCTCCCCTTATAGATTAATCCCCAGCTGCCATCATCCCTGCTCCGCCACTTGAGCTAACGTGCCATCTGTTAAGACCCTGTTCACCCTTGTCACTGTATACACACACACACACACACACACACATACAACCTTTGGACCAGGTTGTGGCCAATGGTGTTGTTGTCACTGATGTTGTTAGAGGGGGATTGAACATAATACAGTTGACACTATGTACCCTGCTGCTAAAATGTCTTTTGAAGAGCTCCGATATATATTCTCTTTTTATGTATTCTAGCATACTGCTAATAGGGTGGACAATTAGAATAAGAATGCAAAATGAATCCTTTGTTTGTGCTAGTGCAAACATGAAATATTAACAATAAAATGCAACTAAAAAACCTGTCTAATTTGGTGATTTTATAAGGTTGATGACATCGTGATTGTTCCATAAATGATGCTTTTGTTGCTGCTTTTATTTGATCTTCTTCAGTTCAGACTTGATATTTTTTACATAGAACTGTAACAAAATCAAATTCACATTTTTTTTTCTCTTTTTTCCTTCCTCTATCACCATCACCACACATGTGCACACGCTTAGTTGCATTCAAAGAGCTGATTTTTTGTCACCAATCAAGCTCCATTTTCTAACTACATTAATTCGTTCTAATTTGGAACTTCCAGTGGTCAACCCCCTGTGGTGTGCTGCTACTGAGCTGTGTGTGTGTGCGTTTTCACAAGCACACACCCACACATATATATGTGTGAGAGTGAATGAGGATCCCTACAATGGATCTTAATTGAGAAGACGGACTGCAATCAGCATATTCTTATAGGAAATCATTAAATTGCTTTTTCCACCCCTCTTTTTCTCCTTGTGGTGATTAGCATGGTAATGGTGGCATCCTGATTATGTCCATCAGGAAAATATGACATCTGTGATCTCTCCAGTTTTTTTTTCCTCTTTCATTTTTTTTTAAACAAATCTGGCAATTAATGTAATAATGGAAAAAAAAAAGGGAAGCTGCTCGAGCCACCCTAATTAATGTGGTGTAACGATGCCAGTCTTTGTGTGTGTCATGTGTTAATGCTGAGACATGATGCACAATCATGAATGTCAGGAGCAAAATCCCTTTAAAACGCACAAATCATTTCCATGAAAAAAATGTGATGATCTTATCTGTGCATAATTGCTCTAAATGGAAAATACACAACCCCACAGATAAAAACCCTAGTTTTACTTTGTTTTTTTAAAACTGGCCTAAAGGTAACTGTTTTAACTGAGCTCTTCTTTATGTGAAAACATAATATTATTTATTAATTCCTCTCCTTCCTGTAGCTGATTCTTTTGTTCCGGCACGTGGAACAGGATCCACAGTAAAAGCTCTCCATTTTCAGTTGCCAAATACACCCACTACTGAAGCCTTGACTCTTTGGCTTTAATGCAGCTAAAAAGAAGCAGAAAATAAGAGGAAAAGGGCCATCTGATGGTGAAGGACTGAAACAAATTGAATGGAGAAAAAGACAAGAATTTTAATGGAATCTTTTATTCAATGGAGAGATGTGCTGTAGCGACCCAATATTTTACCTGTTTTGTGCAGATTGGCATCAAGTTCACGTTAGAAACCATCATCATCAACAAATGAATTGATGAATTGAGCTTTTCAGTGCCTGTGGTTTTTGTTTTCTTTAATTTTTGAGGGGTTTTTTTTGTTGCCACATTATACTTTACAGTATATTAATTTAGATCAGATATATTTAATCAACTTTTTATTTATTTATTTAATTTTCAGATGCTTCTACCTAAACTGAAAGATGATTTACAGCAGAGTCGCGCTGTGTGCTGTCTGTGCGTCTCACAGTTTTCTCTCCGTCCTGTGCAGGAGATGGCCAAGATACTGACTCATCCGCGAGTCTACGCCTTCCTCCATGTGCCTGTGCAGTCGGCCTCAGACAGCGTCCTGATGGACATGAAACGGGAGTACTGTGTCAGCGACTTCAAAACCGTGGTGGACTTCCTCAAAGAGAGGTGAGACAGGACGTGCGTTTGTGCGCTTTTCCATGTCAAACGGACTCTCCAAGTCTGCTTCATCAGATTATGTAGCCATCACAGCGGCAATAAACATTTCACCCAGGAGGACACACTCCCCGCTCTCCACTATAAAATAATCCAATTTTTCCATAACATCCACCTGACCTTTGCCACAGCTCAAAAGAAAAAGCTTAAACACCATATTTTATTGCACAGAAGATGTATTTATAATGGAATTTGTACCTTTTCAATGATTGCAGTGTGTGTAAATATATAAGGAAATTGATGGTAGGATAATGCACCATGAAGGGATGGATGGTGAGATCATTTAGATTAGATCTATACATAATATTGTGTGATTAGAGGACCAGTTTATGAGGGATTTAGGTTTGCTTTTGCTTATTCCAGATTAGAAAATCTTTCTTTTTTTTCCAACCTCTCCCTGTGATCAAGTCCTTGTTTGAAGAGTTTATTTATAGAATAAGGTCAGATGACTTGATTTTCTCCCTTCATTCTCATTAATCACTTCCTCCTCGTGGGCATTTGAGATAAGGACGTAGATAAGTAAACACTGAGTACATGTATGGTAATATTGCAGATTAAAGTCATATTTAGATGAGTTCCATTCATGTAGCAGTGGATATCATGCTACTGTTTCATGTCGACATTCAGTACTTAGGTAGACATTTCAATGCTGTTCTTTCGGGTCACAGTTCCTATAGAACTTTACATTTGCGCCCTGTCGTGTGCAGATTTTTTTTAGATTTTTCACTCCAGCACTGTCCATTTTTATATCGCAAACCTCGTCTCGTTGGGTCTTGGTACTGACTCTGTCGCATTCTTTTCAAAAGGATCTTCTGTAGCCCATAATTTCAGTAGCTTGAGGGCGAAGTGGAACAAAGAAGGCCCAATTTAATTCTTCCTTGGCCTGCACATCCATCATGCAGCTTCACTAATGCAGCGCTGGTGCAGGTTTATATGTTTACAACTCTTAATCCCCACCGTGGGTTATCATTTACAGTAGACGGCTGTGAAATTTACTTATCTTTCAATCTACGCAATCTGTCTGTGATGGGGAAGATTAGTTGAGGAAAGACTGGAGGTTGCATTGCAGTGCATACACCTGAGAGCTCATGTTCACCAGAAGATCTTGCATAGTATTAACTCTTTGTGATTCTATTAATGTTTTATATTGGTGCAGTTCTCACTTCTAAACGTGTGTGAATGCAAACAGTGTCAGACTTCTGAAATATCACGTGTTCATTCACAGTGATACACACATTTTAATTGTTAGCAAATCTGCTGGAAGCTTGCTTTATGCTGAATATGCACAGCATGTAGAGTCGTGTGGGAGATAAAAATCTAACCATTAATAGGCACATATTCACGCACAATAATGCGTAGAGGTTAGAATCCTGCTTTAACCGTAAGTGCAGAGGATTACCTGCAGAGAGCAGATAAACATTCATTAGTTCTGTTCATTCAGTTTCCTCCATGATTTTACTTTTTTTGTCAATTAAAAAATGCAACATCTGATTGATCATTTTTTTCTTCTTTTTTTTTTCTTTATAACCTTTGAATTAGTTGAGAAGTCTAAATTCAATAGATAATGAGTTTTCTGTGTCAGATGTTTTATTGAATTTTATTGTGTAGTGAGAGTATTGATACGTGGTGCATAAAGCGTGCTTGAGCCAAAGTAATCGTGTTTTTTTCAGCTTTAAGCATTGTGTTTTCCCTCTCCATCTGTCATCTTTTTTCCCCTTCTTTTAGCTCCGTCTTTTGTGTGTGAAGGTCAGTCTCTGAGACGACCTCTTAGTGGAAATTCAAATCCTTGCTGTCTGCCCCCCCCCCCCCCCCCCGACAGCAATGTAGTCTGTGTGATTGTTCTTCTCTCTTTTAAACATTTCTTTAATCTTCTCTGTTAAATCCAGGGCTTACCATTGTGTTTTGGTGTATATACCATTCATGGCCTGTTTTTAGCCACTTGTTTAGCCTGAAGGACTTTTTTTCTCATCCTGTTGAATTTCAAACGGTTGTGACGAGCAGCCAAACTCCTGACACTGTGGCAAACGGTCATGGGAGACACGGAGTGATCCCCCACACTCGAGCGTGGAATCACGTCACAAAATCTTGTTTACGTAAACTGTCTGGCTACTCTTTTTGTGTTTGCGTGAGTGCGGTTTTCATGATTTCTTGCTACTGTGGCCTAAATGCCACACACACACACACACACACACACACACACGGAGATGTCAGCTGTGTAAAATCAATACCAGCTCACATCCAGTGGTTTGACCCATTTGGCTGTGGTTTTTAAAGCTGTGACACAGTCCGGGAGAGGCGCCAGGGCTTGGGACAAGCCCAAAAACGGGACATAAACCCCTCTCCGGAGCACTGATGTGTGTATGAGGTTAGAAAAGGAGTGTTTATGTGTATAACAAACAGACTTGCAGTGAAGGAACCTGTTAGAAAGCACGTAAATCTAACATATTGGTCAGAAACAAAAAAAGTTCTGTGCGTAGGTTTGTTAACAAGTTTTTTTTCTTCTGACTAATGCAGTTAAATCTTTTTTTTTTGTTTGTTTAAACTCTGAGGGATATTATGTAATAGTGCCAGTTTTTTTAAGATTTAGGTGTTAAGTGTTTGGTAAAGGGCTAATTTGTTTGAGTCCCTTTTTCCCCCTCTCCTGCTTGCCTCTAAGAGGTCATGTCACGCTAAAAGACGCGCCTTTTCTCACTGGTGCAACCATGGAGGCCCAGAGAGCTCAAGGTGAAAAGGTCTAGGTATGTCAGAGGAACAGGTGACTGTGGACGCTTATTCCCACAATTAGGCCTTTGTGGCAGCACGGAGAGTTCACCAGGGAGAATGGGACACAGGAACCTGGTGCAGGTATGTGAGGTCAGCCCTTATCTGACTGACACACACACAGCAGGAGACAAATGTATTTCTCTTTACAAACAGCTTAATGCCACCAACACCGCTGCAGGTCATCCAGGGTCAAACACCTTTGGCCCTTCTTATCAGAGAAAACCTGCAGTCACACATGCGTGCGGTCACACATCCGACCACCCCCACTCAAGGTCCGAGACAGCTGTAACGATTGTGAACTCTCCTCTAAACTTGGGGCCACTTTACCTGAATTATATTTCAAAAGAAGCTCCAGTATGGATTTGATGTCAAGCGTAATTGGTTAACTTTTCTTTTGAGATCTCTAACTAATCTGCACAAGGCTCAACTGGAGATCAAAGCATGCTGAAAACAGACCTTTGAAGAACAAAGCCCCAAGTTTTTAGAAATAATAGGACTGAAACAATTCCAAGTTGCCCTAATTAACTATATTTGCAATTGGCTGAGCTGCTCTCTTGGGAGAGAGGGGAAAATAAAAGTTAATTTTTCACCCTGATGACCATGCGACAGCTTATTCGAACAGTTTGATTCGTTCCACACTTGAACATGTATCGTGTTTAAAGGTCTTTTGAAGGTTGAATGCCCAAATCACCTGTCAGTTGAAACCGGCTCACACTCATCAAATGTAATGGCAAATCAGGACTTCTCTGACCCACACTGAAACATACAGATGAACTCTGGGAGAAAATCAATCCCACGTTCTTTTTTCCTCTCCAGACTGTGGCCACTGAGACTGATCATGCTATGAGATAGCTGTGGCTACGAAAAAAAACAGCCATTTAGAACTAGCTAAAGGCTTTTTTTTATGTATTGCAGGGTTTCCAGTTTTTCACGCCAGGTTAATCGCATTATTAAAATATTATGTTCCATTCTTTCCTCTTTTCACATTCAACCACAGTCCCACTGCAGCTACTTGTCGCTTTTCCAGTAATTCCATCCGTGTCCATGGAGAAAAGAATACATTCAATACACAATCCTGGAATCCTGGAAATAATAGTATTTTTAACTGAATTATTTTCTGCCACACATAATTCAAATAGTAGATTAATTATTGTCCCTTTCTGCCAACACAGACAGTATATTTTACACTCTTTTCTCTCTGCTTATATCAATTAATACCGCATAATAAAGTACAGTTTTTATGTAACTGCGTGTGAAGAAAATCCTGTTATGGTGGAATAAAGCTGTTACAGAGCGAGGGAACGTGGTCAGAGAATTTTCCAGCGTTGTTTGATCGCTCGCCATAATATCCTGCTTGATTTTTCCCATAACTGCTCTGAAGGATTAAGTGTCTGATTTGCTGAAAGGCCAAAGATGAAACGCTGGGAAAAGACACTGCATAGATGGGGGATTGGTTATCATGTATGGAGAGGAGTAGAATGTGGCTAAATTAATGTTAAACTTTGCGGTTAGTCTGTTTGGGTGGAATTTAAGGGATGTAAGCATGCGTAATCGTGTTACAGAAAAGGAGAAGACGGTAGAGGATGAGTAAACACTGGGCAGACCGCAGACCCCCTGTGGTTTCTCTCAGAATGCCTGTTTTGACCTGAGTAAACTCCTTTAGTCCTAAGGCAAAAACACAGCAGGCTTTGGAGCCGTAGTTAACTCTGACCAATAGGAACTGGACAGAGCAACGCCGGCTCCTATGCAAGACATTAGAAAATACCAAAAACATCCACTTCCTAGTTTGACGGCTCAGTGGAGAGCAAAACAGAGAAACTCTCTGCTGACCTTTAAAATGGCCGTCTTCCAATAAATGTATGTACAGCCTGAAAGAAAACAGTTTGGCTCTGTTCCATTTCAGGTAATATTCATGGCAACTGACCTTAAAACCTGACATAGACTTTAAGTGCTAATACAGCAAAAGATACTGGGTAAACACAAGATGGGAGCGGCCTGCACTCGCCTTCCCATTCAGACAGCGAAGGGATAAACTATTGAGGAAAAATACTCTAACGTTTGTAAGATGTCTTTTTTCTTTGGTCTTTTAAGTTGTGCTGTCTGAAAATCTGCTGCCTTCACTGTAACGTGAGCCTTGACCCTAACCTTAACCCTCCCTGCATGGGAGCCTAAATTGACAATAATCTCCGCTCAGACAAAGAAAGCCTGTCCGTGTTGAACTTTGGTGCTGGCTGTACTCCCCAGGTGTGGTCCTAAAGGAGTGAGGATTTAGACAAAGGTCAACAGGTGAATGATCTGTGTGATACCAGTAGCTGCCCCACACAATGACCTTTGACCTACCACATGACCTTTAGGAGCTCGGCACTCCTCATCCAATCCTTACTTCAGCTTTAGGAACTTTAATTCAATTTAATTTAAATTAAAAGTTGGAAAAAAAACCCACCTGGTTTGGTGTGGTCCTTCAAAGTGTAACTCCGCCGCTGTGGCTGTGGAAACGTGTTGATGACAAAAGTTCCCCATCTCACATGTCCAAACAAACACCTCAGAGATGTTTGTGATGTTTGTCGTCTGCTGTGTGCGCACTCATGTGTGAGTCATCATCTATTAGTCACGAGGAGCGACGGGGTTATATCAAACATTCCCAGGTTACCACAGGGCACATGCACCAGTGGCGTGACTCCACATGTGGGTGTGTGTGTGTGTGCGTGTGTGTATATGTGCACTGCGGAGCTGGTCTCTCTTTTCATTTGTTGTTTAAGGCAGGCCTTAATTAGTTTAAACACACACTTAGATACTTAAAAGGTTTAAGGTATCAACCAGAGCTAATGTTTCACTGAACTAGTGGGCGGTAAGGGTGGTAGCTCCCTTAGGCATTGTAGAGGTGGGGGAAGCAGAGGACTCGACACAAGCAGGATAAAAGAGAGAACTAGTAGTTGAAGAAGCGTTGTGACAAGTTTGTAGCACTATCACGCTGTGGATCCACATTTTCTCTAAGTCATTCCCTACTATGAGGAAAGAGAATTAAAATACTCTGTCTACTTAAATATGTTTGTGCAGCAGCCATCAGCTTGTTGTCTGCTTCTTTCCTTTTTTGGACACAGAAGTGATTCAAGCCAAGACGGGCTGGGAGAGAAATGCAGCCTCGCTGTCTGCATGACTGGCTGTGTGTATGACCCTAACCCTAACCCACCCCTAACTCTAACTCAGACTCAGTGAAGTGGCTCCATGTAATCAACAGGAGTTGCTTCACAATGAGCTGAAACTAAGGTGCGTGTATCTGAGTGGGAGAAGCAGCCTGTGTCTAAGTATTCCTGACAGTTTTCAACATGTCCTTGTTTTATTGATACTTCCTTTGCAATATATTTTGCTGCCTCCCACAAACCGCATGCACGCACATGCACACACACAAGTTGCATGTCTATTTTTCATTAGGCCTCAGAAGATGGAGCATTGTTCAGGACTTCTGTTTAAAAGTATTCTACAGATGTTTCAGTGCTGCTGGTTTGCTTTTCATATTAGTAACATTGTTCCAACCACCAGACCATAAACATTCAAGATGGATGGAGATTGTCTGCAATCTCTCACACACTTTTTATTACAATGATTACATAAACCAGACCTTAAGTGTAAAACACAAAGCGAAAGTCTCCGACTAACCAAAGAGAAACCAACCTAACATAATAATTTTGACATGGCTGTTTTTAGGGTTTTTTTTTTTGGTGCTTCAGTTTCGCAGAAGTGCTACTCTGTAGAAGAGTGTTCATTTCTTTTCTTTGAAAATGAAAAGCCAACTATTGACACTTCTGTAAATGTGTGGGCACACCTATTCCTTCACACACTCCACCCAAAGAATTTACCAAGAAACAAGGAAGTGTTTTCACTGATTTGTATCAGCACAATAATGACCTCACTTACTCTCCACCATTGATATTTTATTTGTATACCTGTTAGCCTTTGGTCTTTTTTCCCATTTAACGATTGGTACGATGGGGTTTTCTGGCTCTGTGGAAGACGGGTGATGTTTGAGGTTCCAGGTTCAGGGTGTGTATAACTTATTTGTCGTTTTTAATGAGCTTACATGTGTTTTTTTCTTGTCATACACGTAAGTCATGCTGATGTTTTGGATTTGGCCTTTTGACCAAAGAACTAGAATTATATTATTCATCCGAGATTTCTTTATTTTATTGGTCAAATCATTTCGATTGTCTTTCATCCTTTCTCCTATTTGTCCTAGTTGTAAGGCCAATAACTTTAGGGGAAATAAACCCTGTGAACACAGCCTGCCAACAAAAACAAACAGAAAGGTCACTGACCCCAGTGGAGATATGTAGCTACTGGTCAGTCACAATGGATTTGTCACATTTGGTTGTCCCCTTAAAAACCCCAGAGCTTGTGGTGCTGCAGGAACTCATCCACAGGTATTAGAACTGTGTGAATATCAGCACCTTTTTAAAAGGCCTTGACAATTTGTGACTTGCTTACTAACTTAGAAATAGTGATTATGATGGATTATTAAAGACCAAGCAACACCAAACCAGTTGGCCTGTTTTCACACAGCTGGAGGGTTCTAGTTCTGGAGACTATGGTCTGTAGCATGGTGGAGCACCCGTTTGCCACTTGAATCCATCAATGAATGTTCCTCGGGTCTAAATATGAGGGCTTGGGGGCAATATTCATTTGAAGTTTTGAAGAATTATTCAAACCATCAATTATCTTTATTACTGAGGTTTCAGAAAGTGTTCATTTTCTGTGTGTTCCTTTTCAGTGTACACACACACACACGTGTTCAGGATGCATGCGTACACATGCGCTCACATTCAGGTTCAACTGATACTTGCTTACATCTAAGAACAGAGACATGCTTCAGCCTCTGACTCACCTTTCAGTCTCCGTCTGCCTCCGTCAGGTGATATTTCTCTGGCTCAGTGCTTGAGTCACCCTTCTTTTAGAGCTCCTTTCCCCACTCCAGTTTCACTGCAGTTGATTGGCCGAATTCCAGCATCACTGTTGTGTAACAGTCTTTCCACTTGTGTTTGTGTTTCTGTCTGTCAATGTCATCTGCAGGGAGGGAAATTTCCTAAAAAAAACATTTTATCTTTTTTTCCTTAGAGCTCCCGCAGGTTTCTACTGTGTGTCATGTTTGTCCGGCTCCATCAGCTCTGCAGGAATTGAAGGCTTCTTCCTACATTTACTTTTTAGTTGGTTGCATTATTAGACGTTTGCAGCCATGTGGTTGCATGACTCGACAAATGTCAAGGAGGTAAAGTAAGGTTTTGTGGCTCATGTGCACAAACTTGTGTTCAATACATTTTCCCTGTACAATAGATCTTCGGATGCAGTACCGATATGTGTCTCGATGGCAGTGTAAACTATGAATATGAATACATTTTAGACTTTTAAGAGAGGTCAAAAATATGTATTTTAGCCAGATTTGTGTACTTTTCAAAGTGTAGCTTGTTGAAATAGATTCATACCTAATTTCAGATGGTTGGCTTTAGTCTTGTGCTGTTGCGGATGTTTCCGTTGACTTTTTCTAAAGGCCTCCTGATGCGGTTTATTATCCTGACACACCACTAATTAAAGCAACACTAATTGATTTCTTCCAACAGATTCCTCCTCATTCTAAAAGAAATTCCATATGATGTGCTCCTTGTCTCTAATGATCAGTTTAATGACTCATTTAATGAATATTAAGATCTCCAGAAACAATCAATGTCCTCATAGACCCAAAGGGGTAGGTTTGATTTCAACACCCAATATAAGCTTGAAAAACTAAATTTAGTGTTGCATTATGGGAAGTGTCATCATAAATGACAAGCAATATCCCCAATGTTGCTAACATCGGTTAAAAAAAGCTGCTATATACTGTATATATATATTTGAAATAAAAAAATTTGAAGCTATATCTAGCATAGATTATTTTTAAATGTTGCCCTTCAATTAAGGGTCAATTATTCTGCAATTTTATAATTTAGGTTAATAGAGCAAAAAAAACCCTCTAACATCCATCCATTCATCCATCCATCCAGATGTATTCAGCAAAAATGTGCAGTGTTAATGTGTCTGTAAATCTTATTCAACTGGAATCAATCAATCAGGTGGAGATGTAAATTCTTCTCGTTCCTTTAACACGTACCCAATGTCAGGCATTTGCACTGTCTTTGGCTGCTGCTATAAATCATACAAACATACCCACACATGTATACACACATTGTGTATGTGTTTGTGATGGAGAGAGTGTGACTGAATGAATTAGTGGTGTCTGTGCACCCATATTACTCCTCCCTCAGACTAATGAAATGTGCACGTGTGTGTTCTCATTACCCTTCTCCAGAGCTAATGACATATGCGTGTGGCTGCATGTGTAAGTGTGTGTGTTAAATTGAACTGCAGTTTTGCTCCGCTGTGTTCGGGCTGTTTCATTAAATGATAAAGTTTACTGATGACTCCAGCGGGATCATTATTTACTCGGCCCTCCATTCGTTTCACAGCAGCCACCTTGATCTTTACAAATGACCTGCTACACGGTGAGACAGGGGTTATTTTGCAGCACAGGTTCAGAGACAAACGACTCGGCTTCCACTTAGTCGACTAACAGAATATACTATGTGTTTACACACTATATTTGGGCTTTTATCCAATACGTGATGTTTACCCAGCGGGCTTTAAAAAAGGATCATTCTTTCGATACTTCATCCAAATTACTGATAAAGAATGTGAATGATAACCAGTGCACTGAGTCACAATTAAATCTCTCTATTCTGAATGTTTAGATGTTTTCGTTGGGATTTTCAATTAAGTTAAAGGATTTAAAAAAAGCCAAAGTTCCACAAGGTACTGATTGAGGAGGAGGAGCGGGCAGCCAAAGTCTTTCTGAGTGGGACAGTTCCTCCACTCATGGCAGTGGAAACAGCCACTCTGGTTCTGCCTCATCGGCTGATCCCAGCTTCCTTTTTAGCGTCCTACTTCAGGCGTCATTAGGTGATATTGCAATCATTGTTGGCTTGAAATGTTCATCGAGTCTCTGTATTAAAGAGTCTAATGGAATCCTGAAATTCCAGTGCTTTTAAGCAGGTCTTACATTTTTAAAATTCCTCTGACACATAAAAAGATATTTTTGTGTGCTCTTGGGTTAATGCAACTTTAACTCAGCCCCCATTTAAAGAAAAATTGCCCCAGTGAGAGCTGTCACATGGCCTCTCCTCAAACAGTTTTCTTCCCCATTGCCACTAAAAGTGGTGGAGGAATGTGAATGATAACCGAGCAGGCCTTTTCTACTTTCTGCTTCTCTTGTTCCTCTAAATTGAGCCACGACACGACAGTGCCATTACCTACAGCTAAATCAAACACTTCAGCAGCTGAGTGATTGCTTGCACTCCTCACAAGGGTCCTCATTCTTGCCATTCTCTAGGACCTTTCTGCTGCCTTGTCTTCGGTAGACAATCCGCAGAAAATGGAATCCTAAAATAAAAAAGAAAGAAGAGACATACCGAAATGTGATTGTTCAAAGAGACTGAATTAAGCTGTATTCAACATGGTTTTGTTTGGCTTAAAAGGCAGCAAAATTCCTGTTATATAGAGTGCATCCACACCCAGTGTTGTAGAATAAAGTGGTTAGTTCATTAACGGAATGGTCTGATGTGACTGTAGTCCTGGTACTAATTTGGTCTGCATTTTCTCTGAAATGACTTGGATAAAGTTTGGGCCAATGTGTGCGTGTTTGTGTGTGTATAAGGTGGATGCTGACAGTGGACTTTTTATTCTCTTTTTGTTCTTTGCCATTGCCAGGCACCAATATTGGACTTCTGACAGGTTGTTTCATGCTTACAGGAGCACACAGCTTCACAGTGACAGTTTTATTGGAAGGAGAAAGGGATGATGTAAACTTGTGTCAGCCTTTTGTGATTCGCACCGGAGCCGAGCTCCTGCGAGGACAATAAACGTCCCGCTCACGCTGGCAGAAACAGTGACAGCGTCTGACTCGGGCACAATTTTCACACAATATGTTGGTTCTGTAATCTTCCAACTTCAGTCCTCACAGAATCGGTTTCAAATCACCCCAGCTGCTGTTCTCCCCCACCCCCTCCACCCCCTCTGCCCCCTGCCTAGCACGATCACACATCAGAGCGAAACCATCAGATTGCATGCTAATGCAGTTTTATTTAGGAGCTGAGTTTC
>CAAE01014587.1:175451-216346 GCA_000180735.1 Tetraodon nigroviridis | reverse complement strand
GTCTGAGTCTTTATCTCGAGCTTTAATTAAAGGGCTCGAGTCTCCACTGAATACTTTCACCCTGTGTAAATGCCAACTATCACTGGTGGCACACAGCATTACTGGAGGCTACCAGCGAATCCAGTTTGCACAAGAAAATAAATAATAAACCAGCAAGCCAGTTGGTCTAAATCAACTGGGAAGTTGTACATCCAGTTTTTCCTTGTTTCAGCCCTTCGAAATGCTGGTTGGTTGCTCTAACTTTGACGCAGGAGCACAATGTGGCCTCGAGCAGCTGCAGCAAAACAAGACGTGAAGAAACCTTGCTTCCATTACAAATAACAGCATCTTCCGCATGCTTAGCTGACATGTCCTTACCCACTCGTGGTGAAATTGTTTTACAGCTCTTATTATTGCAGTGGCCTTCAGGCATTAATTATAAACACCATACGGGTGTTTATTTCAAAAAGAGATATTCAGCGATACAGGTGAACGCGTGGATTTTAATTTTAAAATCCAGCTTCAACCGGAAGCAGTCTGGTGACTGAGGTTCATTCCAGGAATTGGAATTTTAAAGCTTTTTTACAACTATCTGTACAGAGTGGATTGATTTAATTGAAAGCAAGTGGAGCTGGCAGACAGTCTTTTTTTTTTTTCTTCTTCTGCACCCTGTTTCATACGAGCCGAACAATAACAAGACATATTTTATCTCCCGTGATTTAACAAGGAGAATAACACTGTGGCTCTTGTTCATTAGTATCAGACATCACACCTCCATCACCCTCAAATCTGGGAGTGACAGAGGTGTCAACCAAGTGTGTGCGTGCGTGCGTGTGTGTGTGAATTCTCTACTTTTGTCAGCAGAGATTTTTTTTACACTGCTGCCACAATATTCCCTGTTTCTTTCGACTGAAGCACCACAGTGTTCCAGAAGCCTGAAGGAGATGAAACAAACAGTTATCTAATGAAGCCACACAAAAAGGTACTTGTTTGTTTTGTTAATTTTATTTATTCCCCCTCCCACTGTGATTAATGACTTGGCTCAGGGGAATGTTTCAGAAATATATTAGGAATACATATTTGGCAGACTTTTAAACTCTCAGATCCACTTGCCTTTTCAGGCAGTTGCTGTAATGTTGGTACTTTTTATTGAAGGGACTTTTGGCTTCATAGATTAAAATTGTTGTGGTTTTTTTCCACATTTTGCTTGATTAATTATTTTTTAATGCCTACAGGCTGCGAATGTGTTTGCCTAACAACAACAAGGGTTAAAACTACATATTTCTCAGGAGGTTTGGCAGCACTGCTTCAAGGATTTAAATAAGCGTTAATCACAAAGCAAAAAAATATTCATTTATTCCCAACTTAAACAAATCCATATTCAACCGATCTTATTCTTATTTTTTTAACTTTATTTACTTTTACTTTTCTTCAGGAAACACTTTCAGGCAGATTATAGAGGTCAAGGATGTCTGTGCCTGCAGGCCATCGGTTAATATTAATGACTGCTGAGCAATTGTAGGCCGTCAATAGGTCAGAGGTTATCTCCGGGTAGCAGATGCAGGAAGTTAATGTGATTAAAGATGCATCATGTTGTCGATAGCAGAGAAAATGTCTTTTCCATTATTCTTTGGCTCTGTCTTTGTCCGTTTGGTTTGCTCATGTTTGTTTCATGTCTTCATGTCACAGTTTTCAAAGATCTTTGATAAGCCACAAAAAAGCAATCATTTTAATTGAAGGTAACTGATCTGGAGCCAGTTTTCTACCTGAGGATGCTTTTTCAGGTGTTTACTTCCTTAGAGTCCTTGCCCATCCTGTCATAGCAGATGACCAAATCCAACCTCCGGCAGATATTTTAGTTACTTTAACCCTGTCTTTTTCGGTAGATGACATGGTGCTCTTTCTTTCTGCATTCCCCCACAAGTATATTTTTGCTTCTTTCCAGTGTAATCTGACATTTCTGTTGATAGTAGACTTCTACAGTGACTGAGCAATCTCCTTCAGGGTCTTCTTGACTTTTTCTTAGCTTGAAAAAGAAAATCACACCTACCTACAAGAATTTGTGTTATGCAGCTTTCTAAGTACATTTTTAATATGACAGATAAATATTCTATCTATAGATACATTTTGGAAATGAGTACAATAGGAGCTAGGCTCCTGTAGAATAGAATCTAAAGGAATTTGATCTGATGTTTGTTTCTTTGTTTTCATGGTATCATGTATTGTCACTGTCGACTTCTTTCTGCAAAACTTTTTTTCCAGACAGGTTGTTGTATATTAGATCATTGCCAGTAATGGTTATAAAAGCTCTTTTAAATGTCACCTCCATCTCTCCTGCTTTTTAAACATCTGCCTCTACTTTTGAGAGACATCATTTGTCAAACAAAATGCATCAAAGTAACATGAGTCAGCTGCAAGCAGTTACGTCCCACATAGACCCAGTAGTCGTTGAGGTTGTGGGTTTTCTGTAAAAGTTTGGGTTGGTTTAGGTTTTGATAGACAGTTAAACAAACAGGAAATTAGAAAAAGAATTGAAATAAGAAACCTCCTCAATGAACAAAGCATTTAATGAGCTAATTTAGGATTTGATTGTATTTTCTAATTTATCTTCACTGTCTGATGCTGGAATTAAGGCACTGGGTAGTTCTCATCAATTTAATGACAATTATTTGGAAACAATGAGCATATCTCTTCCCACACCTCACCCTACTGACTGTAATTAATCCAATGAGCCAACCAATCAATAATCAATAGTAGTTGATTGGCATCAGACAGTGCTAACCAGCCTCAGATTGGGGAAATTATAACATGGGTAGTTTATATTGACTCCACACATGCTTTTAATATTCTTATTTGGAGGAGGGTCTTGATCATTGTTTTTTTTTTTTTTTGCAGGGGGCATCATTTATTTATTGTTTTAGCTTTCAGCTAGATTTGCCTTTTAAAATTGTTACTTATAACGTTTTTTTTCTGTTTTCTAGCCATTTGAGAACAATAAAATACTACTATCCTAAAAGGCTTCTCTTTTCTCTTTCAGGGTTCCTGGTGTAACCATTGCCACGGACGTAATCTGTGGATTTCCTGGTGAGACGGACAAAGACTTCCAGGAGACACTGGACTTGGTGAAACTCTACCGATTCCCCAGTCTGTTCATCAACCAGTTTTACCCTCGACCTGGTACGCCTGCAGCCAAGATGGAGCAAGTCCCAGCACATATAGTAAGTCTGATCAGGTCTTCTGCTTTTGCATAGAAATGATAGACATTAAAATCACGTTTAGAGATAAAAGATAATCTGAGTTTTTCCCGCTATCATTCCAGTCACTTAGTCATGATTGTCACCATCACATTGTCTGACGGTAGCTGTTCTGCTTTAACCTCTCCTTTAAATTCTCTCTGCTACCACACAACTGGTGACGGGTAATCTGTCTTCGTCTCTGTCAGTCTGCTGCCAAATGAAACAATTAGCTGCTAATGAAGCCATGAGTGTGCAGAAAGGTGCATTTAAGAGAGAAAGGTGTTTTCCTAGGCTTTTTCTTAAGCTCATTTTCCAGGTCCATCTAACCCACAGCCACAGTCACCTACAATGGAATTTAAATCCTTTATTAAAACAGCGTGATGTCAGAAATGAACATGATTCCATCTCACCAATCAATATAGCACATTTCGCATGATGGGATCATCCACCTGCATATGTTTTTGCATGTTTTCATTGACCTCTCTTTTATTTAGTTTGCCCTGTTATCATCTTCTATACCCTTGTCTGTATGTTCTATATTGCCTTGCACACACAGCCTCTCATTCTTTACTATCAAAGTGTTGACACATTTCTTTCAAGTGTACTGTCTTCATAAGGCATTCTCTTTGTCCCTCCCCCTCTTTTCCCCATCTCCCTTCTTCCTCAGAGGAGAATCTGAATATGTCTTGGAGGGATCAATCCCCAGACATCTACAGCATAGCTTCTCTTCTTCTTATCTTCTCTCCTTTACTTCTCCTCCAACTGTCTCATCCGACTTTTATTGTCAACAATTGGGTATCAGTGAGCATCTTTTTGAGGCTTAGTTCTTCAAGCAGTTCTGTGATTTATAGGGTGTGGGATACTTTGTTCATATGGTTTACTGTTACATTGGGCCTTTTTTACCAAATTATTTTAATGCATAGTTTTGTTTTTTTCAGGTGTTTCTTTTGTTTGTTTTTTTTAAATTACATCCTGATCGGTAATAACTAACAGCCGATTCAAAGTGGAAATTCAAGAGGACTGAGTGCAAATTCACATTTTAAAAAAAAAGAAAGAAGGTAAAAGAGAATCAGAATAATTGTCAGTGTCTCTGTAACCAGTCCCACTGCTTTGGTGGTAGAGCTGCACACAGCATCCCATCATCAGTCACCATGCACCTGTCCTCACACACACAAAAACACACACACACACATGGTGAAGTGTGGCAGCTAGGTGATGTCTAGGCCATGTAGGGTCAGTCATTAATAAAGTGCACCAGATGGTTTGTCTGGGACACAACTGTGTTGAGTAGCCACAGGAGGGAAGGACGGAGCGCTAGATGGAGTGGAAGGCAGAGACGGGAGGCAGACAGCATGAAAAGCTGAGAGGGAAATAAGGAGATAGATGGAGGAAATAAAAAAAAAAAAACCTGGAACCAGAAGCTTCCCCGCAGGTTTCTGGTTTGTATTAGCGCTGGACTACTAGCTGCTAAAGGTAACAGCCGATAGAGGAAGTCTGGCTCACAGTTAGACGTAGGGAAATTGCAACACTGTCATTTTCCATCCACATTAACCTTAAAGATGCAGTGAACACTGTCTCGCAAAAGCAGCTGCAGATCTTTGCCTTCTGGTGTCCGCATCATTGGCACACTTGACCTTTCAGCGCATCACCATGAGCACGATGTCACTCAGTGTGCTGTAGTAGAGCTGTGTCGCTTTGGGCCATTTTCAGTTTTCAAAAACCTCGGGAAATCAGACGCATCCAACAATACCAAATACTCTGTGTGCTAGAATCAGGTTTTAAGTGGCTAATGGATGAGAATTGATAAGAGATTTAAGGGTTGGTTTTGAATTGTATCATTGTTCCTTTATTTTAGGTGAATAATCATTTTGTGATGATGGTTGGAAAACTAGTTGCATATCATCAATATATAAATATGTCCATAAAACTTGTACTAAGAGGACCAGGCGTATCCTCCTGCATCAAGGCGTAGGTTTTTGGAGAAACCATTGTGTGAGATGATGTATTAGCACAACTTGGATGGAGCAGAGAGCAAAGACAAATGGTAATAACAGGAAGACCACAGGGATGGAGGGAGAGAAGCAGAGAATAAAGGGAAGTGATTTCTGTTAGCTTGGATCCTCGTAATCATCCCCAGGTGACTCAGAGTTAGCCTTGATAAATGGACTCGGTGAGTAGAGGATCGTGTTTGCTTGGGTACCTATTAGTATGCACGGAATAGCTAAGGAAGAGCAGCTGCTGGAGAGGAAATCGGGGGGAGTGAAAGTCTACTCTGGAGGGACAGTGTTTTTTAATTTCCCCAGGTTGTAATTGGTTACAGACTCCATTACCCACAAGGCACCAGCGCGGCACCTGTCAAGGTAAAACATCTGGCCAGATATTAGCAGCTCCATCTCCAGGTTTCCCAATAATTTATCTATGCTTGGGCATGGTACAAACACACACACACACACACGCACATACATACATACATACACACACATGCACGCAGACACACAGCTTGTGTGTCTTCAGCAGGCTCTTCCTCTCCCACATCTATCAGGGGAGATAACATTTGACTAAAGGCAGTCTAACAGGTATTAAGGTTGAGTTAATGGTTAAGTTGCCGTCTGGAACTCAGAAACTGAGCGTTTGAATAATGAGGATCCTGCATACTAATAATGAACAGGCATACTGCATTTTAATGATCAGCTTTTTCCCCACAGCCTAATGTTTGAATAGGTCATTAGCGTGGAAGTCATTGTCCAGTTTTCACAATGATGCAGGGTGTAAAGGAATATAGTTTGAATCTGTTTTCTCATGGAAGCCCGTCCATTTTCGGTATATTTATTTTAACTAGCAGAAAAGTACTTTTTGTCTTACATTTCACGCATTAGTGCCAAGTTTTGATTTTACCGCATTAGATTTTACATATTAAATTTCCCTTGTGTATTTTTCCTTGCATACACTGTGTTATTCGTGGCCTTAGTCTTCAGAACAGGCATCAGGCAGAAGTCAACATTGCTGCAATGCCCTCTGTGAAGAAGGACACATGCGCCCAACAACCACCGTCATCAATACTGTGACCATTGCTCATGATGCTGTAGCAGTTACTGCTTCACACACATCACAGCCACACACGCCTGAGGTTATTCTGGGAGGGAGAATAACACACGCAGCCGCGGGTCTGGGCTCTCTAGCACTAACATCTGCCCATCATTAGGGAAAGACAAACAGGCACTGGTGAGCCCGAAGCACACGCGGGGCCTGGCAAGATCACGGTTACCTTGCCTCACGACATGCAGGCACACTGACGCTCGACTCATGACAGTTACTCACACATGCACATGAGACATCAGCTCTGAAGTGGGAAAGCTGAGAGGGGTGGAGGGCATGCAGGATTGATTAAAGAACCAGGAAACAGGAGTAAGCTGCCCTCATCCAAACCAAGAGTTATCTGTCATCTTCTCAACCTGCACACTTTTATGACCAAGATTAACCAGTCTGAGCTGCTCTCCTGTTTCTCATCCAGTAACTGCGTGAATGCGCGTTGTTTGTTGATTGCATGTTTATTTTGGTTGATGAATGTATCATAAAAAAAACAATCTACAAAAACAAAAAGCCCAGAACCCCACCGCCAGACTCCTTGTTTGACATCTATGTAATGTCAGTTAGAGTTAGATGCAGAATCCATCTGTGGCTGCAACAACAGATGGACACAATGGTGATGTAATGGTGACATTCATCATCTCAGAGATGGCAGGGACACACATGCATACACACAGACACATCACATGCCACTGTATACACTAACAAAGATAGCAAGCTAGATTAACTTCTCCAGTTGATGGATCTCACATTCATATGCACACAAACAACCACATACACACGCCTGTATTCAACCCTGTACTGGTCCCTGTGACAGGATGTGTGTTTTAGTGTGTGTATAATATGCATGTTACATAATTGGAGCATCTTTGTTTTGCCTTGTCAGAAAAGTGCTAATATTAAATTAAAATTAATACTACTTAAAAAATTGTTAAAATCCTGTCGATCATTGCGAGTGATGTTGTTCATAATCAAGTCTGTTCATCTCTGTGCGCTGTTAATCTCAGCCTCCTTCTACTGGCTGCTTGAGGTTTGCTGAAGGGCACTACAGCTACAGCTGTTCTGCTATAATGAGGATATTTTATGCTCACTTGCTGTCGGTGTATGGATTCAAACCAAGGGCTAAAAACAGGGCTGTTCACCAACAGCACTGGTGCGTGTCCTGACAGTGTGTGCATTGTACAGAATGCACAAAAAGTGTGCTTTGTTGTACAAAATCTACCAAATTATACCTGACATTAGCTGTATACACCAAGTGGCTCACACACCAATCAGAAAATTCACGTTATTATGTATATTCACGTGTGTGTGTGTGTGTGTGTGTGTGTGTATATATATACATTTTATTTTATTTTTTTTAGCACATTATCAACCTGAGTCTGTTTCTGTGAGTTGTCTTCTGTTCTTTGGTTTTCTCAAAGGCAGAATTGTAAATATGTGCACTGCCAGAGTGGGAAAAAAATCAACTGGGAACTCATTGTTGCCTGAGAAACCTGTGATGATATCTGTTTTACAGTTTAACACAGATGCACAAACACACACGCACACACAAACACAGATGTTGAAGTGATGAAAGGATGGAGGAGAGGGACGGGTGTTGAAGAGAAATGAGGAGAGAATTGCTTTCACCCAGTACACTCCGGTAAGAGAGGGAGTCGGTCAGAGAAAGATTGTTGAGGCGCAGACCAGTGGAGGTGGGGGGATGGGCGAAGAGAGTGGCAACAGAATGATTAGACTGACTATTCCTTCAGTGGAGAAGTGGAGCGAGTGACATATCGAGAGAGACACAACACCCATGTGGATGTAAGAAGGCAAATGGAGAGAAAAGAAGATTTTGAGATTCTGGAGAGTCCTTTGACAGAGAAAGAAGAAGAAACGGAGCAAAACCAATCACGGCGGGCCGGTCCGGGCCGATGATTGCAGGGTGTACAGACAACAAGAGCCCTGCGTGGACAGGGATTGTGTTGGAGAGCAGGAGAATCACCCACATGCCCTCATCTCGCCACCTTTGTCCTTCTTCACATCTCTTCTGCCTGACTGTTTCCACTACATGGCCCTTTATTCCTGCTGCCATTATGACACCTCATAACCCTGTTAAACCTGCACGTCATTCAGTGTGACCACACAGTGCATATATGTACTTTTACCTAGTCCTTCCACACAGTCTCCAGCTCCACTCACCTTTCCTGAAGCTGCATTTGTTATCCGGCTGTAATGATGCCCGAGTATAATAGCAGAGCAACTTGTAGGCTGTTGATCTACACGTGCTGATGTGGCCCAGGGACACTGAGCACAGCCGTTTACACACAGCCAAAAGGACAGAGCGCGAGAAGTGAGGCACGTCAACGAATTCAAACTCCCTTTAGCTACTATAGCATCCACATATATGCTTCCCCCTTAGCCAGACACGGCCTAATCAGTCTGCTAATTAACTCTTTGTAACTGCATCGGTCTCATGTAAATGATTGCATTAACAACTGCCACACATCAAACAGTCATGCCTCACGCTTGTGCATCTCATTACATTAAGGACATGCAAGGTCAGGGCCAGAGGTACAGCAGGAATAAAAAGAAGTTAAGAATTATCCCCTACCACCGCTAATGGCAGAAAAACACACCTTTTTTTCCTCCCCTCCCTCTTTCTTCATTCACTATTTTCACACTGAATGACCTAACCCCGGTCGTTGTCAGCCACAGTGAGATATTTATATTCTAGTTTAATTGACATCATAGGTTATAATAGGGGGAAGTATGCTGTATGTTCATATTTACACTTCTTGTCAAGTAAATGAGACAAGAAAATGATGTGTTTTAGGGAAATGTGCAGAAGGTGATTTGTAAAAAAGTGACAGGCAAGTAATTTGTTCATTCTTGTTCGACAGAGACATTCGGAAAGAACACTTAGATACGATTACCTTCTTTTTGCTGGAACATTTTGCTATCCGTCACAGTTATGGGCACGAGTAAGGTCTGGAAGTTGAGTTCAGGGATGCTGAGAAGAGTCAAAAAGAGCGTGACTCATCACACAAGTGAATGCATGCTTAATTTCAAATTTATTGTTTTTTTTGAAAGTTGCTCTGAAAGCTAAATTATATGCATTGATTTTTGAGGTTGTTGATGTTGTTTTTTTTCCCTTTTTTAATTTACTGCCAACAGAAAAAGCAGAGGACAAAAGAACTATCACAGCTCTTCCACTCATACAACCCTTACGACCACAAGGTAAGTTATATCATTTATTTATTTCCTTATTTATTTATTTGCTCAGTGAGGAAAACTACCAGTTTACGCCTCTAGTCGGTAGTCGGCAAAATCTCGGTAATTACACTCGTAACACGATGGCGATGGCACCATCTTCTCCTGACGTGAAGAGCGCTGAGTGTTCTGACTCGCTCGCCTCTCCACAACGAGCCTTCACTTGACACCAGAAGCAACTGCTGCAGGTAACAATATTGTCTTTATGACTGGTGAGCCGATCACCTCCTCAAGACAGTCCCCTCTTGTCAACACTGTAGTGGATGAGGACAGCTCTCACACACTGATTACAGTGCGTGAATGAGACAGCTTGGATTGCATAGATACATCTCCTCCACCATTTGTATAGGTGTATATATTCCATATATATTTCTTTGTGGAGTACAAGGGCTCATAGATTATGGGGTTAACACCTGACAGCAGACTGGAGATCTTCAGGAATACTTATGATGATGACACCCCTGTGACTCTGAGTGTGTGTCTGTGTGTGTGGGTGTGAGAGCTCTTATAAATGTTCTGTGAGGGGTTGCATCCAAGACGGCAGTAAAGGAGACATAGGACCATTTGATATGATATCACTGAAACAGTAAAGTTAGTGCGTCAGGGATCAGTGGGAGTGAGCAGAATCATGTTAGACCTGGTGCTTTTCTTAAACACATTTGAATAGAGAAATAAAAAAAGAAACTTTTTTGTAACTATGAAAACACAACCTCCATGGCTGCGGAGTTTAATTGAAGCTAAACATTTATTTTATTCGTGCTGACGTGCTCTGCCATCAGTTTAGAATGATTGTTTGCATTCATGGAATCGACACAGTAACAGCAGATGTAGTTGGCAGAGTAAACACAAGACAAGGCTGTGTAGATATGCTGGTAAAATTAGCTGCAAACAAACAACATGATAAGCAGCCTGAAATAAAATCACCGGTCAATTATGTGTTATAACGTGTCATAAACACCACACGTGTGCAGAGACTCTTAAACCCGCTGGTTATTACAGCTGCTCGTAGCATCTGGTTTAGGCAGATGTCTACTTTCCTAACTTTTCCGGAATTCCTCCAGAGTTGTGCACCTCTAACAGAGTCGGTGCCTGTGGCACTGCACTAATTAAAAGGATATAAGAAGAATCACGTTTTGACTTTGGCAGGGACGGATCTCTGCCGCCCACACTCTGAAAGACGCGCGCACAACAGCAGCATTTGGAGAGAACATCTTTGTTATAAATTAGCACAGTTTTCTCTCAAATAGACACGTAATATCTGTGCATTTGCGCAGAAGTGCCAGGTTATGTTTTAATGTGTACCAGCCTCGTCTTCAGCTTTAGATTGCTACTGGAAAAAGTTTTGTTTGCCTGGTTTTCTTTAGTTTTTCATCTGACTGATGAGGTTTGATAAAGTCTTCTGGCCGTCACCGTCTGATTTGTTAAAAGCTAAATCAAGCTGGTGGTTTTGTCAAAAAGCCTGTTTTTCTATATGTTGTAAGTCATCTCAAGCACACACACACACACCAATATTTGTAACACATCAGAAGCGTCCCTTCCTGTGTAGCGCCCCTTCCCGAAGGTCTTTTTCCATTTTCAATAGATGCGGTCGATCCACGCAGAAATCCATGCGCCTTGCAAACTCAGATAGCCGTGAGATATGATTTAATGATAATAAATCTAATGTCAAGCATGCTTCCTCCCAGATCAACCATGCTCCTGCCCGTCCTTGCCCACATCCATGCACCGTGGAAGCGTTAAGACGGATCAGCCTGAATTAAGCCCATATAGCCGTTAGATAAAAATAAATGAAGTCTGATAATGTCTCTGATTTCATATTAAACTCCCCTGGGTGTCTGGCCTTTAAGCTATGCTTTACATAAGGATACGTTGTGTTTATTTAGATCCCAGCGTGTGTTCCAATGCCAAGAAAAGCCGCAGACAAATAGAAAGAGAGCCATAGAATACCGATTTGAAAGAAAGGGTTGAATTTGTTTCTTTATAATCATTGTTAATGTGCAGCGTCCTATTGGTCCACAAAGGTCATTAATAAAAACTGAGGCAGGGGGTAAGCAGAGGGTTACCCAGGCTTTATTACTGTGTAGCTCCAGGCTACACACCAAATGAAACAATGATTTTACATGAAAGTAATTGTTTTTCCCCTTCTTTCTTCTGTAATTTCTCTTAGATGACAAAATAGAAGACGGCAGTTTCAAACACATACAAGGTTACTGCTAATAGTAACATAAAGACGTTAGATTTTCACTTTCTGTTGCATGCATTTTTCATGATTGCTTCGCATGTTCATTTACATGTAGACAATTGAACTTTTCGTGTGTGTGTGTGTGTTTGTAATGATTAATGTGAAATATCGTATAGCCAGATGGCGCTGAACAAGGCCCATCCATCAGCAATGAAAAGACCAGTGGGCAGAAAGCTGGCGGAGTGCTTTGTGTAGGACCGGTGCCCTATGCCGTGGACACACACACACACACACACACAGCATCTCCCTGAGGCCCTAACTGGGTAGTCCACTGAGCCTTGTGGGGACCTTGTGTTTTATTTCAGAACCTCTGCTTGTTCCGTCCGTCCCTGTGTCGGCCGACCTCCACCTTCTAATATATCAGCTGTGGGTTTAACATGAAAAACCTTGTAGGCGTCTTAAAATCAGACTTAAAACACAATTAAAAGTTTAACTACCCCCCCCTTTTTCACATTGACACGCGTGCTAGCAAACCCTAGAGAGCCCTCTCCCTACTGCACCTCCAGGCGTTCTGGTCGAAGTCTTCCCTCCCCAGAGGCTCTGTCCCTCCAGGTCGAGGTGGTGACGCTCCCTGCTTTAGTCATCCAGAGTAGAGCCAAGGTGTGTGAGTGTACATGCATTCATCTGTTTATGGCAGAGATAAAAAAAATTCTGTCTTTCGTCTTGCCCCACACTGTCACCGTCTCCCGAGAACACATGCACAGACACATGCATACATTCTCCACACTGTGTTCAGAGGACTGAATGACAGGGGGGTGACAGTTTCCCCAGCGGCAAAAGAAGGGGGACAAGCTATCAGCACGGCCCGCTGCACCTGTCTGATGGCGGAGGGAAGAAAGAATGGGAGGGTGGAGTCAAAGGAGATGCTAAATAAAAGGTGTCCTACTGGACACGGTTTCTATTTTTAATGAAAGCCTTGAATTGTAATCCTTGCCATTATTTTAGTTTGATAAACTATGATTGTAAAAGCTCCTAATGACCACTACTGTATATTTGGAATTTTTGTTTTTCTCCTCCACTTCTGTTGGCTCCTGCTCTGACCCAAAGCAGGTTGGTCTCCTGTTCACTATTTGGCCTGCCTGAGCACCTCCGCCAGTACTGCCCCGTGAAACACTTCCCCACTATCTGGGCTTCACCAGCAGGACAGAACCAACAACAGTTACATCACAATGTATCAATCAAATACAATTTATTGGATCAAACCCAGAACAAGCACATTTTCAGCATGCCTGCCTTTTTTTAGTGCTACCCTTCTCTCCAAGGGATTTCACACCTCTGTTAGAGGCCCTGTCATACCTCCCAGCAGCCCTTGATCACTCTCGCTGACTCCAGATAAGAGGTATGATTTACAACGGTGGGTGTGTGTATTGCGCTTCTGTTAATCCTGCCGGTATTTCTCAGCCTGCATCGCCGCCGTGCTGCCACAAATCTTCAAAACGCCTCTGTTTTTTCTTAAAGCCACTTCAAAGCGAGAGATCACCCGCGGGAGAAGTAACTGCATATGGAATTGGACGTGAAAGAGGCCCCTAAACTGCCTTAATTAGGGTCCAGATCAGAAAATCCTTTACCGCATTGGTCAGTAGAACCTCTGCACACATATTTAAGTAATCCTTCATTTATTGACACGCTCATACATTTCTAAGAGTACCAGACCAGTTTGTGATATCTGACTTCAGATGTCCGCCTGTCAATCAGAGATAATATCGTAGCGTCCTGCGTAATCGTTTAATAACACTCTGTTCAAGCAGATGCAACAAAAACATTAGGGTGGTGGAAATCCAGCCTCTCTGCCTGTGGACATAACCTTTTTGATATCCCTCCTACAATCCATTGCAGCCTGACATGGTTGGACTCTGCAGCTGCAGGATAGAGCGCTGGAGTCACTTTTACCTCCTATGAGCCTGTCAGGGGCGTCCAACACATATATACTGTGTTTACGGTCTCCCAACAGTGTTGGCCCTAGTAAGAAATCCATTTAGTGGCAAACACGCTCTTGGTTTTGAAATATAGCTGCAGCTGAGAGCATGGAGGACCACACAAGCACAACTTTTTCTCTTTTAGCCTAGATGACAAGCAGCATTAACTTGTGATGACACTAAATCATCGATGATTTCTCAGTGTGTTCTTTTGCGATCTGTCTGATGTAATAACTCTCTGTTTTACTGTTTGTGCTGTTTTTTTACTGTAAGGCCCAGCACTTGACAAAAAAAAAAAAAAACCCTCCGGCTGCAAATGTACTCTGGCTGCCGCTGTGATGCTGCTGCATACGTAATCGCAGGTGCTGCACGCAGCCACAAAAAAAAGCATCAACATGTTCCAGCCCAGGACTTTGGCTGCCTTCTTACAGAGGGAAATGTGCTGGACAAAGTGTTGTGTTTTCGTGTTTCTTTGTATCTAACTAGATTATTATATCACACTGATCTTTTAACCTAATTGCTGTAATTGTGGCTGCTGCTGAGAGCATCAACGAGTGCAATTTCTGCCAGATCTTTCTGCCTGGAGACAGTGTCGCCAAAAAAACATGAAATAATTGTTGCGTCTCCAAGCTGATTAGAAAATTAGAAAACACGCTGGGGCCAAAATTAAACAATTTTCACAATCTCAATACTTTATCGTGGTCTTTATTTGCACAGCCGGGGAAAAAATGTCACAAATGTATTTACTTGTAACCACCTAGCATCACATGCAGGCTATAAGGGCTTATTTATTACAGTCATTTCTAAAGGCCTCAGAACCACACCACTACCTCGTTTAATAGCCAATAGGTGACTGACATCTGAGGAGAGACCTAAAACGTGTGAGCGTATGGCTGAAAGAAGAGAAAGGGGCAGAGGGATGAATAAGCCAGGGTTATTAGGGTGGTATGTGGTTAAATGGTTTTCCTGATGAAAGTGTGAGTCTCATCCACAGAGGCTTTTATTTGTTCATATCATTCAAAAAAAGTGCTATACTATATGTTCTGTGTCTGCTTGGCTTTCTTTTTCTGTGATTATACAGTGCCTGATTTAAAGGTTTGTTTGTTTATTTATTATTTTTTTTAAAATCACTTAAAGGCTTCCATGGTCAGCATCACGACTCGCTCTATATTTTAGCTATTTAGCATTCAGCCTAAAGCTTGAATCCTGCTAGGATTATCTAGTTTGACTCCTAATGTCCCTAATGTGAATATATTACAGGTTTATTCACACTGGACAGACTGGCAGGAAGAGGTGGAAATCTGGATGAGAAAAGAGTTCTGTTGGTAAAGGGATTTTTCAGAAAAAAAACCTTTTCTTTCACCCCAGCAGTTAATGCTCACTTTATCTTGGTATCACACGCTCTCTGTCACACCCACTTTGTCAAGACGGAGGACCGAATCAGCCAATTTCTATGGGATTAATTCTCTTTGTCTTGATGGATGTGAGCGCCACCACTACCTTTGATAGCTACTTTAGCCTCTCAATTACCAGTCTGGTTAGAACTTATCAAACATTGTAAATCACATGTTAACACTGTTCGAAATCTTGCGGTACCTTATTGATTTTACAGTGTAGTCGCAAAGCTTATCTTAAACAATGTGTTTCCAAGTGACTTTTTTCTATAATAGCTTCCAACAAGGTCCAGTGAGGTTTAACAAACATTAAGTGGTATAGTTTGATATTTTTTTTCCTCCTCCAAATTGCTTCACAAAACACTTTTAATCATGCCTTTAAAACACATTGTTTTTAGAAAAAGTTGTCAGTTGTATTGCTGCTGCTCTTATCAATCCAAGTTAGTTTTGAAAAAATATGCATTTTTCTGGCTGGCCAGCACTATTGTATTGATTTTGTGCGAGTTGTATATTCAGCACTTGAATAATTCACAATACTGGATCTCACCAGCAGCTCAAGTTTAATGGTGTCAGTTGCATCTTTAATAAAGCTAATGTTTGCAGTGTGTGTGAGAACAACAACAAAAAACAAAACCAAGATATGGATATTAAGTTTCCAGCTGTCTGTTAGGAATCAGCTCTCACATTCTGTGTCAACAATCTTGAGAATGTTTCTTTCTCAAAGTGCCTTGTCCAGGTTTCCTGTTTGCCACGCGGCACATAACTTCAAGAGCAGTGAATTCTCTCCCCCTTACTCTCCCACGCACGCGCTCTCTCTCTGTCTTTTTTACACACACGCACACACACAGCCCTATAAATGAGATGTATGTATGGGGATAAATGTGGGTTCACTACTGTAAAAGCTTTACTCTCATTATAGCTGAGTTACAAAAACTGGGGCACAGCAGGAGGTGAAAGTGATGCATTACTCATCTACAGACAGTATGTATGCATAAAAGGAAGGGAGAAAAAGTTAAATGAAGCCAGCAAAAATAGTACTTTTATTGCTTTTTAGTCTTATTTTGATCTGTGTATGTGTTTGTGCAAGTCTCTCGTATTTGTCATTTTCTGACAACTCTGACACAAACAAGCGTTTTCTTTGTGATCCATAAATGATGAGAAGATTCTCCTCCACATCCTGAGCATCCGGATCCTTGAAGAACCTTCAGCTCTTTGCCAGATGTTGGAAAGCTCTGATTGATTCATACAGGCTCATATGTAGGAGGACAGAGCTAGTGCTGCAGTTTTATTATGGTAAATAACAAAAGTATTTGTTCCATTTTCAGTCTCCTGTTTGCTGTCTTTATTCTGGTGATGCAAAGGGTGTGCCAGAATGACGTTCTCGTTCTAAAGACATGAACAAAAAACTTTCTTTCTCTAAACTGGTCACCAGCACCAATATCCCTCCTTCTGTGCACACCACAAAGAAACAACAGATTTGTTTACTTTCTCAAATGACTGAAATGATCTTTTTATAAGTCCGGTAAAGGTTTCTGTGCCATCAAACCAGAGAGATTATGCTCTGTGACTTTTCTTGGAAGTTTAGACGCACCGTCCACGACGTCTACACCGAAGGACACGTTTGTTGAGTTTTGGAGGTCAGAGTTAAAAAGGTCACGTTCGGCGTGCCCTTGTGTGAGTCTCTCTTTTGAAGACAAGACCACAAGAACGCTTTGAGGGATTTTCTTTGCACAAATGTCAAGTCTAATTCAGCGATGGACTGGGCCCCATTTAAAGGGCAAAGGTCATGGTCCTTCTGGTCTAATGTTCGGTCCACAAGAATGTCTTAAAGTTTTGTTATTTGAATGCAAACGTCAACCCTCGAATGAAGTTTTAAGGTTTAAGTCCCAGGTTTCTTTTCTACTGTTATTTCTACTTATATTTAGTAAACATCCATTGAGGGGTAAGAACAAGGTCATTTAATGCTTCAACTACAAAATCAACAGGCTGCTGAAAGGTGTTTAAGGTGGAATCTAACTTTTAGGTGCAATACTTTTGAGTCACATTATGTTTTGTTTTGTTTTTTTATCCAAGGAGGACCTCTGGTCATTTGATTCCAGGTGATCAGCAGCGGTGGTGCCTCACAGATACAACAACATCATTACATTTCAGTAAACCTCGGACAGATTTGGTAATTGAACAACAGAATCACCCAAAGATTATAATACAGTCTGCGATTCCACCTATTGAGAGGTAGAATGTGAGACAAAAGAACAAAAACAAACACCTCTGGGGGAGAAAATACACAATGAACTGAATATTTATGGCATGGAAGAGGAGAAAGGAAAACAAAGGCCCATTTCAAATTTGGCACCTATTCACTTCTGTGGTCCTGCTTTTCATTTTTCTTCATAATCTCTGGTGAAGTCACCTCTCAATGTGTTGCCTATAGATTAGTGGGTTTGCTTGTTTTACCGAAGGCCTGTTAATTGGCTGTTTGGGGTTAATAAATAGCTGTAATTAACAGGCAGTGTGAGATGATGCTTGCATGAAAGAGTTGCCTGGAAGAACAATGACCCGCATCTGGAAACATCCACCTGGAACTTTTGCTGACTGCTGCAGTCTGATCACTGAGCCAGGAAGCCACACCAGTCACATTACCTGGTGGAGTCTCACTGTGTGAATCTGTGAGATAGTACATCTGCGTCTGCGAACACACATTGTCAAGCCACAGAAAACGATCAGGTGTTATCGGTCTCAACTAATCGATGGGGTGCGTAGTGAGCAGCTCCATCACCATCCTTTCAAACTTTTTACAGTGCTAATGCAGATAAGAGAAACAGAAGGGACCCGCCCTGGGAAAAAGCAGCTTGAACTGTTTTTCCATGTCTGTCTTTTTTCTTTCCTTTGCTCATTGGTTTTTTTTTTTTTTGGTTTTTTTTTTTTCGTTTCCTTGTCAGTTTTTTCCTCTTTGTATTTACTTGTGTTTGTCACGCTGTGGGTGTTGATGTATATAAAAGCCTTGGCTTGTCATAGCTGGTTACACTAAAGATGGATGCATTCACTATGGCTTATCTTTAGTTTGAGGGGTCAATTGCTTCCAGTCCCACCAGTCATCCATAAGTCAGGTGGGTTTTTATGCTTGTGGTGGTTGTCCATAGAGGGCTTTTACCTTCTACAGAACATTCTATTATTCGTTCATGCAGAAATGATGTGCTGCCTTGAGCGCAGTCTTTTCCAGGAATTGTAACATTACCAAATTAAGTCAAAATATCTCTCCAGCTTTTGGCTTGTGCATGTATTAGATGCACATGCACCTACTTTGTGCGTTCTTGCATCCTTAAGCTGTTTTTGTGTTTGTGTGTACTGTATGCAGTACGGATGATGTTCATTTGATACTGCACCACCGCACAGCACTCTTTAGTGCCTTTTGACTGCTGTTCTTGAGGCAGCGAGTGCAGCGTCTCACTGCAAGGCTACATGTAACAGCACAGTGTGGGTATTTCTTTATTTCATTGTTTAAATCAACACATGTAGTGACAACAAGTCCTCTAGCTAAGGCTAAGACAAAACCAACGCATTTACTTTCCTAGGAGCAAATACACTTTAGACTATAGAATAACTGAGCCCTCTGACCACTAGAAATTAAGTTTTGCACATCTGCTGCTGTTTTGACTTTTCTGAGTTGAACAAGGTTATTTACATCAGCTAAGTTAGCTGTTTTACTTTGTTTTATCATTTGATCGTTTGACGGCTATTAGTAGAGTTAAGGTGATCTTTTAACTTCTAATATTTTATATATAAAGTGGAAATACATAAATGTTATGTTCTACACCAGTTGTGATATTATATGGTAATATTGTTTTTTTTAACATATTGTAGACATTTTTGTGATTTGCACACGAGGATGGTGCTATAGTGCCTTCACAGAAATATTTTTATATATCTTTGGTAACTGCTTTGTGAAATGCTTTAAGCCTGTTTTGGAGGACAAGAGTGGTTCAGATGAACGCAACGCACCATTTACGAATGAGTGACCTTTGCTGACAAATATGGTTTTAGCTGATATTTGTCTGGAGGACTTGAGGAGAGCAGGGGCGGCTAATTAAACTGTTGCAGAATAAAGTCGTTCTCTGTTTAAATTGATGATACCAGACAACGCTGTGCACGCTGCAGGCATGTATTGGATATATGCATTAGGCCTATGTGTGTGAGTTCACCACAGGCCAGCGTGTACACTGATATGTTTTAATCTGGCGCTCGTTAACAGATGCGGGTCGAAGGCAAAACGCAGATCCGCTGTGACACTGGAGGTCACAGTTTCAGCCTCTAGAGTCATTAAAATTTCATTTATGATTATTTTAAACCCTAGTGTGCAGTCAAACCCAGTCATCCACACACTGTTTTGTCTGTTTTACAGTGAAACTTTCCCAAGTATTTAACATTCACAGCCGATCCGTACAATCCTATGGGTTTATTGCTACGAGGATGAAAAATCAACACTTCATATTTCTGCTGGTCACATTTTTAGATGTCCATTCAATAATCTCCTACCCATGGACACAACCTTGACTGTGGGGCTGCAGAGCACTCAGTGATATGCCACCCGAGGGTCCAATATATGCTAAAATCACCCTCGGAAGCGCTCTTTTTTCACTCGCAGTCGTTTAGGTTCATTTACAGACGTGTATGACTGTCAGATGGTCCTCATGTATACTGACCACCTGCATTCCTATTTATTGGATCGGTCTGAATAAAGCTTCAATAAACACAGACTGATGAAGGAAGGCCAGCAGCACAGACATTTTTGTGTGCATTTTCAGGCTGCTCTAATGCATATTCAAATGACTTCCAATCCATTCACACAGGCCCCTCATTTGCATATGTTCCATTAGACAACAATCAGAGCCAGCTCGGTCAGCCAACCTTCCTGCATCAGCTCCACGCAGCAGCCACCCAGTGCACGTGCTCAGTCTGTGCTGGAAAAACTGGCTTCTGTCTTTACAGATGTAATAAATTTGACCCTGATGGAGGGGGTAAAGGTAAATTATTAGAGAAAAAAGGAACGTAAACTCAAGTCTGAGACATAATTATGTTTTCCAGTGTGCAGCTCTTGTAAACTTGTTCTTCGCTTGTTCTTTGCTCTCTCTAATCTGTAAAGACGTGCTGTATGCTCACTGTGCTGTAGTCAGAGATGCATTATGCGTCTCTGCTTTTATCTCTGATCTCCGCTGGTTTTGACTTGGTGCTGAGGGATTGGATTTCTGTCCCTCTGTCTGCGCCTGTCTGATGGTTGTTGGTTTGAATGGCACAGCTGTGCATTCGCAGGCCAGCCTCCCAAAGCTCCATCTGATTACTACCTGCTCCCTTTGATTAATGTTCATTTTCTTTGACTGTGCACGCATGCACGTGCGCGCTCAGGGTGAATTCAACCTGATCCCTGCTGTCGCAAATCAATCAACACCATTGAAGTGCTAATATTGCCCCCTTTGTGAACCATTTGCTCATTCAAGTCTCATCTCGCTGAAGCCAATTTGACTTTTGCTAATGAGGATTTGGGCTCGTCTTGCCAGAGTTGTCTTTGATTTTTGATATTTAAATGAATTTTCTCCCATGTTTTTTTTAAACTATATAAGAAAGATAGATGAGTTAAAATACATTTATGAATTGATTCAAAAAGATAATTGATTTCTTTAAGCAGGCTGATTGAACATTTATACTTCTGACATCAGGTGTATCACTTCTGTGTCATCATCTGATTTGGTGCTGTAAAGTTTTTGTATTTAGAAAAGAGAAGATTAGGGCAAGTATCAATATTGCTTTAAAGGCTATGAAAAACCATAAAAACCTAATTTGCATAGGTGCTCAAAGCAATTACCACATTGTCCCTTTAACTGTTCTGACAGTATCTTTACATCTCTCACTGTAAACGTTTAAAGAAAGTCATCTTTAATCTCAAATCTATGCTTCTACGTAAAGGGAATAAGGCCAAACGCTGGCTGATATTAAATGAAAAGTCTTTTAAAAATGAATGTCTTTTCTGATCACATCTAAAACTGAACTTAATTTAATTAGTTTCCACCAAACAGACCTCAGTGTGTGTGTGTGTGTGTGTGTGTGTGTGGCAGTTCTGTTTGATCCTCGCAGCCTTTCCCATGCCTTCCTGTCTCAGATGCTCTTCTTTCAGGGTGAATTAGAGCAATGGTGGACATCATATCTGCGTTTTCCTGCTGTCAAAAGTCTTTGTTTAACAGTTCAACACATATCGTGTGTGTCCTATAGCTTTGTTATAGCGGGCTGTGGGTCCACACTCTGGCCTGCGAGCATATACATCAGTGTGGGTTTCTGACGGCTCTGTTATGCCCGTGGCTACCAAAGAGCCATTAGAGATTATTCTTCTTTCAACATAGAAAGTGTGTGATTCTTCAGTGCTCTAAGTGGGTGGATGATGGGTCTCCCCTGATTGACCTTTTTAGCATGTAAACTGGGCCAGTATCAGCAGACTGTTTCATATTTTTTCTATGATTCTCCTGTGATTAAAACAAGATCTAATTAAACATCTTGCAGCATCGGGTAGAAAAGGGTTACGAGATGGGCAAGAGGGGTTCTCCACTGGTGCATCTGTGGTTATAGATCTCCTGCAGGGATTCCAGCGGGACATGGATGACCTGCTCTGCTGTTCATATAGTTCTGATAGATTTCTGTTTCACACTTGGCTACGTGTGTTAGCCTAAGTGCTACTTTTAGCTGGATAAGCTTGCCCTACATTTCTGTGGCCAGTAGTGTTCGACCATCATGTCAGCCACTCCATTTAGCTTCTTGCCATCTTCATGTGCTTTGAAAGCAGATCAACCTAATTGTGACCCTTGCCTGTCTAATGTACATCATATAATGGTTGCTGTGTTTCATGTAGTGGGTTTTTGTGACCCGTGTGGAGAGGGCAGGTTTACATTATATGCATGCTTAATTTCTAGAGTCTAGTCTTTGTTGAAAAGTTCACCCCTCTGTTGGTTTTTGCTTTACCTTGTCAGCAGCTTTAAACATTATCAGCTGCATGAACTCAGATAGCTCACTTCCTTCATGTATCACATCAGCTGAACATGATTACGTTTCCCAGTTTTAGTAGTTTGTGCAAAACAATTAGTAAAAGAAGAAATTAGCTTGAGCCCAACGCAGCATGTGCACCTCATGATACTGACATCCACACAGGCATAGTTTTAAATCCTATATGCGCTGTAGCACCAGACATTCTGTAGGATTAATGCTGCCTTTGCTCTGTGACCTTGTATGATCTTTACCATCTTTACCATTTCTGTATTGCCAAAGGCTCTGCAGAGCTCACTCCACAACTCCTCTTTTCTCCTCACTTTCCTTCTAAAATTTCCTGAGGAATGTTAGATTATTCGATAAGAATGGAATACTGTATACATGTATGTGTATACCCTCATGTAGCATCATGTGATGATGGCTAATGTCTGCACTGTGAGCATTTGAGTGTTTATTATGCTTTAAAACCTCAATGTAAGCCTGCTCCTTTTGCAGAGTTTTTTTGGAACCTAAGCTTTCTTCCTTTTAATATATCCAGCATGCAGAATGTATCCAATCACAACCTTACTCCCCTGTTTTTCTTCCTCCCCCTGTTTTTAACAAAAGTAAAAAGGTACATAAAATGGCCTGTTTATAGCCACCGAAAAGGAGTTTAAATTCATGTTTGCACATAGTAGCTGTGCCTATGCCTTCTATGTAATGAAGCAAAAAGAAATAATTTTAAAAAAAAGTATCTCGTGGACACACAGTGCGAATCAGACAAATGGGTTTGTCTTCCTATGAGCACGTCCTTCCTTCATCTGTTGTTGTCTTGTCCTTGGGTACCCGAGTGATTCAGAGAGAGGAAAAACAGCATAGTACTTGACAGTACATCATTGTACCACTACAGAATGCACCATCAGTATAACAGATGAAGAGGACACAAGCCTGCTCCACACACACACACACACACACACACAAACACACACACACACACACACACACACACAGGCATCAGAAGTCCCAGTGGCCCTGAACTCTTAGCACATGAAGAGAATCAAAATGTTGATGGAACACATGAATCCCTAACAATGTTATCCATGAATCAGAGAGGCCTTTATCGTAATTATACACTGAGGCTGGGGAGCGCCGCTGTCCTAGTCATTAGAGCCTCCCTCCACCAGATTTGAAAAGGCATCAGGACGTAAACACACAATGACACATCAAGCTGTTTACAGAACATTTACACACGCTGCTATGTTGTCTTTGATTCAGGGGCAGTGAGGTGGACGATTAGCAAAAAGGCTGTGTTCTGGGCGTGCATGCTCTAGGTGTGAGTAAAGGTGTGTGTGATGGACTGATGACCTGTCCAGGGTGCATCCCTGATTCCCAGCACCCTAAAACCTCCAATCCTGAGGTTTATATTTATCAACTTTCAGTATATATTTATCAATTTTATCCTGATTTTGCAGTAATAGAGGTGAGAAAACAGACGCCGGGCATCAAAGTTCACTAACTAGCATGCCACGATCCTCGCCTCATCCCCCAGAACCACCACGGTGGCCTTGGAAGCTCATTTTTTCTTCCTTATCAGAGCTCACACATGCATTTTTCTCAGGCTAATAGAAGCTCCAGAGGGCCAGCCTTGAACAGCAATCAGGCGCTCCTGCAGGATGGACCTTCCTCTGCATGTGTGTGATTTGTTGTGTCTTCAGGTTTGGCCTTCAGTCATCATCATAATCATCTTCAGCCTCAATTTTGGAATACTGCGAAAGTATATATGTGCACATTTCCTGTGCACTATATTCTGTCCTCTCTTTTACACGCACATGTGCACATGAATTACATACGCCAAGGCCTTGAGGCCCACAGGGACCTAATGGACAATCAGCCCGACAATCACAGCTGAGCTCTGATTGATGCTGCACGCGCGTGCACACACACACACACACACACACACACACACACACACACACACACACACAGAGGCATTGAGGTTCCAGTGCTGGAGGCAACACAGACACATGCACAAGGAGAAATTCAGAGATGCTCCTGGATGGATGTATATGTGCTCATTTTTTAACCTAGATACATCTTGTAATCCAAGCAGAGCACAGAAACAATAAAAAAAAAGACACGTCTGTCTTGTTTTTTAGTGTTAAATTGCCATTTAAAGTATTTCTTCTTGTTTTATATTGATCGACTTTTGCTTTAATTATTAGTTTAGGTGCTCTATTTTGGTGGTTTAATGTTCCACTCTGCGCTCTGGACTTTACCTGCTCCACAGTTTTATTCTTCTTTTGATGATTTTAAATCTGAATGAAAACTTTCCCTTGAGGCTAATAAAGACACTGACTGTACCAAGTTTGATATGTCTTAATGGTGCAGAGGCTCATACAAATGTTGTGTACACTGATGCATCCTAAGGGCCATTACCTTCAGCATTATGAGGGTGTATTTGCCTGTTCAGGGTTTCTGAGTGTGTTTATTTCAGTTTTTGATGCTTTTTATTTTTCTGTGGTTTGGATGTGATTCCTTTAGCAGCTGAGGTATTAAACAGCCTACAGGCTACTGTCCCAGACCTGTGTGTAAACACGTGTGTGTATGCATGTGTGTGTTTTAGTTTTCGCAGAAGACAACACTCTGCTGACAACCTTGATCTGTCACCATGAACAGACTGTCTTTTCAATCCGTTGGCCAAAATTGATGGGGTAATTCAATGTGTTGTTCGATGGTGTGTGTTTGTGGATGTAACTGCAGGCCCATATGATATTTGAAGCATTCGTGTATGGGTATGGAATTCCTTGATCATATTATGAGGCAGAATTATGGATTAGAACGAAATGTTCCCCTTTGGTCCCCTGCACAAAAACACCAAAAATACCAAAAGCAGAATTTGTCATTTCTTACGTTTGGCTGAGGAATGTTTTTAAATATTTCTCATTCTTCCTTCTCTTTTCTGAGAAACTTTAAAGTCCTTGAATTTGGTGAACAGAGCAGCCATAACAGCAACATTTCTCCCAGGAACATCTACCATGGACTATTAAGTGTTTGTATAGTTTTCTGTTCTTTCTCTGCATTCTTTTCTTTGTGTTGTCATTGTGTTGTGCTGCCACAGTTTGCACTTTTGTGTTTGAGGCCCAACGTGTGAGCCTTGAGAAGCCTGGAAGAGGGCCTGGAGGGCTTTTAGATTTGACGCAGGTGCAGATCATTCTGGATCTCGCTGCTCAGATCGTCACTGTAGGACGGGCTGAGGGCATCAGGAGGCACATTTGTCAGTTGTGACCAGCCAGTCAATCAGCCAGACACAGTAAAAAAAATAGAAACAAGAAATGTATAGGACACTGTAAAAGTGCTAAAAACCAAGTCTTCAGTGCACACACCTTTTTTTCTTAATTGCTTTGTTTTAGTTTGAATGCAGAGATTTATTAGGCGCGCTCTCGCTGATCCCGGTTGTCTGCCTGGCTGGTTTCAGAGGAAACAACCTGCCATCTTTCTACCTGTGCTGCCTGTTAAGACATGTCTGCAGAAAGGTAACACACACGCTTACTTCCTGGCTCTTAAGTGGTGGTTTTCATGTAGAAGCAGCCTCTGCTGCCACAGTCTCATTTACAAGCTCACCCTCTGATAACAAGTGTTTGAGGACAGGCGAGCTTCCTTTGAAGGGTCAGTCTCCTCTCAAGGTAGATGTTTGAGGCCTGTCAGAGCTGATAGTGAGCTCACCACAGAGTTAATGGAGGGGTTTTTTTTTGAAGACAAAAAAAAAGTAATCAATTATTGCTAGTGTATACTTTTGTAAAGTTATATAATTCGCCGTCATCACTTTGTCAGTGAGATCAAAAACACCCAGCTTTCATTAGATTTTGTTCTTCTTTGGTCTGTCCTCACTGAATTAGTCAATGCCACTCTCTCTTTGATTTCACCTCCTCTTTCTTCTGGGGTTTTGTAGTACTTGTGTTGACTCTAGGTTTTGTCCAGGCAGCTCACCCAAAGCCTTAGTCTTTTGTATCTCTGGCAAACACAAGAAATTTCTTTGATTTTAACTCTGAGGTTGATTTTTTTATTGTTCCCTCTTTTTCAGTTATGCTAAGTGAGTTTCTGAGCATCTGTTGGTGGTAACAGGAAACCAGACCAAAAAGGCTCTGTGTGTGGGTTTGGCAGTAACAATTTATCTATGTGATTATTTCCTGCTGATTTGAAGATTGTAGTAATTTGGCATCCGGGCCAGAAGGCATGTCATATTCCAACACTCTTCCTTCTGTACCTTTGTATTTAAATGGCGGTATTAGTGGTGGTAGTGATGTTTGATTTACCTTAACATGTGCCTGCAGGTTAATGGCTCAAATTTAAATACAGGTAATTTTATTCATGGTAGAGATGATTCTCATTTATTGACAAAATATTAGTTATTAATGTTATTGTAACTGTTCTGGTAGTAAGATATCCAACCCAATGTACGTCACTGTACTTTGTTTTTAGCTCTTAGCAGTTTGATGCTGGTGATTGTTTCTTCTCAAATCCTTCCAACAGAATGATGATCATCATTCATTCATCATTCAAAGCCACACATGTAACACGTTATAGTGGAGGAAATTACTCTTTTTTTTGTGACAGGGAGGAAAATGTTGATTACAATTCAAAGCCACAGTTGTCTTATTATCTCTGTTATGATTTGGATTAATTATCAATTAAGCCCACGATCCAGCAAATCTGTGGTGGCTTCGCGGTGTGCTATGGGACGCGATTCTCCACTCAGCGAGGTATGTAGGCAACGCAGAGACATGCATATGCACGTCTGCTTGATATTCTGCGATGTCTTTCAACAGATGGAGTAAATATAAATCTAAATTCAGACCCTGACATGCAAAGATATGCAGCCAGAGTTAAGCGAAAAGCACGAGACACAGCACATACAAATCACCCACCAAGCCCAGATGTGTGCATCTGCTCAGCTTCTCACCTATTAAAAGTTTGTATCATTGTCTGTTTTGGTTTATGTAGCCAATCATCTTATTTGATTAGCACCTATCAGGATAATTAATTAGAAGCCAATTATGCAAACACTTTTGTTAGATTGATTATAAATCAGCTAAATAACTTCTGTAGTTTCAGATTATAAATTGAATGATCAGCTCCTACCCAGCCTGAATGGTCAAACCTTGTATCCAGCAGAAACGTTTTCTTTCCTTTTTTTTTTTTTCTTGGAAATCCCAGTGCTTCGTTTGCAGGAAATGCTGATTTTCTCTTTCAAGTCCGCCTGCATGTCTGTGCAGGTTCCAACAGACTATATCGACACTTACTGTACTAACAAGACATTTAAAAGACTGGGAAAGAGATGACAGGGGGTCGGCGATAGAAAAGGACTATGAGCAACAGAGAACATTCCCAAAGACAAGAAAGAGGGAATGAATCTAAAAAAAAAAAAAAAAAAAAATGGCAGCAACAAAATAGAGCGAATGTCTGTGAAATTGGAAACACTCGTGGTTATGACTCAAAGTCTGGACTTCAAAGCTTCTGACACATTGTGAAGGAACTCATCAGTCAGCATGCTCTTATAATAGGTGGGGGATGGCACTCATCCCCCAACGGTCAAAATACCAGCACCGTCAAATGAGCGCACAGGACAGCACTTTCTGTTTGACCTGAAAATGATGCTGGAAAAGTCTGTTTTTACAGTGCAGAGGTCAAAGTTACTCTATCAAAGTTACAACAGCAGTGCAATAAAGGCGTGCAAAGACAACTGCTGTTTCTTTTGAAAGGTCCCAGATCAGGGCCAGAAAATAGTTCAGATTTGTTCAGAAAGTGAAGGATGCGTCTCCTCAGTGTATGTCAGTCTTTCCTTCTTTATTTTTCTCCTTATCTTTGTCCCTTTTCTAAAGTTGCTTCACTGCTCTCTGTGTCCTATTCTTCCTAAAACCTTGATACAGAACAAACTAGTCCTATTTATTTCTCATGTCCTGAATTGGATGTTCTCTGTGAGCATCTGAACTGGGCTTCATATTTCCTTGCATTTTTCTTGTGTTTAGCTTTCCATTTTTTTGTGCTTACTTCACTTTAGTTTAATTGTGTTCCATGTCCCCTCCATGCCAAAGTTCTGAAGCTAAAGTGGCTCAGGGTACTTGAGAAGGTAAATTGTGAGCTGTAGACACTGACGAAAAGAAAGGAAGGCATAAAGAGCAAAACCTTGATAGTTCAGGATTGTAGACCTATCATCAAACAAGCAGCTATGATGCTTTAAGTTACAAAGTAAGTTGCTCTTAAACTGTACACGAGTGTTTACACATGCACAGTGCTAACATGTTTATCTTAGATGGTGTTTGTTAGGTTGAAGTTTGCATACACAACATCAAGTTTGTGTCAGTCTTGGGGCGTTTTTAATGACTGATATGAGTGTTTTAAGTTTTCCATACATCATTCTTAGAATTAGATTTATTACAACGACTATTGACTCAAGTTCTGGAAGCTGAAGTTGTTGCTTTATATCTGTGTGCTTGGTTCTGCTTCAGGTTTCTTTTCCTAAAGTTGCTGCTTGTTCCGGAGGAACTCCTGATTGTAACAGACATTTTATAAATAAAGCTGATTGGAAGAACAAGATCTTAAATACGAATGGCTGAAACGAGTGCCGGTGGAGGTGTTCCGGCGTCCTAGACGTCTATTTGTTGAAATGTTCTGGGCTAGAGGAGGCCTCACGGTGGACCAGGGACATGCTGCGGGGATGGTAGCTTTTGTCTGGCTGGACCTTACTGGGGATCACCCCCAGGGAGCGCTGGTGGAGGAAGCTGGGGAGGTCTGAGCCTCCTCGCTGATCGCTGCCAGCAGAGGAGAATGAAACAATCCTCAGCACCCAGCCTGTTGGAGTAAATGACGTGTGAACCCTGACAAGACCGTGCATGGGATGAAATGAAAGCCTTGATTGCGCCTCTGTGGTTGATCAACTTGTTTCGGTGCAGTTTTTCAGTAGTTGTGTTCGAATGTCTGTGCAGGTTGGCGAGCGGCAGCAGGTGCTAGTGACCGAGGAGTCGTTTGACGCCCAGTACTACGTGGCTCACAACAAGTTCTATGAACAGGTAAGAAAACGCATCACTTGCGGTGATGTTTTTCAAAAGATCCCTTTTAAGCCACACCCACTTCACCATCCACTTTGACAGAATGAGCTCCCTGTTGATCTGCAACCGATGAGTTTTTGAACCGTGCACGCAGCCAAACCACGGCTTGTTCTCATTCACGCTCAGTAAATGAGATCAGAGGTTTTGCTTTGCATCTCCGCAGAGTCCTCTCTGCAGGTGGCAGAAGCTTAAGTGTGTGTAGCCTAAAGTAGGTTAGCAGTACTATCACACACACTCCCAAACAGGCACACGCACCCCGTGGTGGTCATGAGCATTTGGCAGTCGATAGTGACAGTACTTTTTTGCCATGCTGAAACATTAAGGTCAGGCCTAAAGACATAAATTCCATCCTACACGCACACACATGTACACACAGACACAGCTGTTCACATATGCGCATACACACATGGGCATGACTTCAAAGACCCTCTCTGAACCTGTGAAAAATTCACTTTAAAACATCTTCAAATAAATCAATTTCCTCCCGCTTTAACCATCATCAGAAACATGTTTGAAGTTATGCTTTTTATTAGCAGGGAGGGCAGGGAATGGTAATAATTTCTGCCTCCCTTCCCTTTTCCTCCCCTGTGCTTTCCTCCTTTCGCGCCTCCTCCTGCCGGCCGTGGGCTTGGGTTACAGATGTGACTGGGTTCATCTGTGCACGAGCATGCCCCTCTTTCATGCATCTTAGGATATGGCATGTTTGCCATGTGTCAGCTCACCGACACTGGAGAGAAGAGTACAATGAGGTGTTTAATGTCTGTGTCTGCTAAGTACTCGACCTGCGCTCATAAATCTGACTGGTGCGGGAAAACAAAAGAAAAGAAGCCTCTGTCCCATTATGTTCTGAAGCCGGCCCCTCAGGGGACCCAGTACATGATGTTCCAGTACATGTGTGCTGTATACGGACTTGAGTGTATATGACTTCACACTGTTCTTTGAAGCTCTGATGGGTCTACTTCAGTTACTTCATGTGCAAAATAGCTATATTCTGTTCAAGGTTTAAAAAAAAAAAAGATCTTAGCGTTAATGTAAAAATGACACAGAAATTTCAGAATTTAGAAACTAACTGTTGGAAGCATATAAAATGTCTATCATCAGTGAACTTGTCCATTTCCAGCTGGTGACTGATGGGAGGCTGTCTGCTGGCCAGTTTAGCACCAGTTTATTATGTACTGGACAGTACAATCTGATTGGAAAATATTTGCAGCAAATTGTGTGGCTGACAGCAAAAGTATAGAAATGACTGTGGGGGTGCTGGTGGGGGGGGGGGGGGGGGGGTAGAAGTGCCAACAAATGGTCTCCATCTTTGCTAGTCAGCCATCTATTCTGGAAGCTCTAAGTGGGAGGGTGTGTGTGTGTTTTAATCAGTGTAAAACGATGACCCTCACCTACACACACACACACACACACCCATCCCTCTCATGTCAGAGTGTGTGTGAGCGGCAGGTGAGTTGATGATGGCCTGCGCCTTTCCTGGCCTCTCTTTCCTCTCCGTATCCCTGCCACCCAGCCAGATGAAGGCAGACAGATTAACGGTTAGCCGGGCTCACTCCCGCCATCGCTGCAGCAACGCTCCTCAGCGGTTGACAAGCCTGCTCAGCAGCTTAGCCCCGCAGGGTCGGGTAATGGTGAGACAGACCACATGACCTGACTCAGCGTGCAGCAGTGCTGAGGGGCGCTTAGACTGGACGCTCAAGGTTGTCGGTCTGCTGCTGATTCTCGCTCGTTGATGTTTTTACTCGGACGATTTTTGAATAGGGTTATTATGTCTTGGGAATGTTTATCAGGATGATTCAATGATTAGATGAGAAATTCTTCATTATCATCGAATCTAACCTTTTGATGAGTGAAAAATTTGTTTGAAAGGCTTCTGCACATGATCTTTATTTGCAGGACTAAGTCTTTAAGAACAGAATTCATCTCACTCTAAGCCTTAATTATAACTCTTTGTTTTCTCTGTTTCCTGCTGTGTTCAACCAAGATTTACAGTTGCCATGGTGAAGTGAGACAAAGCAAGAAATCCCTGTGGTTCATCTCACTAGCTGTAGCTGTAGTTTTTGACCTTGAGGGCTTCCATAAATTCAATTCAAGTTTTTTTGTTTTGTTTTGATTTTCCCCCACCAGAATTGCACTCACCAGATTACAATGTGTGTGTGTTACACACACACACGTAAATACATTATAATTGACGGAAGGCAAGATAATAATGATGATAACAATAATGATAACATTTTATAAGAGCTAAGGCTGGTCCATCAGGGCCACTTCTGACACCCTGTGAAGCTTGTTAAAGTGGACAGTGACCATCAGAGTCGGTGCGCGGCTGCCTTCTTGCAGGTGCTGGTGCCGAAGAGAGCGGAGTTCAAAGGGAAGATGATCGAGGTGGACATCTATGAGGCTGGCAAACACTTCATGAAAGGTCGACCAGTGGAGGACAGCAAGCCTTTCACCCCCTCCATCGCTGCTCCAGTTCAAAAAGGAGAAGTGTCAGGCCTGACGCAGGTAAAGACACACACACACACACACACATACCTAACTGGAAATCACACTTATTATAGTATTAGTTATAAAAGGGTTTTTTTTAAGGCGGATGGGGGGGGCGGGGGCACGCTAATACTACTTCAGTCAGACGGCGTTTAAGCTGCTAATGCAGATTTTCATACCCTCTCGCCTACAAAATTCACTTAAATGATAGAAAGAAAAGCTCCACTGTGATTCAGTATCTGCTCATTACTGTTCAGTATCCTGTTCTGGAACAGGATGGTAAACTTTGATCCTATGGGATCTCATGTGGTTACCGTCTGCTTCTTCTTTGAACCCACACCTGATGTGCATCACACAGGAAATGCACCATGTGCACTCATGCCCAGTGCACTTCCTTCAGCCTGTTTCTCTTTTATTTCCTCCTACTTATGTGAAAATTGATGGAACAGGCCCACGGCCACAAACATGATTTCCCAGCCCTTTATTCACACATTACAAACTCAGCTGCAGCTCAGGGCCAACACCTCGCTACCGCGACACACAAGCCAGTACAGTTACTGCTTTCCTTATAGGCAGCTCCAAATTTTGTTGTTGTTTTTTTTCTCCTCAATTATCCATTCCTGTCTTTATCTGAAATTAAGTTTTTGCAGTTTCTGCCTCAGATCACACTTTTGCAATACTCTGTGGTCAACAAATAGAGAAAAAGGTGAAAGTGTGTGTATATGTTTTCATTGGTGCTCCTCTCTGCAGTTTGCATGAAGCTGTCCGCAGGCAGGAGATAAGTAATTTAAGATAAGCCCCGGCCAGCTTAGCTGGCCTCTGTCCTCCAGCCCGGCGTACACACAAACACCATGTTAATGTATCTGTTTCACCGCATGTTATTTTTCACACTGACTAACAGCAGCTTATACACGGAGCCGCAGAGCAGAATATGATACACTTTAATTTCACACTCCATCAGCCTTTACTGCCAGAGAGGGAGGGAGGGGACGGAAGGAAAAGACAAAGACATGGGAGAAAGGAAGGATCCCAGGAAGGAAGAAACGGATGGCGGGGAGTCAGATAAAACAAGAGGTTTCGCAGCAAGTGATGCGCAATGCCACTTAGCATTGGGAAGTTGGGACTCATCTTTGTACGTGTTTGGCACAGTGGTACATGAGGCTGCGACAGACCTTAAGGACTGGTTGCTAAAAAATATTATGGATCTTCAGTTAGCACTTCTGGGACAGTTTTGTTTTGGGCTCAAGTATTTGCATGATGTTCCTTCTCCCCCCTTGCAGGGGAAGTGTGTTTGAGTCTGAGCTAAAGTGTGTGTGCAGCAAAGGGCTAACAGAACTGTTGTCATGTCACCCATTTTATTTTGCTGTGTTCTTTTAAACCTTGAGTTTTGTGTTTATACACATTTGTCAGAGTTTTGTGTAATGAAAAGAAACGTGTAAAAGAAACCCCAGAAAGCTGACCGCTGGCTACGGCTCCACTCTGAGGCTGCTGAGATGAGAGCTGAGACTCGGAGACGCAGCAGCATGCGTCTATATTCTACGAGTCTCTGCGTGAGTCTATCACACGCTGTGCATGTGAGATGAATTAGTGATCAGGAAAAGGCTGATTGATACTCACAGCCGTGTCTCGCAGCAGACTCTGTAATTACAGGCTTTTGGCAGGTAGCAGAGAGAAAAGCAGGAGAATAAAGGTTCGGAGGGAGAGATTGTGTGATGAGGTCGCTGATAGCCTGGTCGCTGATAGACAGATGGAGTCTGAGCTTTCTCCTTTTATCTCGGATGCAAAGAAGCGCTGTAAGTGAAGGTGGGGAAAGGATGGTGGTGGATAAGTGGGTGATTAGACAGGCAGAGGAGCCCACCGAGGTCTGTAATACCCTTTTTGTTGGAAAAAGTAGCAAATTGAGAGTTCAGCGCCTGAGACGATTGCAGGCTGACCAGAGCACGCGAAGAACGCCGTCTGATGGATGGCTGGATTTATAGAGCTGTGGCGTGGGCGGCTGTGGATGGATGATCTAGGATAGCCAGGGGTACTGCTTGGTGATTTATTCCTATGCTAAGCCTACAGAGATCAAAACCGGCCCATAATGCACCACCTCTTTTGGTTGGGTTCTCACCTGCAGCGCCACAAGCCATTAGATGATTATTTCCGTTTGAGGTTCTCCTATCTGGTTCTCTGTTCTTTTTTTGAGTGACGTTCATTTGTTCCTGCTACTATGTTCCCTAAAAAACTCCAAGGTTGGGGGGAGGGGCGGTTTAGGCTTTTATTCACGGTGATGATATCCTCCATTTCCTTTTTCTCTGACTTTTTCCCCAGTCCTTTTTATCACTCCCTCCCTCGGTCGGCCTACAGTGACAGAAACGCCATGACGCACAAGAGGACAGTAATGTTTTTTTTTTTCTTCCTCCCCAAGAAGCAGAGACGGCTCTTAGCAGCACTGGAAGGAGAAGGGGTGGGGGGGGGAAATGAACGATCTTGAGGTGTCCTCACCCTCAGATGAAAGTAAATGAACTGAAGAGGAAGGGGCAAAAGGATGAAGGAAGGAATCTAAGAAAGAGAGGGAAGTAATGGAGTGATCAGAAGACAGAAATGCAGCTCAAGTACCATCCAATAATCAGCCCTTTTAGATTGCACTGCATTCTGTCCACAGTAGGTAGGGACGGAGGAATACTGATGACGCCCATGACCACAACCTGGAAAATATGTTCAGATGCACAGTTGTGTATTTCTTTATGTATCTGTGAATTTACTTCCTTTATAGCATATTTAATTTGCTTATTTAGAATTTAAGAGAAGCACACGGTGCTGATTTGGTCAGTATTATGTGGTTGATTCTGAGTCACACCGCTGACACTTTGCGTCATAAATTTTTAACGAGTTCACTGCTAAAATAAAGCTCACACACAAACACATAGAGAGTGAAAGTTCCTTGCACTCCCTTGTGTGACATGCAGACTGTTGGTAGCCGCAGGCAAATTAATACACACACACCGAAGCTCACGATACAATCTGTGTCACTACAAACGATCTGTCTCCACCCGGCAAAGATGGCCGCTTTGATCATTAGTTCTATACACACGCAGTCGCCCACATTGTCAGAAAAATAACATTAATCGACATTAAATCAAATTTATTTTAGTCACTTTCCCCTTTAACCCTCAAAAGTTTGTATTTGGCCTCTGTGTGACCTTATTCCCTATATTAGCATATTTTTCTTTTGTGTAGCCTTCAAAACAAGGAGCTGCAGCAGTTCTCAGCAATTCACTTAGCTAGTCAAATTGTATTACATGCCCTGTGCATTGTGTTTATTTAAAGGAGCAAAGTCAGAGTACCAAAGTGATATTTGTCATCAGTATGAGTCATGGCTGCTTTCAGGATGCTAACCATGCATCAGCTGCTTTTACATGGTTGGTTTTTTATGGCCTGTGCTCAAAAGTTTACTTAAGATTGAAAAGTTTCTTTGGATAAACATTTAGTTAGCAGTGTTTCAGCATTTCTGCTGCACTTGACTGTCCCTCAGCAAGAATGTGTTTGTATCATAGTTAGATCCTGTGACGAATCATCTCGTCCTTGCCGGTTTGTGGGAAAGCCTCTAATGCAGCCGCCCGGCTAAGGCAGCCCGCTAAAGCCACCCAGCTAAAGCTCAGCGTCAAATAACCCGAGGCACAGATTCCAACAAACGTCAATGGCAACAGTAATGACATTGATTTAGTCAACTACAGTGTCAAAAGAGAAGTCGGGATGGAGGCGTCTTGTCAGGTGGCTTAGCAGGAAGCAGAGAGCAGCGAGGCAGCCACTTACGATTCCCGCAGTGTTGGCCGAAGAAAGAATGCGGGAGACGAGGCACAAGTGGAAAGCATTGCCTAAAGGATTGGCAACATGGCTGCAAAAGATATGATAAAAGATATAAGCACAGCGAGTAATATAGCCAAAAATTTTAAATGGGGACTGAGCGAGTGAGTAATGGCCTGTGTTCATGTCAACGCATGGGCCAGAGTCTCAGCCCACTGGGCATCTAGAGTCAACTTCATCTTCTATTCCTCTTTTGAAGATGCCATCGCCTGTTTTGCGATTTATCATATAAATATTTTAAGAAGGAATATTTTATGCCTTTTGCATTCTGTATATTAGCAAAATGTAGATTTTTATGGTAAAACTTATTGGAGTGAATTAAGAATCTTGGATGGAAAAGAAAATATTTTAATCTGTTAACGATAAATAAGATTATCACCTGTCTATAAAATAATTGATATTTTGCATCCCTACTACTGACCTCCGAGGTTCCATGTATGTTCAAGTGCAACAAGAACCCAAGAAGAGATACAAGGTCACAGTATAGGTGACATCAATAGGTGGAGATAAGATCTGTTTGCTTAGAAAACGGCCATTATGGAATCATCCATTCTCGCATTCGTAGTGTTTTTGAATTTTCAAGGAACATTTGAGCGGTTTTGTGTCTGTTTTTATTTAATCGAAGTCGACTCTTAATTCAAGACTCACATTCTTTGCTTCTCCATCAGTCAGGAACAAAACCGCAGGAGGTTCCATTTGGATTTAAAGATCTGCAGCCTTTATCTCCACAAAGTATAACCTTCACACAACCTGACGCTCCTCTTTTCATTCTACTCTGCTGCATTCAGGCGCTCACTCCTGCCAGGAAAAACAATCTTAGAGCAGCAAATCACTCATCATTCAGTGAGGGAACAAAAAGTGTTCCCATTCACACGAGCTGCTTTTTCTCACTCTGATAAACGAAGTAATATAAATACAAATTCATGCCCAACACACCAACATGTTAATAAATGGTAGGCATCTGAGAAAAAGAAATGAAAAAAGGACTAGAAATATTGTGGGAAATCAAACAGAACAGGACTTAATATTGATCCCTGTGGAAACTTATTGCTAAGAAACTTTTGAAGGCAGTATTACAGTTCTTAGCAGTTGTGATCCAGAACCGTGTTCCTTTAAGTACTTCCTATTAGCTCCACCCTCAGCCTGACATTAAAACCATCCCCAGCGTTTTCCTTCTTTCTGTTTTATTTTCTGCGACAGATGATGATGCTTCAAACTGTGTTAAAATCTGCCGTAACAGTTGGAGCCAGACACCTGTTACAGGTGCAGTAATCAGTAGCATCTCGTTCAGCACTGGGACGACCGCTGGACTGGAGAGCATTGGGTCCAGATATCAGAATTTTTCATACATCAAGGTTTAAAAAGGTTTACCTTTAACACTGTCCAGTAAATAGAGCCCCGGCTCATCGAGGCCTCGTAAAATGTCCGGGACTGAGAACTGTAACAGAATCTCACAGTGGGTGCAGAGTGACACCAACAGCTGCTGGGGCTGCTGTCTGAAATGGGACCAGTGTGTATATTCTGCTCCCACTTCTCGTGCTTGTGTGACTGTGCTGCAGCACACACACTGCATGTGGAGGAAGTCTATCAGGGAGGGACTCTGCGATGTTTTAGAAACCCTGCAGGCTAGAAGATTCTGTGGCTAACCAGAAGCCTCACACCAGTAGCCCTGGTGTGGGTCAGGTTTAGGCAGGATTATTTTTGCTGAGGGCCCACGCTGCTCCCCACAGGCCTCCAAGGAGGACGCTGCTCTCTCTCTTTCTTTCTCTCTCTCTCTGTCTGTCTATCTCTCTTTCTCTAACACTCACACACACTCTCAGCATCGGGACCAGCAGGTGGTGGGCCCTCACTGTTACCCACATGTTTCTCCTTTGCTGGCCTGTTCTTCGTCTCTTTTTCACGCTTTCACTCCTCTCCTTTCCCCTTCTTCTTACTCTCCCACTGTTTGAACATGCACCCACCGGCACTTGGATTTTCGCTTATCCTCCTCTCTAGTAATAGATTTTATAACGCACCATTCAGCTTCTCCGGGGCCCCTGTGGTGAGCCGAAACCTGCAGAGGCGCAGATAAGTAGATGGGTAGAGAACAGGACACCCAACCCTGTCTACAAAACCCAACATAATGGCTGTCTTGGGTTTCATCCCTCTTTTTTAGTCTGCTTTTCTCTTTGTTTCAGTTTACTGGAGCAGCCTCCAGCCTTTTAAAGCTGTTAAAACATCACTTTTCAGAGATGGGTCGTCCCAAGAGTTGCTGCTGCCTCTCTGCTATCATATTCACAAAAGAAAGAATTTAGGTTAGATTGAAATAGGCAAAAAACACCATTACTGTCATCAAACAGCAACAGACCATGTGTCAGGTTACCATGAGGTAAATCCCAGCGTGAGTCAGGCCTAAACACATGAACCAGAGTGACCGTCCCCTTATTCTCCCTCCACCTGTTGTTACCTCCATCCAGTGGCGGATGCATCACACAGGCGTTGCTGGTCATGTTATCCGTCCCCCATTGTTTCCTGTAACAAAGGAGGCCAATCAGAGACAACGGCGTGGGCAAGTGTGGGTGGCGAGGTGGTGCTCCTAACCGCCACAGGGGACAGGGACACACACGCACATGTGCACGCTGTCATTTGTATCATGTGCAGGTGTGGGCAGCACTTTCTGCCCAGTGGGAAAAGAAGCCCCTCCCCTTTAATTTTACTCTCTTTTCTTCTTGCTTGCTTCATTTTTGGTTTTGTTTTTTTTTTTCCTGGTAGAACGAGCTTCATTCTGCTTTTTGTCAAGATTCACATTTAGATGGACACAGGGAAGCCTTGCTCATGGCTTCAGCGACATTCACTGTTAGCTCAGAGAGGCAGATGTGATCGGCACTAGCGTCTGATCTTCGTGAGGAAAACACAAGAAAACAAGCAATTAAACCTAAACATGATCTGCATGATCTGACAACAGGAACATTAGGCAGATTTTATGAGCTACGACGAAGGTCAGAGGGCTTCCCAGACCACTGTCGGATCGACTGTGATGAAGAGACCTGAGGAAGAGTCTGAAAAGGAATGATGGTAGAAAAGGAGAATGAGGGAGAGAGAGAAAGAATTCACTCTCCACCTTTGGTAAATATCGAAGCCAAACCTCACACAGATCTCCCAAGTGAACTTGATTAAAGGTTATTCTGTAAAGTCGCTGATCAATTGCTCAATATCACCCTGCATAATCGTCTTCTCGGCACCGAGACATTTCACACACTGTCGTGCACAAACTAGCACAAGGTTGTCCACCATCGATTTCCGCTCCCCCCCAAACATGTTGATGGGTTTCGATGTTCTTCAATTTGACTAACACTCAAAATGGAAGTGTGTGCCCATCACTCCAAGCTCAAATGTTTTCAAACGCGTAATCAAAAGGAATGATCGATGACGAAAGCAGGCCGCAAAAACAGGCCTCCACCGCTGGTTTATAGAGTCCTGTGAATTTAAGTGACTCAGTGGGTGAAAATGTGTGGGGTGTTTTTGTTGTTTTGTTTTTTTTTTAACAGAGATTGTTGTCTGTAAATTACAATGACCCAACTTTTTGTGCATTAATGGCAGAATGCTCCTGGTTGCCACCGTTGCCAGGGCTGCTTCCACTTTGCTGCAGAAGAGTAGCGAAAAACGGCGATTAGCGCCGTTGGCAATCTGCAGGTGTCTCGGATGTTGACAAGACTGTTAGGTACCTGTTTGGTTTGGAAGACCTTCCAGGTTGCTCCTCATCAACACGCTCGCTAATAATTGGCTGGCAGCACAACTGCACGGGCGACTCTGCGCAGAGATAATGGCTTCATAATTAAAATGTGCTCGTTTGCACAAATGAATGGCTGCTTTTACGAAGGCTCTCATCCAAAAAAAAAAAAAAAAAATCAAAATAATTACTGCGTTTAAAATTCTGTTGGCTTTAGATTGGAGAGAGCAGAGGTGAGGAGGCACAGAGGTGGAGAAAATAACACTTTTCCAGACCGGATGATCGGCACATGGATTTTTAAACATCTGTAATGATCCATGAAGGATAGGACACCGCTCAGCAGAGAGATGGGGGTTTGATGAAGAGCCAAATCCAGTCGGAGTTTCATCAAAGCATGCAGCAGCGCCGGCTGCAGAGCAGCAGTTTTCCTCTTCCTGGCCTCGTGCTGCTTCCTCTCCCCTCTTCTCATTCCTGCTACGCTCCTTTCCACATCGCTCTCAGCCATCTTTCACTGTCAAAACCCTCCAGCGCTGGATGTCTTTTTAATGGTCAGACACATTAAGACGGAGCAGAACGCTCAGATTACAGATATTTGATGTGTGGGATCACTGACTGCCGCGCCGTCAAGCATCGCTATTTGATTTGTGGCTGCGGCCAGCTGAGTAAAACGAAAGATGATCCCCGAATTATAAACCAAAGCCCCGGCGTTGCATCGTGAGCTGCAGCAGACTGAACAGACACGTTCCAATCTCCACCTCTATCTTCTCACCAGTGCGTTGCCAGGATACTTGTTGATAATTTGCAACCCATTCATTTCATTGGAAACCTGAGTTCTTCATCTCAGAAATCTAGCAGATTTACACCAAAGCAAGTTGGTTTCACGCTGCTGCATTTCTGCCTTTCTGTCCGCAGGAACAGACGGCCAACGGCGTCCACAGTTCCAGCCCTCCGAGTCCTCTGTCTGTCTTCTGGAACGGCTCTCACAGTCTGGACCGGGAGGTGCTGAAGAAGCTCGGAATCGTACTCGTGCTGGCAGTGGCCATTTTGGCCTTTATCGTTGAGAAATGGTGTGGATGGAGCTGAGAGGTGGAGGGAGGGAGAGGAGAGCTGCATCACGGGTCTGAGTGAGCAGACACTCAAGCTCACGGCTGGTACCAGAGTCAATGCAGAGGCCTTCAGGCTTTAGGTTGTGTTTTATTTTTGTGTTCGTTGAATAAACACAAAGGCAGTAGCAGGTCAGAGCAGGAGGTAGGACGAATAAACATCCGTCCATGTTTGACTGTCCACCCACTTTGGTTCCAGTGTGCTCTGAGCTGAGAGCCGTCGGATGTCTTGGAACTTGCTTTGGCACATGTTATTTGCCTCCTCATTTTTTTAGGATAAAACAATTTTATTTTATGTGTTTTGCCCTAAGTGGAATAAAAATGCGAGTCTTTACACCAGTTTTGGTGCAGCTTGTTTTCTTTATGTTTCTCTGGCTGCTTATAGAAGAATAGAGCTTCAGTTTGTGGCCCTCACAGCATTAAAACTCCATTCTTCTCATTTGCATCCATGTGTTGGAGATGGTAACTTTTGTGATGCCGTCACTGGGATCCACCAACTTGACGGGAGCCGTCCCCATCGGCTCATGACG
>CAAE01014587.1:95350-175298 GCA_000180735.1 Tetraodon nigroviridis | reverse complement strand
TCTCTGGCTTCCATCTGAACAGCTGAAACCCTTCCTGTACAGGTGAGACCCCCTCTGAGCTGAGAGCCGTCGGATGTCTTGGAACTTGCTTTGGCACATGTTATTTGCCTCCTCATTTTTTTAGGATAAAACAATTTTATTTTATGTGTTTTGCCCTAAGTGGAATAAAAATGCGAGTCTTTACACCAGTTTTGGTGCAGCTTGTTTTCTTTATGTTTCTCTGGCTGCTTATAGAAGAATAGAGCTTCAGTTTGTGGCCCTCACAGCATTAAAACTCCATTCTTCTCATTTGCATCCATGTGTTGGAGATGGTAACTTTTGTGATGCCGTCACTGGGATCCACCAACTTGACGGGAGCCGTCCCCATCGGCTCATGACGAGCAGAATAATTGAAGCGCTGGTGACGCCTTTTACATGTATTAAACATGCTTCTCTGTTGTAGTCGCACACTAAGGGGGTCTGTGTTTTTCTCAAAAACCGTTTTGTTTGGCACAGCAGCCCCAGCCCACGCTCAGAATGTTTAATAATGTATGCCCCAATTTATACATAGCTCTGGCACGTGTCGCTGTCAGAGTTTTATTTTTTATTTTTTTTATCTCCATGTGTGCTCCCTGCACACAGCCTCTGTCACAAGTGTCTTGGGGATCATGTTTGTGAGCTGATTCACACAGCTCGCGCATGTCTGAGGCAGCATCTGCGTTTCTTTTCCGATGTTTAATTTAGCAGAAAGGGCTGGGGGTTTGATTGTGTGCGGTTTAGGGGTGACGGAACTCATTCAGAAAGGCCTGGAATCGGATACACTGTCTGTAGCCTACACACACACACACACACACACAAGCACAAGCTTTTGAAGCGTTTGATGCGTGTCACAACATAGACCCACACACCTTTGTCTGCAGTTTTGTCACATACATGCGGCAAAGCTTTATATTAGCCGATCAAATGGTGCGTGTCCCACACATAAACACACGCTACAGCTTTGTATTATGTGATCAAATGATGCGTGTAGCTGGGGAGCTCGTTACATCCATCCAGCGGCGCCCTATATTACTCCGGAGCCATCCATAGCATGTGACAGTTCTTTTGATGCTTTGTAAGCACATTTCCTGCGACTGCGCGTCAGTTATGCAGCGTTGTTCTCGAGTGAAATATGGCTGCAGCAACAGCCTTTACATTTGGAGATCATCACTTACTATGAAATATTGAGGCGCAAGTTGAGGAAAAGGAGCTCGTCGCTCACGTTGCATCATTCACTGCAGTTGTTTCTAATAAAAGCAGGAATTTTCGGAGTTTCTCGTCTGGTTTGCAGCTGTTGTCGATCCGTCATGTAAGCCAAGCAGCTTCTGGTCACAAGACACTGCGCAGTGATTCCTGAGACCCTGTGGGATTTGATGTGTTTTACAGGTTTTAATGTAACGAGTTAGGTTAAACAGCTTGCTTTAAGAAAAACTAAGAACTTCATTTACAGATCTGCTAAATTTGGCAGCAGCGACTCTAAAGACGCCTTTATTGGCTGTGCGCTGACTGGGGACACGTGCTAATGTTGACGGCTCTGACATCAGCTACTGGCTGACTGTAATTACCCACCATCCTAGCCGGTGACCTTTTCATTTCTCCTAATTCCTCCGCTCTTACGCCACCTCCGATCTATTTTCTTGAGCCTTGTGTTGATGCCATTTATATGTTTACACATGATTTACACACAAACGGATAAGATTTTTTCCTGAATTTATAGTTTGAGGGTCTGTGTGTTAGGGGGCTTCTTAGCCTCGGGGCAAGAACAACAGGAACTGCAGTGATTGACACAACCTTCCGACTGAAGCCTGGCACAACTCTGCATAGGTGTGTGTGTGTGTGTGTGTGTGTGTGTTTGCAGCCTAATTAGCAGCAGCCACTGTGACCCAGCTTTGATTTGAGGAAAAGTAACAAGCAGACTGTCGAACATGTGCACTGCCTGGTGTTTTGTGTGTGTGTGTGTACACACACCAACCTGACACAGCATGAGGAGCCACCAGGATCATCCTAACAGGTTTGGTGGAACTCGTTACTTGTTTAAACTGTGGTCGTTCTGACTGTACGCGAACGTGAGTGTTGGCTCCGAGCGTATGGAAATCCACCAAGCTCCAATTTCCTGCTTCCGAACAGCTTGACGGATGCGAGGGAAGCTCACATGGGCGTGACCAATTAATTTTTGCAATTTTGGTGACCGGCATGCTTTGTTGCTTTTTCCCGCCTCCCACCTTTACTCCCGTCTTCCCTCTGCATTTCCCTTTCTATAGGCTGAGGCCTGCTAAGTGCTTCAGTACCTTCTGGAACAGAGGAGAAAATGACTTGGCAAGCACATCCACGTGTCAGTTCATGTTTCTGTGTGTGTGTGTTTGGGCCTCAGCCTACTCCCAGTGTTTAGCTTCATGCACATTGTGGCATCTTTTGGTAATTGTTGTGTTTTATCTACACACGCAAACATGCACAGACCTACAGCCTGTCATCGCTGCACAGCAAACTGGGAATTCTTAGCCTGCTGTGTGAGGGAGAGATTGAGTGTGTTGGTGGCCTGCCAGTTTAGTCTTGGTGCCTTTGTGTTTGTTTGTGTCTGTGTGGCTTTTACATCTTTGACTTTGAGCGGGTAGAGGTGTGTGTATTACCTCAGGGACAGAAGCAGAGTTTAAATGGTTCCTAAAAGCTTCTTAATGTTTAGTGTTATTAAAATGTTGCCTGTTGTGACATGTGGTTGGCACATCAGTGGTCAAGTGACGCATCACATGGCAGACAATAAAAAAGGACCACGACTGTTGGACTGTTTCATTCACCTGTTGTGGCTGTTGACCTGCTCTTTAGTTTGTGCACAGGGAAATTATAATAGTGGCATCAGCCACAGACTGCATGAGCACTGTTGCCATGGTGATTGTTCCCAGTGTCCACACATTATTATATTGCTTTTCGCAAACATTTTTCTGAGCGTTTAATAAAACCCTTAGTGTCTATAAAGAGGCAGTAGTTGTTTAGGTCATGTTATTGTGGTTGAGGGGTTCTAATTGTCTCAGAAATGATGTGAAGATGTTTGTGGAGTAAATGAAAATCCTGGCAAGCTGCTGCGTCCTCTACCGTTCAGCTCTGCTTTTCAGGCTCCTGGTAGAGCACTACTGAAGAAATATGTCTTTTTAGATTACTGAACTGCCTCAAAAGTCCATTTATCAGACCAGTAAACAACGCAAAGACTGTTGTTTTGTTAAAGGCTGATATATATCTTTATCTTTATTTATCCTACAGCAGGGAAATTGTACTGTTCCAGCAGCAGCAATACACTAATGTTAGAAAAATCTTTACAGGAAAAAATAAATATAGAATTAGAAGAGAGATGGAGGAAAAATAAATATATGACAAACTCTATATAGACATAATAAAATAGAATAAGAAAACACAAACTTCAACCCAGAACAGCAGCGTCAGGCCCCTGGAAACAACACACCCAGATGTGCCGCAGACTGTCACTGGACTGACCACTGTTACCCGATCGATGGTGTGAGACCAACTCGGTGTCAGCTTTAGAACCCCCATGGAGCAGCCTGGGTCAGAGCTCTGTGCTCCTCTGTGTAACATAATAGCATGTTCATTGTTCACTTGAGCTGCGGAATGAATATGAAACAGGTGAAAATTGAATTTCAGCCCCTTTCATCAACATCTTTGCATCACTCCGGTGTCTCCTGACGTGTCCGAGTCCTGTGAAACAGCCTGTTTCTAATTACACACATCATTCATTAAGTCTGCTGCCCGTTTCTGTCAATGCTGCCCCCCCCTGCCCCAGATATCGTAATATAAGCTTGTCATAAAATCTTTAAAGGGAATAAATCAATGGAAAGTCGGCTTTGTGCTCATGAGAAAGTCGTCAGCTCAGGTCTGATGGAGGAAACCGGCGGAGGGTAGGAGACACACACATCCTGGGAAAGACGCTGGAGCTGATCTGTGTGTGTTGGTCAGTGATGAGTGATGGCCAGTGCCAGATAAGCCAATCAGGGTTGAGGAGGGTTGAGTTCTCACAAGTACGCTAATTAGTGTCTCTTAGTCTGTCTTCAGGGGGCTGACACATCCAGCTGTGTCTCAGCCGGTGTGGCAAGAATAAGTCCTGGAAAGGTTTGAAGTTTATGTCTGAGCAGAAGAGGGACCTGACTATGTACCCACCCCCCCCACACACACACACACAGAGCACACTTCAGACCACAGCGAGCAAAATTAAAGTGGGAGCGGGCTTTTCCAGGCCGAGCAAGCATGTGAAACAGCTTTCCCAGCCATTATTTTCCACCAGCGTGATCATTAGATTTTACAGAGTGTCAGGGCGAGCGCTGCAGGCATGACTTGGCCCAGCCTGACCGGCGAGCGGAACGCCACGGGAACATTACGGCCCAAACAGATGTGAGAGAAAGTCAATAACGGCGTGCAGCATGAAACATAACATGTATTTGATTACTTCTCAGTGTGTTTTTTGCTGAATATGCGATATGTGTTCTGGGGCTTCTGGACTCCATCAGAGCTCCAGTGTGGGCACATCTGCAGCCGCCTCTTTTCTTTTAAAACTACCAGGCTAATTTCTGAACAGTCCTTATTCAGTCCTGCACTGAAGTGGACAGTGCAGGACTGAACATGTGGCTGCTAAATTTGACCAAGACAATTGTGTCTAGGGAGGTCGAGGACTGTAGGAAAGTGTCATGTGACCTAAAACTTTTAAAAACATCTGATTGCAGTGTAGCTTTTCATGTGGAAAGGTCCTTTCCACATGAAAACACATTTACTGGCGTAAGATCCGATATCTGCCTACCTCATCACATCTGCATTGTTCTCAGAGACGCAACCATCAGTAGTTGCGTAACAGCCCCTCACTCCTCCCTCTGTTTTCTCCCTCCCTCCCCAACATCCCTCATCATCCTCCCCACGGTTGTCTTGAAGCTGCAGCTTTTTCTACGTCTGTCCTCTTTTACCGCACGTGTTCGACGCCTCTGCCAGCCATTTTTATTTATCTCCAATTATGTCTGAGCACGTTTCATAAACATGCTTCTTTTATTTGTTTTCTTTTTTTTTCTATGTCAAAAATAGCAGCCAGTAACTTTCAAAGTGTGTGTGTTTCCTAAGGGAATTTACACTTGGTGTGTGTGTGTGAGAACTATATGACATTAGAAAAAGATTGCATATTGATGCTAATTGCACACAAACACACACACATGCAAGTGTTTGTATTGGTATTTGTGTTTTTGTGAATCTTGGATCAGAGGGGACAGGGAGGTCGACATTTTAAAAGAAAAACAATAATAATTGTCCGTTAGCCATAAAACATGTCATACAGCTCTGGTGTCATGGCCGATTCCCCCTCCTGGTGTGTTTTTGGTCACTCGTACATGTCTCATCTTACCGGATTCCTCCTCCCTTTGCTCCTGTCTCCATCACAGCTCAGGTTAAGTCGCCCGTCCTGCCTCCTCTAACCAATCTGAGCACCACTGACAGGACGACGAGAGCAGAAGAGGAGGAGAGGGCAGTAGAGAAAGGAGGGATTGAAATGAAAAACATCTCAAATCAATAAACAGATTACATTTTTTTTTAACTAGAGTCACTGTCAGAACCTATACGCAAGGGTTTGAACTAAGCTTTCCCACAATCCTTTGCTTCCTACAGAACAGGCAATTACAATTTCACAGGTTGAAATTAAAATCCCCTGTGGTGTGTGTGTGTGTGTGTGTGTGTGTGTGTGTGTTTGAGAGAGAGAGAGAGAGAGAGATAGTTCGACCTGTCAAAGTGATTTCAAGCTGTTTATAGCCTGAGCTCACAAAATGGGCCCTTTGCAGCAAAAGGGGAAAAACAAATCTAAATCTTTCTTTTTTTCCCTCGATGTTTTTTTTCAAAAGCAGCAAACTGATTCCTTGAATATTAATTGCTCAATGATCGGCTTATATGTTTGTGATGAGACTGCAAAAGAAAAGCACCCATAAACCTCCCTCCCCCTTCCCTTAATCTCACTTTCCTCCCCTTCTCCTTTATTTAATTCTTTTCTATCATCCTCTTTCTCCAGGCATGTTTGTTATTTTCAGCTCTTTCACCCAACTTAAAAGAAATAATGTCTTTGAGTGAGTACTGTGGCATCGTTTAGTATCAAAGTTCTCCTATCTAATTTCTTGAGCTGCTTTAGTTTTTTTTTTTAAATCCTGGAAGGTTTACGCCCCGTGTTGGGTTTCATTTTCAAGGCTCCAGAGTGCAGTTTGATATATTCTCATTCTGATCATGTCTCTTTTTCTGTTCTTCTCTTGGATCAGCTGTTTCTTTCTTATGAAGGCCACATAAGATATACATCCACGGGGTGTTCGTATCACCCATCAGTGTTTGTAGGATAACAGTTTATGCCAATGCAGCCAAACTTCCTTATCTCAGAAAAGCTGCTGTAAAAGTTGTTTTATTTAAAATGGAGTTTGTCCGATTTGGGTAGGTGAACCTCCTGCTGTTTCATTTACTCAGTTTAGATTGTTGCGCTAGTTATCTTAGCATCGTGTCACATCCTTTGCTGGCTGTTTGCTCTCGCTTCTCCTCTCTGTGTTATGCTCACCCACCACTCACCAGCATCGAAAACTGTTTCATTCAAAACCCTTCTGGCATGCTGCTGTTGGCTGCGCTCTCTGTGCTTCGTCGCACGCATCCCTGGCATAACGGTGAGTTTTATGAGTCGAAGTCAAACAGGAACCACTCGAGCGCTCGTGTCTTCACTGCCTAGAGGGAATCAGCGCTTCCGCCCGGCTCTGCCATTGCTAAATTTCATGTCACTTTAAGACCTAATGCAAACGATTTTCTAACAGCCCAGAGTGAAACTGTAGGGCAGCGTTCATTCTGTGTTACCATGACAGCCGCCAGACAGGCTGAACCTGTTCCCGCGCTGTGACAGCAAACTTTCCTGTGGGGGGTGTTGAAGAATCTACAAATGAAGGTAGAGATCTTTTGAGGGCAGCACCTGCCTGGACACCGAAGCTTCTCGTGACTTTCAGACTGTTGTCACTCTCCATGTGTGACTAGTGTCTGCCATTGAACGCAGCACAAACATCATGGTGAACATCTGCTGTTTAAGGTTACTAATGTATGCGATCAGCGTGGAGTTTCTGTGCCCCACACGCAGTTTCACTGGAAACGTGAGGAGGACTGGTCTCTGACATACACAGATGAGGAAAACAAAGTTGCCACTCATCGGAGGTGTGACGCAAAAGACCTGCAGACGAAGGTGTGACTTCCCCACGGAGCCTGCTGCCAGGGCTGACGTCTCCGATCATGTGTTCAGCGACATTTGCTGTGTTTGCTTTAGGCTAGTGTTTGCAGGCTGCTGGAGCATCACGGGATGGGGGGGGGGGCTTCAACCTGCCACTGAAGATACCTGCAGAAGCTTTTTGTTTCTAACTTCTGAAAGGAATCTTCGTTCTCCATGGTAACCACTCAACAATAATCAGCTGATGATTACGGAACGTTCTGCTCAAGTTGTGTTTCTGGTCTGCAGATGCTTCTAAGGTCTGGAGGTGTTTCCAAAAGGCTCTTGAACAGCTCATTGAGAGGGTTAGGTGGATATATACACACGCACGCACTCTCACATGTCAGACTGTTAATCCTTCTCTGATCATCTTCCACGTTACCCGTGTCCTTTCTGATGCTCATAACTTCTTTCCTTCTATGAGAGATGAGCACACTTCCACTTGTTTTCTCTCTCTCCACCTCCTCCCAACTTTTTTTTTTTTTTTATCTGTCTCCCTACCCAGTCAGGTTTAATCCTGTTAGTCACGCTAGATATATGAGGTCCTGCTCACACAGTTTGACTCTCTTCCAGAGAGACAACCCCCAGAGAGACCCTATGGATTCACTTACACACACACACACACACACACACACACACACACACACACACAGGCCTCTGCAGGGAGACGCGTGTTATACAAATGAACAGTGTGCAGACGGCGGACGAGCCCCAGATCTCCGTACTGCGTTGAACTGGGTTTAAAGATGAGGATTTCACTGCTGCGGAATCTGCAGCTTCCTTTCAAACACATTATGCACGTTCGCTGCAGCTAAACAGCCTTTGCAGACACTCGGCTCATGCCTCACATACATGAAAGGAGGCACTTTCCCTGTAAAAGTCAGTGTGACCAAACTCCTTGTATAAATGTCAGAACGGACACTTTTATTTCTTCTCTCCACTCGAGGCTTTGCACATAAAGCAGCAACAATATGAAAACAATTATGTTCCAAGATTAGGGCCTTTGCAGGAGACTTTTGTTCATCTCCAAGAGTCTGTAGAAAAGTCCAAACAGTAAGGCAGCTGCAGAGGTTGTGCAGTAGAATGTTGTTTTCCTGCCAGTGTAGTGAAATGTAAAGATAATTCCCTTATTCCCTCAGACTACCGCGCTGTACCACATCATTAAACATCGATTTCTCCAGCGTGTTAGCTCTCTGTAATGAGATGTTTCAAACATGAGGATGTGCGCTGCATCCCTTTGCCATTAATGTCTTTTAAAGGGAGCAGATGGATCCACTTTTAGCCAGCGGACCTTTGAGTTCCTCGTCGCATGAATAAACGGTTCAGGCGTGTCTCGGACCAACACCGGGAGAAAAGAGATGATGACCTCTGAACTCAGTCCATTTATGGCAGGATCATAATCAGCATCATTGGTTCACTGTTACCAGTATAAATCATTAATTATTTTCTTTAGAAATTAGAGGTTTGCCTTCAAATCTGAAAAAAATTGCACCGCGCCCGATTTGTATTTTAATGTAAGGGCAGGTGCTTCATAAACACCTTTTTACACACATAAGGTGATCGATACTATTGATTCAGCCCAATAGATGCCTGTTCCTTCGATTTTACATTCTTTTGAAATATTTTTTGAAGCGCAGTGAGTTGACCTGTTTGTCTCGTGAAAAGTGTGTGTGCGTGCGTGCATGCATGCGTGTGTGTGTGTGTGTGTGTGTGTGTGTGTGTGTACGTGTACATTTGTCAGTATGTGTACCGGGGCCCCATCCTGATTCAGGCCATGTCTGTGAGCCCCCCTCTTATTTTAATTAAAGAGCAGATGCACTGTCCTGTCCCGTCTGCTGTCCCCCTTTTTAACTGTGTGTGTGTGTGTGTGTGTGTGTGTGTGTGTGTGTGTGTGTGTGTGTGTGTGTGTGTGTGTGTGTACGCATGCGCTCGTCTGCTTGCCCTCTCCATGTGCGACTTTTGTGCCATATTGTTCGGGGGCCTGTTGGTGCCGCCCGTGTGGAAGATGAATTGGCATGCGCAGGGCCGAGCGCCACTCCTTTAGATTAACTTAGGAAGTCGTGGCAAAATGTCGCAAATCGTGCAGTTCTTGGCACAGGTGGGAGAACACAATGAGTTTATGTTATTATTTTCAGAATTGTTTTTAGACATGAACCTCTGCAGGCCAAGGGAGAGATTAGAGCGGCTCTTGCCTCCTGTTGCATCAGCTGACAGCCAATGGAGTGGAGCAGTAACGAGGGATGATGAACGAGGCTGGACACAAAAACAAACACACTCTTACTTTGAGTGTGCTTGCTGAAGCTCCTGTAGCAGTTTCACACGTGCATTTTTAAAAACCACCAGCAGCTGAGTCAGACGCTGCTGAAGAGCCTTAAAGTGTTTTTGGTTCCTGGATTTGACGTCTTCTTTTGTCCTTATGAATATATGAATAAATTCTGCTCTTAAAAAATCTGATATTAGAAAAAGAGTGTGTGTGTGTGTGTGTGTGCGCGCGTGTGCGGGCGGGCGTGCGTGTGCATGCACCTCTATCTGCGGGATCATTGGTTGACGTAATGCGCTGCTACATCGTGTGTATGTTTGTGTGTGTTTTACTGGCATTGCAACATTGAAGTAACAATAAAGGCACCCTAGTTGCTTTCGATAAGCAAATAATCAAAGAAAGAAATTTTTACTTTGCCTGATTTTATTTACACAAAAGGAAAAATTGTTTGATCTGATCTCCTTTCTCTCTCTCTCTCTCTCTCTCTCTCTCACACACACACACACACACACACACACAGTATAGATCCTTTGAAGTCTCCTGTGCTTCGGATCAATAAACTGACTTTCTTTTCTGTTAGATTGTACACAGATCTGTTGTCAAAACAGGGCCAGTTGCAGGTCTGCTGGGAACACACCCATACACACACACACACACACACACACACACACACACACACACACACACACACCAGATGCTGAGTGGAAGTATTGATAGGGTAGTATTCTGCTGAATGAACCCTGACCTCCAGATAACCAATATGACTGTCAGATGGACCAAAGGGTGTCATGTGATTGGCACTTTCAATTTGAAATTTGATTTATTGACATTCTTATTTCATGATTCCTCCATTAACAACAGAGCAGGTGCGTCTGGGAAAACGGGTTTACCTTGAAGATAGAAGAAACTCTTGTTCTTCAGACTCGGCTCTTCTCTGGGAGTCATTTTTAGTAACTATCTAACACACTACCTACATGTGCAGGCACACACACACGCACACACACAGATATATTAGAGATCTTCAGATGCAAAAACTCACCAAACCCATGTGGAGCTTAAACACCTGCGCACACAAACCAAAGCAAACACAATCAGTCCATTGATGATATTTCCTTCTCTCCATCTGCTTGTATGGTTCATGTCTGGCGGAAAAAACATGAATTGATGAGGAAGCTAAACTAACGAGACAAACATCTCAAGAACGTTAGAATCAGAAGTGTTGATTTGCGTCATTCAGAGCTAAAATGACTCAATCAGTTCTGCGTAAAGTTTGGGAAAACCTCTCTGCTGGTGCGTACAGCGAGGTAAAGCACAGTTCCTGATGCAGAACCACAGGCTGATGATGTAAATCCGTTCCCGATGTCAAACTAAACGTCAGGATTGTGGTCTGACAGTGTTCATGCTGCATGCACTGATCGTCACCACCAGTGGGGTTTTATTATCTCCTCTGGGCTGTAGTTTATCTGCAGGATCCTAAACAAAGACCCAATGCAGGCAGAAACTGCAAACTCAGTCATCACCAGCATAATTATCTCTGTTACAAACAATTTATTAGGCGAAAATGCACATCTCTGAGATGAGATATTTGATTTATTTAAACTTTTCGCTGAGTGATGCTGCAGTAAAGGCTGAGAAGCTTTTTAAGGAGTCATTTCATGAGCCCTAGGAATAGCCAAGGCATCTGAACTCACTCATTGTGTGTAATGTTTATCAGATGAGTCTAAATCCAAAGACAAACGTGGTCCAGACAGATGTGAGCTTCATGAGTGTGTAAAGGACTGCTTGCTCTCTGCGTATTCAGGAAAAACACTCGTAAAACCTTCAAATTAAAAGAAGCCGCACAATAAGCCTCCCCATATTTGAGGATCTACTTGTTTATTTGGAAGCTTCTGGTGGCTAAGCTGCACACTACGAAAACTAAAACTTTATTGACTCTCTGCGGTCAAACATTCTTCTTCATTCTACAGCAAATACCATGAATTCAGCAGCGGGAAATACACAACTTTACACTTTTTCTTGTCTAGTTGACATTTAAAGTCATCAAAATTGTCCACAAATAACTACAGATAATGTTGGTGCCGCCTTTATCCTAACGTTGAGCAGCCTGTCTGCCAACATTTGACTGGATGTAATCTTAAATGTCAGGGGTTGACATTATTCAGCTGAAGAGAATCAATAGGTGATGTTAGTCGAAATGCACAGCTCTGAATGAAAAGAGGCGGCGCGCCACCGAGGAAAGGCTGCATATGAATCAACATCCTGGGCTGAGCTCGGTCTCTAGGATCTACTTTATTTTTCTCTTTTTACCTCTGTCATTCAACAAGTTGCTTGAAAAGAAATGTTTTTATGTAGTTTCCCATCCAACACTGACACCTTTAACCACCTCTAAAGCATTTTCAGCTCTTTGCAGCTCAATTTAGTGGGTTAATGAGGCTTTCCTCTGCTTGTTTTGGAATAATTCTCCTATTGCCTGTGTGGTCAGAGCCCTCTAGCATTATTCTGCTTTTAGACAGAAAACCAGGACTTTTATCTGCCAAAAGACAAAAAAAATGCTCTTGATCGTAATAACCCCAGAGAGAGCACAGAGAAATTAAAAAGGAGGACCCAGGGAGCTAAGCTCTTTTTTTCTCAGATAGTTACAAATTCATGGTTTTTGGGGTCCTCCCACATGATCCCCAGTGGCAGAGCGAATCTCTCCTCCCTGACAGCAGGCTCAAAATCCTGGAGGACATTTTGCCTCATTCAAAATGGTAAATAAGAAAGAAACAGGAGTTCCCAGTGTCAAATTTAAAAAGTTTAAAAACCGTGTACCTTTTCATCTCAGTGAGGTGATGGCGTGTGATCTTTGGCACAAGGAGACTCTGAGCGGTTGTTTTTGCAAAATGATATTCATGAAAAGCGTTGGAAAACAGAGCTGTGCTTGATCGGAGTAATGATGACCCTGCAGGCAGAGCGGAGCAATTAAAGAAGAGTCCAGGGGAGAGATGAGAACTATTAGCAGCCACAGAGGGCCTCTACTCTGGCGCTCTGTCGAGACCACGCGCTGATGAAAACATTGCTAGAAATACTAAAAAGCACTAATTATGGTGGGGTGAGGGTAGATGAGGGATGGATAGAGAGAAAAGAGAGACATTGATCCCCGGAGCTTCAGAGACATTTCCTGTCCAATTTAATATGTTGCATCACTTAGTTTTGATCTGCTGCTTCTTGCATGAAAATGTAGGTTTTTTACATCAAGTCTTGTTATGCCAGCTGAAACCGGTCCAAGTGGAGCGAGCGCCTGAAGGACGCAGGAGTGTGATGGTGTGGGGGGGTTGTTCTTTTGTGCCAGTTGACCTCTGGGTTGCTGTCTGAGTGTCCCCCCCCCTTACACACAAACCCCTTAATTTTGACTCTAGAGATGGAGAACAGCAGATGTCAGGACATCTAAGAGTAAAGTGCTTCAGTTTCAGCCATAAACTCAGCACCTACAACGCCTGACCTGTTCCAGCTGAGTCTGGGACAGTCACAGACAGGTGTAAAGTGGCCACGCCCTCTATCATACCAAGTTGTGACCTTCTTGCCGCAGTCAGCACAGTTTGTTCAGAAAGCTGCAGAGGGGCTTCTAAATTGCTTTTGAGGGAAAGGTTACCTCAACAGGGTCAAGCATCGGCATTATTCAAAATGTCAGCGATCCGATGAGCACGCATTCCTTCGCTGATTGGACGGGAATGTGTGTCGGCACGTTGGCGGGCGTGAGCAGCGTGGCCCGGCCTTAAAGTCACATTTAATTGGTCTATTCCCTCAAGTAAATAAAAAGGTGACATTTTCTCCTGGAGCCTGTGCTGGAATGTGGAACGCTAAAGAGGCTAGGTCCCTAAAATGTCAAGGAGGAATAATTTTCAGTGGGCACGCCGCTTAGCGCTCTTGCCTAACCCCCCTGAACTGCTCACAAAGGTCACCTGCACGTTTGACTCATTTTATGTCAACAGTTGAGACATGCCGGGATCAATAGCAGATTTTCGTGATCAAAAATAATTTACTAAATTTTGCTTTCGCGCTGGACATCCTGACCTCTTTGGCGATGGTATTGATGCCAACGCTGGGATGTCATGCTCCTGCCTCTTTTTTTTTGCATCATCCAGTGTGAGCTCCTTCGTTTTCATACACACACACACACGCATGGCCTAAAAGCCCTCTTGCATAGTAAACAACTTTAAGCACTCTGGAAAACAAACAGATAAAAGTGCTCCTTTGACATGAAAACATGACAATTTTGCTGCAAGAGCCTCTAAGAGAAAAAAAATCAGAGAGAAAGGGCTTTGAAGAACAGACATCATCGGCTAAATCCCTGTTATTTATCATCTGGCGCGGCTCCGTGGATGGCTCCTGGCCTCCGACGTGCCTCAAATCACCTGCTGCAACATCAAAACGTGTCTGTGTAACCATTGAGCCAGCCGAGGCCTCAAAGCGCCTTAGCTGTGGCAACGCGCGTCCGCTGGCTCGTAATGAAATAATCCAACAAAGAAGGAGCAAAAGTATTCTATTTACTCTCTGCTCAGCTCCTGCTCTTTTTACATATCTTATATTTATATATATGAAATAATGCTTGTGAAATCCTGACTGAGGTGCGATGCATTCACTGACAAGGATTTGTCCCAGCAGCTTTGTCTGGAAGCGACTTAAAGATTCCGAACGGTGAAGAACACCTCTACCTTCCGCTAAACCCGCCATTGTTTCAGGATTTATGACTTATGCTTGTATGTGTGCTGCAGAATAACGTGGAGGCTGTCTCAGCCTTTCACAGCGGCGTTGTGGAGGCTGATAATCTGCACGGATTGCAGAACACTTGTGGTAATAACGCACACTTATGCAGCACCATCAATCCTCAGCACAAGAGATGGGAGATGAGGCACCCGTGCATGGCGGAAAATTGGCCCCAGCGTCCGAAGGCGGCTCACAATGAAACAGAGGGAGTCAGATTAAAATGTGTCAGAGGAGCCTGGGAGAAGAGCGGGCCGTCAGCACCCATTGTCTGACTGGAAGTACCCAAATGTCTGAGCCTTCCTGAACAACTGCTGTTGAAAGATCAGCGCATGATGATTCCAAAAATCAGCCACACATTCCAGGTCTGTTGGTTCATCACAGCTGTGAAAGGACTTTTTCTTCACCCATCACCCAAAGTTAGCAGTTAGAAGCAGCAAGTTTTAAAACCAGTCTCAGTCCACTAGTGTGGTGTCCAAAGGTGTGGGAGAACCAAAGCCTGTGAAGGGCTTCACTCGCTTCTTCTGAGTAGCATCAAACAGCCCAGAGGCCAGAAACCCTAGGGAAGAGAGGAAAGGCAGTTCAGCCTGTGCCTGCCAGGATGTCAGCACCGGGAAGAACCTGGCAAAAACCAGAAGAAAAACCATCACAGAAAAAAAACAAGTTTTTCTGCTCAGCTGATCTGAGAGTGTTTCCGCGATGACCCATCACTGACGCAGGGCTTGGTGCATGTGTGTGTGTCTGTGTGTGTAGAAGCATGTAGAAGTTTTAGCCTAAAGTCTCTAACTTCTACTGAATCTCAGGAAGCTTAATGAACGGCAGATCTATCATTCGGATGGTTTTTCTGATCAAAGCTTTGAATTAAAAAAATATATATATATTAAGTGGAGAGGTCGAAGTTTTATACTAAACATATTTTCAAATGATATTTTCGCTCCCTTAGAGATAGGGTGAGGAGCTCGGTCACACGGGAGGGGCTCGGAGTAGAGCCGCTGCTCCTCCACGTCGAGAGGAGCCAGCTGAGGTGGCTCGGGCATCTGGTCCAGATGCCTCCTGGGCGCCTCCCTCGGGAGGTGTTCCGGGCATGCCCCACCGGTAGGAGGCCCCGGGGAAGACCCAGGACACGCTGGAGGGACTATGTCTCTCGGCTGGCCTGGGAACGCCTCGGGATCCGTCCGGAGGAGCTGGAGGAAGTGGCTGGGGTGAGGGAAGTTTGGGAGCCCCTGCTTAGACTGCTCCCCCCGCGACCCGGCCACGGATAAAGTGGCAGATAATGGATGGATGGATGGATATTTTCAAATGAAAGCATCTGAAATCAATGTAGACATTTAGTTCAATAACCTACTATTTTTCTCCTCTCCATCTCTCTCGCTGCCCTCTTTCCTAATGAAGCCAACCTCAAATGCATTTGCATCTCTCTAAATTAGCTTGATTATTTCAGACTAATTAGCATATGTGTATGGAAATTAAATTGGCTATAGTGGGCATGGGGGGGTGGGGGGGGGGGGGGGGCTTCAAGGTATTTTCCATGTGATGTGTGGATAATAGACTCCGTTTGCTGGTGTCATACAAGGTTTACTTTAATCTTCTCTGCAGCTTTCTTATTTCAATCTTTTGAGCAAAGAAGCGTTTACAAAGCTGATAAAAACTTCGTAGATAACCCTTAATTTGACCTTAAACGTCAGCTGTCATCTTAAAAATGGCAACTTTATTTATTTATTTATTTTAAATGGATATTTAGTTTTTTTCTGTTAAAATTTTAAAAGAACTTCAAACTTTAACCAACTGCAACCAGAGGGCGAAACAACCGCAGCAATCTCTACCCATGATGCCCTCTGGTTGTATCCGTCCATGGTGGAGCCTGAAACTCCTCTTACGCTAATAACCCAGCCATGGATTATTAATTAATATGTTCAAAGTCTTCCCTCTGATTCTGGCCCCCTGACTACCTCGATGGCTAATTTGAACCCTGTAAAGTTCTGGACTTTAATGTTCACTAAAGGCAGCAGTTGATGAAAGAGAAATAATGATATAAATATGTTCCTTTAAAAAAAAAATAGAAGCAGCAGCAGCTCACTGTCCATGTTAAGCAGCCGTGTAATTGGAAGTGTGTTTCCAAGATGTGGCATACATGTACACATTTTTACAAGGTGATAGAAATTTAATTAAGTTAATGGTGCCATCTCAGAGGTCGGACGGTGAGTTCAAGGACACGTCAGGGCGAACACAACAGAAAAGACTAGAATAACAGACCTGCAGGCTCTACTGTGACTGTTTCTTGTGTAGTAAAAGTAATGGTAGCCAGAACCAACCATCAGGGATAGTTCTTCAGCTGATGTGGAGACGTGAAGGTCATTTAGATCCAATGCTAACGAAGAGCCAGGCGGTCCTCAGGAGGCTCGTTTGGCATCAAAGGCCAAATCTGGATGGATTATTAAGGGCGCAACAGTAACATTTTCATGTTACTGTTGTTGCCAAATACAGCGAGGTTGCTAAACTGCCCTGACAGAGAAGCTGGTGTTTCCAGCAGATGTGGCCAGATGTGTTCCCAAGAGGACTGGCGTACATAGAGGGTGATTCACACGTATGTCCAGATTTGTTTTATTACCCAGATGCTGAGATTTGTTTTATTACCCGAGATTCAGCACATCATTCACACAAGGATCCAAAACAGCTTGTACTTGTAAGAAATTCAATTGAAGCCTAATCAGAAATAGAGTGTTGATATTTACAGAAGACCAAACACGGGTTTGGTAATATCGTCCAGACTTTTCTGGACTCGGGGTATTGCATCAAATCAAAATCAGCAGATCGATATATTTAAATCTTTCAAGAGTAAAGAGGACTGGGTTTATGAAGCTACTGGACATTGCTGATCAGAAAGAAAGTAACGTGGGAGTGAACCTACAGGACACACAGTGTATGTGTGTGTGTGCACCACAAAACAAAAGGTTTGGTAACACAACGCCATTCGTCAGACATGTGGTCGAGGGGGTGAGAGCGCCCCCCCAGCCAGAGCAGAGGACGATTTTCCAGAGCAGAGGACGATTAACGAGGGCAATCTAAACACTCGGCAGATTTACCCCTGGGAGTGTTTACATTTGCTGCAAATATACATGAAAATAACTTCAGTTACGCTTCATCGACCCTCTCTCTCTCTCTCTCTCTTTCTGTCTCTCTCTCTCACACACACACTCTCTCTCTCTCACACACACACACACACACACACACAACGTTGTGGTAATGATAACATTTATGAGCACTGCTGTTGGTTATTGATGAGTCTGACTGTGTACCATGACTTATAAATGAAAAGAAGGCGAAAGAGAGTTATAGAAGGGTGTAGATAAAGATGAGAGGAAGCTGTAGACGATGCTCAGCCGCACACCTTCTACTACATTTCATCAAAGATGGTGACTGCAGCCTCTGGTTGTCATTCGACGCGGTTCTCTTTTCTTCTTCCCCAACTTCCAGTTGATCCTGAAACACTGTTCAAACCTGATGAAGATGATGATAAAGGGAGAAAAATGTGTATTTTATTATTTCCAGTAGTGCCGTAAAGAGCCGTAAATGTGCTTCAGTCTGGTGCTGTTTTCATCTGGAGTCTCCCTAGAATCAGCGCTGGACAGATAAGTGGGATTTGCTGTATCTGTAGTTGGAGCCGTCTTCTGTCCGCGTTTTGAACCAAGAGAAATGTAATTAACCACAGCAAAGTCCTTGCTAATTGGAAAAATTGTGGGAATTATTTTTATGTTTTTCATGCCGGAGTGGCTGCATATTGCATGTGAAGTTAATCAGGGAGGCTACTTGTAATTCACTTTGAAGAAAAGGGTCTATGGGGGCTGGGGGCACGTATACAGTCAGGCGCGTTAGGGACGAGATAAACTGAGGAAAAGGAAATGGCCAGAGAAGAGAGCAGAAGCGACAAAGAGACAGTGTTGTCGCTGGGATCGGTGCGCAGCTGGGAAGCTTGTTTGCGACGGGCCCTCCCATTCCCAGCTTTACCACGGCGGTGAGCGCTGGTCCCCCCCGGATTTATTACATAAACAGGAATCCGCGACAGTATATTTTAACAGCAGAACATAACACAATTATGCCCTAATTAGAGCTTAATTTCACATTCGATGTGTTAAATCCACTTTACATTATAAACATGGTCCAGTTTAATGCTGTTGTGGCTGATTAATCTGTAGTTTGGGAAGTTTTTGTTTGCTAGCAACAGATTTGCAGCAAATGAACTCGTCAGCTGTGACGGCTTCCAGTGTGCGTGCTTTTCCTGATGGGAAGTGAACGCTGAGTTGCACGCAGGAGATGCAAATGAGGCATTTCATCATGCAGCAGCATTCAGATGCCAAAACGCCAAAACACCGAACAGCGAGCTAAAGCGCTCACGCGCCGATGTACTGATGTGTGATTTCTGCTGAGGTTTATGTGCTGCTGGTTTGAATTTGTTGGAAAAGTAAACCAAACCAGAGTTCCCTTGCAAGCGAACTGAGAAAAATGACAGGGTGTGAAGCTCTGAGAAGATGGAGGAACTTTCTTTCCTCAACAGCAAAACTTTTATCTTCTATTAAACAACCCAAACCCTGATAACCGTTTTAAACAGAGGTGATGGACAGATATTTCCAACCACTCATTTACGATGACAGATTTCTTCTATTAATCTAAAACTACAAACGTTTTCACACTTGCTGAGTCATGGTCATGTGACCCTAGAGACAAAGGGGAAGCACCCACGATTGTAGCAACCAACAGCCCTGCTAATGACCCTCAGGTGACCCCATCCCACCCCCAGGTTGTTAGCATACTAATGGTTTGCAAGTGACATTGGCTCCAGCTCTTTAGAACCAAATTTGCTTGCAGAGCTCAAACCTTGGATAACAACGAGCAGGATGATTGAGAACCTACACAGATGTTTTATCCTCCTAGTTTTAAATGTCCGGCCCTGAAATCCTCCATTTGTGTTTGTAATCGTGTGTATTTAGATGGCAAGCTCCAGGTTTTTAAAGCTTCAAAAAGCACCAGAGGACAGAAAAAAAATGAGCCCTCTTAGTGCAATTGTGCTCAGTGGGAAGTAAATTGTTATTAGGGTATGGCGAGTGGGGATTTCAAGCGGTGAGTGCGGAGAAAGGTGGGTGCTGAGGAGAGGCGGTGGTGGTCAGGGAGGAGGGAAAAGGCTGGAGGGAGGAGGTGTGCGCCTAAGCCACAGAGCACGTTCCACTCCTTTTAAAGAACATTTCTTTCTTGGTCCTTTCTCTCCTCTTTTTTTTATCGCCGACTCCAATTCACCCCCCCTCCCTCCGAGAAGTTGCTGTATTGCCCACCCCCATCTTAGTTTCTCTCTTTCTCTTTAATTTTTTTCCCCTTGAATAATTTAGGGCAGCAGGGGAGAGTGGAAGTGCGTTTATTTTGAGTGTGTTTGTGCTTTAAACAGAATGCTTAATGATCGCCGATGGGAGAGAGACTGCATTAATCCCATTTATGTTGAGACCTTTTAGATGTACTGACACCCATGGCAGACAGGGACCGCCTGCGTGTGCGCGTGCACGTTCGGCCATCACATCTGTGGGAGATCATTCTGACTGACTTAGGCGCTGAAGAAGAAGACCAAAACTGCTTCACATATATGTGCACCCTCTGTATAGGCGAGGCCTTCGGGGCCCCCTCACACACACAAGTGCATGCTACATTTCCCTATTTTAGTTTTCAAAGTGGATGCATTTCCTTGCATTTGTGCATTTCCACAAATGTGTAAACAGCTTTGAAAAGGTTTGCATTCACTCGTTTAAAAGACACAGCCGTCGTTGAATATATGAGAATATATTTCAAATGTTTTCCCAGGGACGGCTTCCTGTGGGCTCAAAAAAAAAAAATATCCAAGATGACTCACAACACATTAGCGAGACGATCAAATGTTGTTGTTTTTTCCCCAAGTTCATTTTCATTCAGTCTTAGTTGTAGTTGGCCTCAACTGGCCAGGAAGTGGAAACCCTGAAATATGTTTTTAGGGTGTAAGTATGTTTGCACGTAACCTCCACTTGCTGCTAGCAGGTTATCAAACTAGCTGCTTCTTCATTAGGTGAGTGATCCCATCCAGAGTCTCCACATGTCTAAAGTTGCAGATATGAACTGACTAATGTTTGGATCAGTGGATGCCGCAGCACAGCTGAGGTCTCCTAAACCACTTGACTGGTTTCCTAAATCTTCTTCTTGAGATTTTGCTTTATTACTCTCCTTCAGATGACATCCCAGAGTCTGACGTGATGACTTTGGAGTTGCTGAATCCAGATTTCTGCCCAAACCACAACTGGAAACTGGCCATGCCATTAACAGGGTCGTCTGCTACAGCAGATGTGCGGCGTGAGTGGGGACAGCTCCAGTGCAGGAGGGCGACGGTGAATCTGAGCTCGCCCTCTGGTCCTAAATGAACCTTTATGTTGCAGAGGAGAGGAAGGAGAGGAAGAGGAGGCCTGTTCATGACTGCTGCTGTTGCTTTTACACTCTCACAGACCTCTTCGCTGATTACTCAGTGCGAGTAATGATTTACTTTTTTAATAGCATTAATCTGTGTGTGTGCGTGTGTGTGTGCGGCGTGTGCATGCTCGTGCCTGCGTGCTTTGAAATCAGCTTTATGCTAATCCCGTTCCACGCCTTGACAGTCTAAGTGAGGAGCGACATTTGCATAACTAGCTAGCGTGGTGAACGACAGGGGGTCCGTGGGCGGCTCACGTTCAGCACGTAGGTGTGTGTGTGTGTGTTGCACCACTTGGGGTGTGTCAAGACAGAAAAGAGCTTTTGGGAGACAAAACGTCTAGGCCTCTCTCCTCGTTTGCTCTTCTGCATGGATGCAGTTAGATTTAAACCTGCTGTGTCTGTCTCATTTACACCTACTGCAGATGTGTGTGTTTGTGTGTTTGTGTGTTTGTGTGTGCGTCTGTGGGCACATACTGGGGACATGAAGCATATGGCTATGAGAAGGTGTTGAGCGGGTGATCCTACCTGATACCAAAAGATATATTCTTTATGGCCTGACATTGATTCTTTTTTGTTGTTGAGTTGATGAGGATTCATGTCGACAGAAAAAAGCTGAATTATTTTTTTCTGCTGTTTATCTTTTCTCTTTGCATTTTCTCACATTCTATATGTGCCTGCCTGTTTGTTTATTAGACAGAGCCAAAGTCCCAGCACGACATTTGAGGCTGGCAGACTTCCCTCCCTCCCTCCCTCCCTTCCTATGTCTCTCTCTCCCTAACACACACACACACACACAAACACACACACACACACACACAACGACCTCATAGCTGCTGCTGGCACCATGCCATCCTGTCTGAGTCTGTATATGTGTAAGGGGTGAGCTGTCTGCCCTCATCACTGCCAACATGTCGCCTATACCACGTATGCTGCTGCAGGGGGTCTGCATGTGTGTGAGTATGTGTGTGTGTGTGTGTGTGTGCGCGCGCGCGCGTGTGTGTGTGAGAGGGAGCGTGTCTGATTTAGGCCTCTACAGTGGGATACCCAGTGACCATGTGGGGGCATCAGCGACACTCATTACACCGGTGACCCCAATCCTCTTTGATATGTGTATCTACATTTAATAGACATGCATGAAGACACACAGATAAATACAGTCTGTCGGCATGGCGATAAGCAGCCAGATGCAGGTGGATGCAAATACCCAGAGATGGAGATAGGAGAACACGGGTAAGTGTATCTGCTGCCTTGTACAAGATGTTGAACATTCATTTGTGTGAATTCAATTTTGTGTTACAGAAATAAATACAATAAAAACCTAAACAACGGTTAATAATAAAATAATAATTAATAATGACAGAACTGCTTTTTCAGGATGAAAGAAAAGTATCATGTTCTAAATCTAGCTAAATTAAATTTAAACTCTTTGTTCTTTCCCATATTTCTACTTATTTTTGTTGTTTTTTGGTGCTGTTGGACTCGGGACAGAGCCTCGGATGGGAAACTGGAGCGTGGCTGGTCTGGTCCGGCTTTGGGTCCAAATGAAGTGTTTCCACACAGAGGAGGCAGTTGATTTGAAGGACAAAGGTTTGCACACCTGCAAAGGACACTGGGAAAGCTTTGAAAGTTACTGGGACCTCAGATGTCCCTGTTGTTATTAAAATATGAATTTAAAAAGATAAAATGACTTGAAACTTCCGTATGAGACTTCTGGAGATGGAGGGGAGTTCTCGGCCCTGCGGTGGTAATTGCCCTTTCTTCTCATCTTGAGTGGCGTTCCTGCTTTATGCTGAACATGATGATCTTCACTGGCATTTGCTGATGAGTCAGAAGGTCGGTATCATGCACACTCGTGCACTCGGGCGTGCGGCAGATGACAAGCTGGAATTTGCAGGCTCGTGTTCGCACCGGAGTGGATCAATGTGCACATACTGCGCATGAGCGTTCACGGTGGAGGTGTGAAGGCTGAAGATGGTGTCCTCCGGTCCCGATTCTCATGAGGTGTCCCCCCCTTCACCCCCACGTGCCCCAGAGCACTGTTCTATATGTCAGTTCAAAGAAAGGGGGAGCAGCCATTTCTCAGCTCTCTCATTCTTTGTGTGTGTGTGTGTGTGTGTGTGAAGAGACATGGGGACTTGGCCTTGCTTTGAACTCTGTCATTTGCTTATAAGTCACTGCTTAATGCTCTGTCTGTTCTTCTCTCTGTCTCAGATCTCGCCATCTCTCCGCTCCAGCACTCCTTCGTCTGTATCCGCGTGCTCCAGAATAGCTTTAGTAGTGGTGAGAGTGTGAATGCGTGTGTGTGTGTGTGTGTGTGTGTGTGTGTGTGTGTGTGTGTGTGTGTGTGTGTTGGGGGGTGTTGGAGAAAACAATACAGGGAAAAGCACGTTTAATATTCTCTAATTACAGCCGACGGCGGCAGGTGTTTCTGCAGTCACAGACGCCTCCCTGAAGGTCCACGCACGTGGTCTCATTACAACCTGAAGTTCTAATCATCATTAAAACACGTTTAATCCCAACGTGCAAGGAACCACACGAGCTTCACGACTCCTTTCGTTCCTCTGCTCCCTGTGATCCTGCTGCCAGTCATCCCAACGCATCATTAAACGGACCTGGAAAAAGCTCCGTCCTTTCCTCCTTCCCTCCATCCATCCATCCATCCATCCATCCCGACTCAACGCGTAATTGGGCAGGTCTCCGCCAAAACCCATTACCCTCGGATCATTTAGAGAAGACCGGTGAGTTCTCCTCCGGGGATCACCGCGACACTTCTCTTTCATTATTTAGTAAAACACGCTCCCTCGCCGCCAAGGTGTGAACTCTGACCCCACAGACCTTAAACCACGCCGCTGATGTGAGGGAGGCGCTCTTCAGCCGGCGCCGAGCGAGCCGATAATCAACAGGCAATTGAAACCGAGGGCCGCGGTGCCGGTTCAGATCAATGCTGGAGCCGTGTTATTTGTCCACGCAAAAAAAACTGTTATTTTATGTTCTTTCAACAGAATCTGCAAAGAACGAATGGAAAAGTTGCTTCATTAATGACATTTTTCTCACTATCGACCTCTAGAATCTATACAGTCTGAGTCCTGTTGATGCTCATTTGAAGCCGATCGGCTCACACAGATCAATAACATCTGGTCCGATCAGAATATTAATGTTCAGGCTGCATGTGGGGTGCTAATGTGTTGCGCCAACATGGCCGTTAACCCTTCGCTCTCCTGACCGGCTCCTCCGGAAATGTCAATTAACCAGACTGTCCTTCATCTAAGCACTCCTGATTATCATGCGGCTGCCGTTCCTACGTATTCAAAACAGGGTCCTCGATCCAATTAAACGGGCAATGTGCTGTAAAGGCCTGGGCAAACATGATGGAAGGCAGAGCTTAGGACGACAAACAAGAGCAATCGGAGGGAGATGGAAAATCGTGCTGAGAAGTTAATGGAAGACTGCGATGATCGCTGATGGAGCGAAGGGTGCTGCCGTGTGTGTGTGTTAACGTGTCAAAGAGGGTAAAAGACAAGCGTGTCTGGGGGGCTATGGACCTGTATAGAAACGTGTGTTTGCACACTCAGAACAACCATATTTCACTTGAAATCTGCAACTTAAGAAAGCAGGTGGTAATTTACATGTAGACAAACAGATAAAACACAATAAAGATGATTACTTTGCTTTTTTAAAGGACTTAGGCAGCCTGTAGTTGTGTAATGGATGCATCATTAATAAAAATCATAAATCCCCATTGTTCTATCAAAGTAGGGCCAATTTTTAGGGCCCCAACCTTAAAGAACTGCTTAAAAGTTAATTCTTGGTTTTAAAGGTTTGGGCTAGGGTTAGTTTGGGTTAGGGTTTAGGGGTTAGCTGTAAGGAGTTGTGTTAGAGTAAGGAGTTGGCTAATGTGTTATGTCTAAGAAAGTTCCCATAAAGATAGAAATGTGCAGATTTGTGTGTGCTCATCCCTCCCTTGGTACAAAACCTAATCAGTGTCTTTAAAAGCCCTGCTCAAGAGCCGCCTGACACTGTTCTGTCAGCCTATCCTTCTGATGAATGCCTCGGTATCCCACCGGCTCGCTAAATATGCGCGGTGAAATGAGCCGAAACACGGGCCTTAAGTAAAAAGTGGAGACCCACGAAGATGTGATTAAAGCAAGGCTCGGTGGATTATAGCGACTAAAGCATCTCCGAAGGCGCGCAGAAGGAGGAACAGAGGGGGAAAGCGGGAGCGAGCGAGCGAGCAGGCGATGAAGGCCCTCTTTGCTCCTGTGCTGGTACAAAGCAGGAGCTTGTCTCCCACTGATGTCCCCCGTTATTGCTGCAGGGCTGAAAGAAGCTCCTCTGTTACCGTAAATGAGACGTTCAGCATCTCCAGCGATCTCCTCTGACTCCATCTTTAATGTCATGCACAGCAACTGTTGATGCCGTAAGACAATCAGACTTTATTTTTTTTGTGTTTACATTCGAGTGTGACAGTTTGAAACATAGACATAGTGACAGGGTGGACACACACACACATGCACACACGCTGCCCGAGGCACAGCGTTTCTCTGAACGTGTGAGCTGTGTTGTAGGCTGATTAAAAATGAAGTCTGTGTTTCATGGGAGTCGGGCAGTAAGACTCAATTCCTTTTGTAGATGCTGCATTGTTAAACAGCAATAACAATACTCTTATTATTAATATTAATATTAAATCTCAGGATTCTCATCTTTGGCTGAACGTTTAAAACGCATTTTCAAAAGCACACATTGTTTTTTAATCACCTTTTTTTAAGTAAAAGTGTTTGTCTAGCAATACAGGTGCCCATAGTTAATGTTAAACTGGAAATAATGCTGGAAAGCAAGCGCTTGGAAGTTTTCTTGAAAAAATCCTGAAAAAGCATCTCCGTACATGACATTTTCTGGGAATTATCATTGCTATTTCAAAACAGCCCCTGTTTTAAATCAGTAGCGACTTTTAAATCCTTCTTCTCTGCTCTTTTTTTACTCTTTTTTTCTCTTTTTTTAATCCACATAATGCATTTAAACTCTCTTTGTTTTAGCATCACGGCTGTCATTTCCTGCACTGATCAAATCAGTCTGCATGCTATCAACATGCTAAGTGTTAGATAACAGAGATGTTGCCACTGCTTTCCTCCAATAATCTCTTTAGTATCAGTGTGATTAAAGGCAGCATCTCTTATCCCCGAGATTCCGGATCCAGTTGCTTCTCTTTTATTATGATCATGAAGAAAAAAAGAAACATGCACGGAGTATGGAAAGTAGGTGGAAAGCATGATACAGACTGAGAGGGAGTAAAAGAAAAAATGGCGATGTAGGATTAACTGAAGCCAAAGACAAATGTCAGATGAAGGTGCAAAAAGAATCCGGGGGCAGGAATGGGCCAGATGTTTCCCAGAAAAAATGGAGCAGAAGTGCAGAAGAGAGGTACGGCGAGAGAGAGAGAAAGATAGAGAGAAGGCAGGATGATGTATGAGGATAAAAATACTGGGTGATTTGAGAAAAAAGAGATTCAAAAAATGAATGGAGGTTGACCTCTGTTCTGTAGTTCAGCTGCTGAACTGAAGCTGTTCGCCGGTCATAGAGGTTGGAAAGTAGCTGTCAGGAAGAGGTGTCTTTTTGCATTTGGCTTCCTCCCTCATCATCACTGTTATTGTCACATGAGGCGTTTCCCAGCCCCTGATTAGCAATCTCCATGTCCTCCGCCCTGTCGCTTCACCAGCCTGTCCGGCACATTTAAATATCTACACGTTAATTCTCGTGCTGATCTAACAGGATCTTCCTTCCTCCCTGGATCGCAGCGTGCCAGGAAAAGGCCACAGCAGAGGCTAACAGCTTGGAGCGCTGACCTCACATACACAAGTGGGCCAAGGTCACAAGGTCACAGGTCCAAAAACCACTGATGCGAAATAAACAGGTGCTGTAACCTAGAATTTGACTGGATTTGTAGGTTTTGTTTTGTTTTGGGGTTTTTTGGTTTTTTTTAACTTTTTTGCTCGTTTTAGTCTGTAACCAATCCCATTGTTGCCATAGCTACACAGAGTTTTTAGTCACAGAAGCTGCCTGTTAATACCAGAAACTCCAGAAGATGTGCACGCTGCAGCAGCTGACCAGTCACATGACTGAGCCAGTGGCAGACCAGTTTAAAGGTGGAGAAATGAGCCGTCTCAGTCGTGCCGCGTGCTGTCACCACGTCGCCTCACTTACCTTGTTAATGCCTTCATTGAGGAGTCTTTCATTAGAGTGCCTCCCTGACACAGCGTACAGTGTCACCTGTGAGAACATCCAGTGTGGAAAAGGTCAAGGTGCTACCTCCACTGGAGAGGTGAGAGTCTGAGGTCGTAAAACAACACGCGTAACTGTCAGTGTCGGCCCAGAGAGCTGTCAGCGTGACAAATGTTGCCTCTTTGTGACGATAACAGCAGATATGATTGAGACACACGCTGAGAAAATGATCCTGCCGCGCGTATATGCGACACATGTGTAAGGTGGCCTCGTTTTGAAGAACTCAGCCTTTAGGCGAGGAGATATAGGTTGTAATGTTGCCAAAATAATTTCACATAAAAGTGAAATATTTAGACTTTACTCCCATGCTTTTATATTTCTGTGCCAGGAAACAGCTCTGGTAAAAATGAGTCCACTCATTTCGAATCATAAAGGTTTACAGTCATCCGGACTCCATCAGCGATTAAATCAACACTCTCTAACCAAGTCACGCATCTCAAAGGCATATATGCTGCCATTAAAAGAAATCTGAACATCTGGATTTGAACTCAGCCAGAAGTCACGTTAGCCGGCTTTTTGCTCTCACATACTCCACTGATGTCCCCGGCTGATGTCAGCCTGACAGAGGAAGGGAAAGGGACTATAAAGACGTCACTACAAGGGAGACAAACGGGGGGGGGGGACGTAGGATTTCTGCTGACAGCCACCCGTTCTCAGCACGCGTACCGACAACCTGAAAGCTGTACCCAGAAAGTCATCTAACAGAAGGATTTGCAAGACTTTGAGAGACAGGAAACATGTTCTACTGTGTGTGTGTGTGTGTGTGTGTGTGTGTGTGTCTGTGTGTGTGTGTTGTGTGTGGCTGTGTGCACGTGTGCAGGTGATTGATAGCGAGGGCTAAAAATACCGACAGGCAGGAAGTTAGCAGGGGCTTCGCCGCCGAGCGCTGTGAGAAAATCACAGCTAGGTGTAACCACCTGATCTCACTCCCACACATCCCCAGCTGTGTGACACGCTGCCATATTGTCATATTTTCTCATTTTGGAAGCCCACGTCCTCTTGCTGTGACCCAAAACAGCACCGGTGGTTTTTACAGAAAAACGCAGAGATGACTGACAGCAGACATGTGAGCTCAGGAGGCAGCGGAGACATTAAACTTTATGATACGCTCATGGTTTTTAGTTAATATTAGATGAGTACTTTTACTGCAAACTGACTTTATTGATTGTAATAGAGTTGTTGTTTACAGAAATTGATAAAATGACTACAGATTTCATCTGAAATTGGCATACAGTTCAGCTGCAGTTTCTGTTTTGTGGAGCTGATTTAAATTCACTCTAAATTCTTTTGGCATTTTTAATTTTAGTTTTGTTTTCCTTAAGTGCAATCAGCTGCTGTAGAAAATCTGGGTTATGTCAGTCTTACTGCTCTTCCTCACCTCTCATCTCTGAGTGAAAGGTCATTAGGTCACTGTGCTGATTTGCTGTTAAGTCTAAAGTTATTTTCATCATCGTATCTTTCTAGATTCTTCTCACCTCACTTGCTTTATTCTTTTCTGAATCAGCTAAAGTTACTAATATTAGAACAAATCAACTGAATTTCTGTAAATGGTTAGACAGCATTGTCCTATCTTTGACCTAAATATGTGCAACAAAGAGCATCTCCACATTTTTACTTCACAGAAGTAAAAATGAACTGAGCTAAAGATGAGAGAAATTAAAAACGTCCTCAGACTTCTAACACTAACCTAGACAGTCCTGATTTTCCACAGAGGAAAGGATAGAAGCCCAGCTGCATCCTGACCAAGCAACACTAACACAATCTTCTGGAAGCCAGGAGGGCTGGCTGGAGACTCCGCGCAGGCCTCCGCAGCCTGCTGGGTTTCACTTTGATGGCTGCAGGAGCGTTATCAGCCTGCCAGAAATGGCGAATGACTGCGAGTCGCTTGTGTAAGTCTCCATCTCTGGCTTTGCACACAGATGTTAAACATGTTAAATACATGTTTGCAAGTTAAACACACTTATAGGGAACCTTAACCCTCGCTTATCCATGCTGGACTTGAAGCCTCCTGTCAAGGACAAAATTGGCCTGGACACACTCTCAGAAACACACTGTCCATCAACCTCCTGCAGCCACACACATCGCACACATGCACAAATACACATACACACGCACACACACACACACACACACACACACACACACTGGACTGGTCCCAGTGCCTGCCATCTGCGTGTGTTTGTATGTTGGCCTATTGTACGAGCGAATGTGTTATATCAATGTGTGAACGTGAATAAATGGGTGTTGAAATGAGTCTTTTGATATTTGGAAAGTACAGAGATCAGGCTGTTACATGCTGTCAGGGCCAGCGTTTCTCCCAAGGAAAGTTTACACACTAGTTCACGCTCAAAGTGCAATTTGGCCTGAAATCCTCCGACAGCTTTGAAAGCCAATTTTTTTTCTACCTCCTAAGTTTATTTTGACATTATTTGGAGTCAAACAGAAAAAGAAAAGAGACCTTAACCTGGAAAACTGGAAAAAAATAGTAGTTTCTTTGACTTTTTCCTGTGGAAACTTGTGAAAGACAGTATATAAGAGACTTTTTCCAGTTGAAAGCAATCACTTGCTTCTCCTTTGTCATCAAAGAAAAGGATTGTCCTAGGACACCACAAATCTAAGCGGTTGTGTAACGAAAAGCATGTTTACATCCTTTGCTCTGACCTGACTAGAAACCATTTTACTAGAAGAACACTAATGCCACAAAAGTGCAGCCAGAAGAACGTCAGACTGCATTAGTTGGATGCATCCATCAAACAGCAATAATTGAGTAAATCAACTGCAATTGTTTTGTTTAAACAAAGGCTGCCTGACAATATTAAAAACAAGCGAGAGTCACTGGGATCACTGCTCCCTGCATACAGTAGTCTTCTTCGGTATAAAGAACAGGCACAACAACACACATGTGCGGTAGTTAAATGTTCATGTAGATAGACAGTTGGACAAGCACCGTTACACACTAGCAAAATGTATTACCTGGCCCCTAACCCTGATCTTCACTCTTCCATCTGACCTCGACACTAGACCCAGTTCTAACCCCAACCTTAAAACCACGTCTTAACCCCCATCTGAAGCTGAGGACCACCTAAAATCTACACTATGCCAGTAGAATGCAATTTTGTCACGCAGTATGTAGCAAGTATAAGAACCTACACACACACATGCACACACGCACACACACACACACCTGACAGGCTTATTTGAGATTATATTGGAATATTAGTTTGTCTTAGGAAATGACATAGATTTTCACAGATGCTGCTGTTGCATAGCAACCAGAGGTTTTTTAGCTAGCCAGCACTGCCTCATTTTAGGTGATAGAAACCCCACCCCCACCCCCACCCTCACTGTAATGAAACAGGAGGAGTGGAGATATTTCTGTCTGCCAGTCATTAAAATGAAACAATTCGGAGGAAATATTATTTTCATTGTCTTAAGATATAAGCAAAAATTGTTTTGTCTTGAATCATTAATTGTCCACATAAACCAGAATATAATATTACATGGGTGTGAAATAAGATTCAATGTGAAATAAGATATGAGGATAAACTAAAAGAGAGATTTATGTCAGCAGATTATGTGCAAAGAATGTAAGGTTATTTAAGTAAAGTGGCAGTGCATTGTATCATTGTGCACATTATACACTTAATACCCAGTGGTAGTATTAAGGCAGCCTAGGATGATTTGTGTGATTTACAGCAGAGTTAGTAATAATACTAATGTTGTGTAATGGCTTGTTGGTTACCAGGGTTTGTATTTGTAGTCTATGTGTGCTCAGTTTCTTCCATTGAGAAGCCTGATGGCCTGTGGGTAGAAATTGTTTGTCAGTCTGCTTGTGTGGGCCCGAATGCTTCGGTAATACAGCAACAGAGGCCGGATGAGTTTTGCAGTGGGTTTTTGTTTTTTTTTTCTTCTTCTTCTTTTTTTTATAGGAAAAAAAAATCCACAATTTCCCAATGAATACATTAACATTTGATGTGGTAAATCTGGGACTGGCAATCTCTGCCCTTGCATAAATAATGAGCAGCTCTAATACGGGCTGCCTGCTTGGGAGGACAAACTGACACGTGTGAAATCGAAGCAGACGTGGCGTCGCATGTGTGACAGGACAGTGCGGGACACACACACACACACACACACATGAACCAGCAGACAAGCACAATCATCACACAGACAATTAAAAAAGAACAATTTAGAGCCCCATCCCAGGTAGAAATTAGCTCATACGAAGCAATCCAGAGGCTGTGTGCTCTGGAGATTCGGTCATCACAGTTCAATGCCCAGCAGGAACCAGCATCTTCCTGTAGCAATCCTTATCTGCAAAGTATACCAGTGGTGATTCCTACAAACAAATGGATTGAACAAGGCAAATCCCAACTAAAAAAGTTAAAATAGCAATTAGGAAAAACATAAACAGGTATAAATAAATTACTTCATTTATGACAGTATGGCACATTTATCTTCTACCACACTAGTTCAACATGCGTATGAGTGCAGGTGAGCTTTTCAAAAAAAGAGAAGGAACGGAATGTACAAAAGTTGCACACTACACACCACACAATGTGTAGTGAATGGCACAGAGGATGACTGCAGAGGGAAAATGAAAGGCTTGGATCTGTCTTAAATGTCTTTAGTGTTTTTGAGTCATTGAAATAAAGAAGCAAACAAGGAGCTTTTTTCCCACTTCAGTTATTTAGATTTCTGCTGTCCTTGTGAGGCTGAAATAAAGCTAGAAAGTTTTAAAGACCTTGTAAAACCGGAAGAGCAGTTTGAGACAGGAAGAAGGAGACGGCAAATGAAAGATTTTTTTTTTTTTTTTTTTTACATAAGGTTGTAGAGGGATACCGAAGGTTGTGGGTTTGAATCCAACACACACTATTCCATATTTGGTTTGCCTGTAGGTTTTCTCCATACTCTCTTTTCTCTCCTTCTGTTACTTGAAAGTTTAACTCTGTTGGACTAAGCACAACACGGGATACAGATCCAGAAGTGGTTGAAGCAGGCGGCTGTTCTAAAATTAGAGGTGAGACAGAAAAGTCTAGATGATTTTGAGACAGGACTGAAATAATGATGATCTTTTTGTTTTGAAAGGTCGTGCAAAAGCTTAAATGAATGAAAGAGAGACAGAAGAAGTGAAGAGAGGACAAACACACCAGAAAAAAGAAGCCACGAGCAGCTCTGCCAGAGACAACGAACAACTGAAAAAAAAAAGTAAGTTGAACGAGTGAAAGGGCTTTAATTGTTGGGGGGATCTCTTTTCTGCCGGATTCCCCCAAGCAAAGTAGGTTAGCTGGAGGAGGTCAAGCAAAGTTCACAGATCAGGCCAGTTTCAGTAAAGATGTGGAGATAGCTGGAAGAGAGAGAGCGTGCACATGCGCGCGCGAGAGAGAGAGAGAGAGAGAGAGAGAGAGAGAGAGAGAGAGAGAGAGAGAGAGAGAGAGAGGAGAGAGAGAGAGAGAGATAGAAAAGCTAAAATGAGATTTTTTTCACCTGACCTTGGCATTATGAGACATGCGAATGTCTGTAAGTTATTCAACATGGAGCTTGGATGTATATGAGAATCCATGCGTGTGTGTGGGTGTGTGTAGGTGTGTGTGTCAGAGACAGGGACAGGGGGATTTTTACCTCTGATGGTGCCTGAGTGTGACTGTGTTGAAGTGTGAACGCTGTGCCCCCACTCAGAGTTGTGGAAACGTGAACCAGCTCAGAGTGGAGCACAGCCGTGACAGGTCATTACCATGTTCCCTTCATGGTGTGAGCAGTGAGGATGAAGAGTATCTGCTCATCGTCACCTCTGAAAGGATAATTTTCAGTAGCCTAGCCTTCCTGTTTCCCTCTGCCGAACAGAAAGGGTTTACTTTCTTCTTTTTTGGGAGGTGGGGGTGCGGGGGGGATTCCGCGGTGGAATGGATACCAGTGTTGCAGTGCTGGTCACCGCTGATGTGATTGTTGCCACTCCACCCAGGAAGACCCGTCTGGCTGCTGTGTGTTCTGTGCTGCTGAGTCACCGGTGGAATCACAATGATCCTCTGTTCTATTTGTGCCGCATACAACAAGGAGTTACCCTCTAGGCACAACAGCCCTTCAGTGAACCAGCTGTTTCAGAAGAGTTTTTTGGCTCCTGACCTTTGTGGAGAACAAACATTTGTACAAACACACAAACACACATACACTCGTTCTCTTTTTTACTCAGCATTCATCCTCCATCCCTGGTTCACTAGCATCTCCTTTCTCCTCTTACTCAGACATTTATTTTATCTTCATGTCTTGACTGAATCTTCTAACACGAGGGTAAGAAAGTATACTTCGCATCAGATCGCGGACTTATGAGAAGGAGTTTGGTTGATTCTAATGTTGGGGTTTTTTTTTTTTTTTTTTTTGCACTGCAGGAAAAGAGAAGGTGTCTGTGTTTCTGCATGATAGCCTACACCTGTGTATGTGTGTGTGTGTGTGTGTGTGTGTGTGTTTGTGCGTATGTATTCCCCACACAGCGTCTTTCCTGTCAGTGTCAAAGCTGGTCCGTTGGGCCTCTCAGTGCACAGGTGGCGATAGACTGGCCCCTAATGAGTCCATATGGGACTGTGAAAGGCGTGTGCACGAGCATGCGCGTGCATGTGCGTGTTTTCCCAGGCAAGTCGACGCCTGCTGCATTTATTGATGTTCTCATCGCGTGTTTAGAGGTTAAACCCTGGTGAGGATGCACAACTCACCATGTGTGTATGTGTGTGCCAGTGTGCGTGTGTATGTAGTTATGCTGAGGTGAAGCTTCCTACAGCAGGTTTGCTCAGTTTATCTGCCAAACACATCCTGCTGCTGGTTTCCAGGGGTGTGTGTGATGTTGTGTTTCATAGTTTGTTTGGTTTTTTCTTCACATCTGAACTTTGAACATGCAGTAATGCAGTCATAACCTATCTGAGTGCATGTGGGTAACCATCTTTATTCCATTATATCAAAGTGTCTTACGCCGAATGTGTGTATTGGTGTTTTGTTCCTGTCTGATTTTCGGGAAAGTGTGTAACCTTATTCGCAGACAGCCAGACTTTAAAGGCCGACAGCCAAATGGAACAAAAACATTTCTTTGTCAGCCTCACAAGTATGCAGAAAAAAATGGTGGTAAATATCGGCTTTGATGTTCTCGAAATGATGGAATTTTGACATGCAAATAACCAATAATAATTACAGATAGTAATCTATAATAATGATAATGGCGTGCATTCCAAAGTCTTTTTAACGCTCCAGTGCACAGGTAAAAGGAGCAGTTAGATCAGTTAAACCGAACTTGAATGAGCAAACACGTCTGTTATGTGTCTACACTTACACGTATTTTTCCTAGGGAGGCCTGTGAAATGAGACATCCCGGCTTTATCTGTTGACACAACATAACGTGCGAGTCACAGAGTTGAGTCAGTAGTTTCAGAGCTGGTTGGACCAGTCCCTAAACTGGAACCAGCAGAGAGAGACAGAAGACTGCAGGGACACACGGAACAAACCTAAACCGTCAAACCACCATTTCCATACAGGCACACAGCTACATTTCAGTATCTTGTTTTAGCTCCAAAAGTCTGAAGCATAATTTGGTTAATAGTTTTAAAATGACGTGTTTGGACACCTTGTTAGGAGAAGTACAAAAAACACTCATAAACTGGAGACCTGACAGCGTGTTTTGAAATCACCTTTAATCAGACTGTAATACAGCAAAGAATGCAAATGCATTAGATGATTACAAAATGCTGCTTTTGATTCTGAGAAATAGAGGCACTTTGTTAGCTGATGACAAATAAAGTAAATAAATTCCTAACAAGCGAGGCTGTCTTTTCAGCCGGAGGCTTTAAATGCACACACACACAAAGAAAAAAAAAAAACAAAAACCAAAACTTAAAAACACAGTGAAATGTCTTTCATTATTCAGTTTATTAGGCCTGGCTCCAGTCCTCCTCTCACACGACAGATGCACAGCTTTCACAAAAATCACTGGTAAAGAATTAAACAGCAGAAGGAGAAACGTGAGGACTCAATTAGAAAAAGAAATTCTCGCCTTCTCTTCACCCGATTGTTTCTAATTCTTTGTCTCCAGCGGGCGCTGGTGGCTGACCTTTCAAACAATATAACTGTGTCCTCTCTCACATGAGAGATGGAAGAGAATCAAGAGGAAACTCAGATCCATACTGTCAGTATTTAATGCACTGGACCACCAGCTGAGACGGCTGCTGTTAATTACTGCCAGGAAATGAAGCCTAATAAGAGAAATGTGATGTTTCAGATAGTTTGGTAGCTGCTGTAGATTTAATTGAACAAACATTATTGTGCCAAAGATAAGTTCTTTATTTTGTGAGTGTGATTCCTTTGGATGCCTCACTGACCGTTATTACCTCCACACATAAAGAAAAGCTGAAAAAAGAGACAGTTTTCAGCTGTAGGCTTTGTGCTGTAATTAGGTGTTGCCACGCCAACCTAACATTGACTTAGCATCACTCATTTTTGAATAATTCAATAAAAGGAGCCAAATAAAATGATCAGACGGTTGACAATATAAAAGGCAATTTGAAGGAAAACCGATAATAATGCTGCCTTCATTAGCCTGTATTTGTTTTTTTAATAGCTGGAGGAAGTAATTGCACCTTTTCCGTTGGTGGTAGCAGTGGGGACCGCAGAGCCACCCACTCATGCTAGCCCACAAATTGTTGCCATTTATTTTAAGATACATAAAGTACAGTGCATTTGCTGTTTCCTGCAAAGCCCCAAAAGAGGTTCTCCAATTTGTAGTCTTTTATACTGTAATTGACAGTCAGCATTGTCTGCCATGTCCTTTTGAAAATGGGTGCGAGCCCAATTACGTATAATGCCCCCAATGATGCCGCAGCGTCTTTGGTCACAGAGGTTTATTTTCTTCAATTTCTCCAAGATTTTAGAGACATTTACAAGCTGGACTTCAACAGGATACAAAATGAAAGCAAGGAAAATAAAGGAAGACATGTAAGTGCATGGAATGGAGAGTAATTTTGATGTAGGAAGGCCATAAACACCATCCACAGAACAGAGGAGATTTGCTCTTAGTGCCAGTGAACGTGCGCCATAATTGCCATTTTCAAATAATGGACCTGTCATGTGACGTGTGAGGACTGTGGCACAGGGAACGTGTGTGTGTGTGTGCGTGTGTGTGTGAGTGTTAGGGGGTTCAGCTTGTTCATTGGGTGCGTGTTTATGTAAAGGTCAACCTTATTAGGTTGATAAAGAAAGAGCACAGTGTCCTAAACAAGCTTGTGGACAGGAGCCAGCCAGAGCCTGTCAGGGCTACAGTGAGCAGACGATCCAGGCCCTCACCTCACTAAAGCAAGGTTAAAATCACCTGCTCACAAACACTGGAGCTCAGATGGGCGCAGGCCTTCGTGTACCCAGTGAGAAACACATCATCTGCATGTACTGACAAAATATGTAACTTTAAGCATATTTGCTTCATGCATATTGGACTGTCTCTTATCATCCACTTTTCATATATTTTAATAACTGTCAACATGTTGAAAAACCATAATTGATATAATTACCTTTGTGTCATTAAAGAAAAGCTAAAGAATGACAAATGGGAATGTCTCCATGCTTGAAACTGTAGAAAACATAAGATTATAATTGAGCTTCAGAAGGTGAAGGCGGTGTAATTCTTCCTTATAAATAATTCATTTTCTGCCCCTGCACATCCTTAATTTTCCCTGACAGATGCCTGTGTGTCCTCTTCCATTACCCATGTCATTTCCTCTACTTCAACTGCAATCCTCTCTCGTGTCCTCAACGCTGATCCCCGAGGACTGACGCGCAGAAGGAGGTGAGGAGGGAGCGAGGGAGATGGAAAGCACGAGGAAGCGGGGGTGAAAAAGGCTAAAAAGCCACACGCCTTCTTACCTAAACGCATGAATTATTCAGCCAACGACAGCTCTCAAAATGTTATTTTCACAAGTTCCCAGAAACAGGGACTTGTTAGTGCTAATGTTGCCAGTGAGGTAGGAACAGATGATAGTTTAGAAGAAAGTTAAGTGTTAGAATTTTCACTAAAATGCTGCAGATGGTCAGTTTATCCTGGTTTGGTTTTGTTTGTCCCACAAGGATGTATAAATTTGGGCACAGAAAACACGTTTATCATCATTTAGCCATTTAAAAGAACAGCTGTGAAGGTTGCTGTTTGATGCCTTTACAGTTACGCTTCAAGTTTCCAAATTACTAACAATGCTGAGCTGGTTCTGGCAGCTTTTCACCCCAAAGGCGATCAGATATGGTGATGAAGCCGGGCTCACCGCTCAGGGTCGCAGGCAGATAGTCGCACGTTGGTGCTGCTCTGCGCCTCCAGTAACAAGTCGCACGCAGCCAGACAAAGTAATCCACCGTAAAAATACCGTTAATTCCACCGAACGACAGATAAGCACTGACTGAGGAGGACATGAAAGGCAAGAAGAGTGGATGGGGAGACATCGGGGTAACGGTTGACGTGAAGGGTGCAGAGAACAAAGATGTGGAAAGTGGCGGTCCGGGTTTTTCCCGCTTGTTGGAGGGCAGAAAGGGGGGTTGTGTCTCACCGTAGGCAGCTTCCTCCCCCCCCGACACCTCGGACAATGGCTGATTAATGATGAGAGAGAGACAGAAAGCAACAGAAAAGCCCAGAGAGGAAGAAAGATGTGACAACAGGCAGAATGCTCTCCCGCTCACTCTTTATTTTCTGCTTTTCCTCTGTCATCTATTATGTCATTCCCGCTTCCTCTTTAAAACACTTTTTCATTTTTGACAGCTTCCTGTACTCGCCCATCTCTCTCTTTCTTTTTCTCCCTTCCTCCCTCCCTCTCTCACTCTCGCCCTCTCCCCCTCCTCTCTTTCTCTCTCTCTTCCTCTCTCTGTCCAGACAGCAGTGAATGTAGGTCACCCTGTCTGGAAGCACCTTTCTCTCTCTCCCTCTGTCCCTCACCCTTCCTACATTCATTCCACCTTTTTTCCCACCTCTCTCCCTTTCTGCCTTCTCTGCTGGGGCTGCTCGTCTGGGCTTTGTGCCTGCTGCTGGACAGCTCCCCTGGCTGGATCCCACTGCAGACTGCGGTTCTCTGCAGACTCTGCACAGTCTTCGGGCCCGACTGATTCTAAGTCCTGAAAGGAAAGAAGGAGCTTTCCATGACTTCAGTGGTGGAGACCTACAGGTGGAGGCTGAGCACCGATAAACCCGTCGGTTCTGCCGCTGCAGGAGTGTTTTCGGAGGAGAAGTGGGAAACCTTTGGCATCCCTCCTGTCCTTCTCACTGCATCATCCAATAAAAAGAGCCCAAGAAAGCTGTGGAACGTCGCATGTTTATCGTCTCCAAAATCCTTTACACAGGTCCAAATTCCTTTTTTCTTTCCTAATTTTCATTGGCTGGCGGTCCTGTCAAGTCGAGTATATTCCCTTTTGTAATGATGATACTCCCAAAAATCTTTGAAAGAACTTTCAGCGCAGGGAGAGAAATCCCCAAATTGTCTGCCTGTAAGTCTGGATTCAACAGCAGTTCATCAGACAGGGCGAAAAACGCGGTGCTGCCTTGCATTTGCTCTCTCCTCGTCTCTTCCCTTCCAAAAAATATGGGAGTGGTGGAGCGGAGGAAGAGTAGTGTGTGTGTGTGTGTGTGTGTGTGTGTGTGTGTGTGTGTGAGTGTGTATCGGCTTCCCCTGCCGCAGTGCAGAGCGACTGGCTTGTAGAAGTGAGGGAAGCAAAACGCAGACTGTTGCTAACTGTGTGATGGCAGAAAGTGTTTGCACGTGTGTTTCTCTGTCTGCTTGTGTGTGTGTATGTATTCACACAAACACACAAACACACACACACACACATACCCCCAATACTGGTCCAAGTGTCCTAATAAATTTGATATCCCAGATGCGAATGTATGGCAAGGAGAAGGCAGCAGGTTTTTATGGCACACTTCATCCTCTAGGACCATGTTCTCCTTTTTCCCCTCAGATACAGATGCTGCTTCAGTCCAGATGTGTTCATTTGTGCATTCAGCCTTCTGGAGTTCTGGGAACCAGCAAAGAAGAGTGTCAAACAGTAAAACCTGTGAACCTCACTAACCGGGAGCTAAAACGTGCTTCTAACCCACTGCCCGAGCCTGCTGCACAGCATGATGCCTAATGCATCTCCACACATGGTGGATGGATTCACACATTTGCTGCATAGGGAAAAAGCTCCATTATTTTCTTTTCTTCTGCTCATCCCAAAGGTCTGAGCCATTCTTTTATCGACCGATTAATAATTGAACAAATTGTAAAGAAAGCCAGCAGTTGTCTGTCGCTTAGACTTGCATCTGCACTTTTGGAGGTTAGAGTATTTACCTTTCCATTTGTGTTTCTTGGTACATTTTATTTCCTTTAGCCACAGTGGCATTTCTATATTTTCAACCTTTATCAAATGCAGTCAATGACACAGTGTCTACAGTGCAATACAGAAACATTTATCTGTCATTATAAAGGCTTTTATTTTGATTATAAAGACCTGTATACACAATTTTGCTTCAGTGTCTTTCGTGTTAGCTTTCTCTGCTTCAGTTCTTGGAACCAGAGCTTACATCTTGTGAAAATATGCCAGTAACATATCGCCAGTAAAAGATCCTTTATTGGTTATCTTTGCAGTTTTAGTAAACACTGGTGAAGAACAGAAAAGTCTCTGGGGAACATTCCAGGGGGCACATCTAGTTATATCGTGGTTCTACGCAAAACACAAAAGGGCCCTGCAGAAACTGCAAACATGTTTTTCCACCACGTGGCAACAGTAGGTGTATTTCCAGAGTGATAAATCAGGAGAACTGAAAAGAGAACAATGTGAAACAAAGGGTTAACAGCGCCGTAATCACACCGAGATGAAGACACGTCATTCACAAGATGAGGCCCAGGGAAACGTAAGTACAAGTGACAACCCCTTTAAACCCCCTCTCTGTTTTAATCCGTCTGAGTGGGTCTCACTTTCTCTCTCTCTCTCTCTTCATCCCTTTTTTATTTTCTGCTCTCCTCATCAGACAGTGGCACCGTCAGCCTCTTCCTCTCCCTGCCAGGTGTGAAGAGGGAGGTGGCAGCTTGTAATTGGTGAGAAAGCACTCTGTCACTGGATGGAGGAGAGATTACATCCAATATGCTCCTGATAGGAGAAAGGACAGAATTCATCTCCATCCCTGTGTCTCTGACATCACCGCCTGTTTGGAATATTGTTAAAGACTGAACAGACTCTAATGATTAACGACGAAAAAAAAGAGATAGATTGCGAGCTGTAGTGCTGTCCTGTCCTCTGCCATGTTTTATGTAAAAAAGCCTTCTGTTCACAATCACAGGAAGCTTTTTTCTACTCTACACCATATAATTTTTTTTAAAATCTGATTTCTGGTGATGTTTGGCAGCCAGATCATCACATCAGATAAGTCTGAAATAACTCAGGATTATCTAGTATGAATTTCCCTTATCTTTAATCTTTGACCTTTCCTGATCTGTGGGTCACACAGTACAGGGTCCTTAAATGTTTGTGTTGGTTTAAACATTGTCTTTGATTGGAACTGTGGGAAGAAGTTTGGGCTTCTTCCCACTCCCTTTCGAACTTGTTGAGGTTTTGTTTTCCTCTCATTCTCTTGGGCATGATGCGACACGCATACCACTGCACACAAACCTTTGTCACCTTTACATAATGTATCACACTATCATTACGGAAAGTTGCAGCCAAATTCTTCTCATTATCAAAACCAAACTAATGACTAAAAACGTCAGTATTTAAAGTTTGTTGGAACTGAATATTCTCAGTTTTTATTGAGTACCCTTTGAACGTGTCACACAAAGCTTTACAATAATGTGCAATTATTAAAAGTAGTGACCATCACATAATAGGTTTTCTTACATTTATTACAGTGTGTGCATGCACGTGTATGCATGTGTATTCTTGCACGTGTGTGTGTGTGTGTGTGTACCTGCAAATGAATTTTGCTCTTCATAATAGCTAACTTGGCTGTCTGTGTCCGTGTTTGCACTTTCCTGCGAGAGCCTTGAAATGTGACAGATGTTCAGTTTCACTTCCGTGAGTTCACAAATCAAAGCTGGCCCTCCAATAATGAGCCCTTGTCGTCCGAGAAAGAGGTGAGATTATGGTAGTTAAAAAAAACACATACAGATACACTCACGCACCGCCAATCATTAACAGCGAAGCAAAGGGTCACACTCTGCAGCTGCTCTTTCTGGATAAGATAACACTCTGTCTGCTGAGAGTGTGTGTTCATCTGTGTGTATAAATGTCTGCATCTTTGTCTGTATCAGCGTCTGAAAACACCTGTTCAAACAGAGCTTTAGAAATACAACTGAATAAATACATTTCACCTATATACAGTAACCAGCCATCTGTCCTTTATAGTGTTGTAAAAAGCTGCATTGTGAACATGAACTTTGATGACAGTAAAAACAATAAATCAAAGATCTTCATTACAGGTCGCAGAGTTGGACTGATCTAAGTTCTGTCGACACGGAGTTAATGACTGAGATAAACTGCTGATTTGTTAAAAGAAAACCTACACTCAGAGGTATCAAAGACACAACAAAGACTTCAGATTTATTATATCATGTTAGTTTTGTGATGGGTGGATGATGGATGGATGGATGGATGGATGAACTGATTTTGCTGTGTTGAGTCATATTAGAATTCTTGAAACATCTGTTAACAGACACCATTGAAGCAGACAATTTCACCGTTGAAATGGTCAAGCAAACAAAAAGACCTAAAACAGTGAAATTGTACCTCTCCAACAGGGGATGACTTGTATCCCAGTGAAAAGCCTGAAAGCTCATGACTGACACATGACCTCTGCTCTGGAAGTCGATACATCAGCCTCATTCTGAACACTGAACACCACCTGTGCACCTGTATGTAGCTGACTTCTTTTATTTTGTCCAGGGGGAGAACGTATTCTCCACCATGTCAGCCTCTGCATCATGTGGCTAGGCAGCTGATTATTCAGCTTACTTTTCCAGTTATCATTATTTAAAAACATCTTTACTTCCTAACTTTCTGCAATGCCTCCCATTAATATCTCCTCCTCGGTTGTCCTTTACTAATGCTTATAAGCAGGGTTTACAACAGCAGGCCACTCTATAGCTCCATCTATATTTAATATGGGAAGATGTTAAGTTTTCATGAAACTGGATGCGCTGTGAGTGGGTGGCTGACCATATGCTGTCAGTGTTCTGAATAACAGATGACCCCAGATCAGATTTATTGTGAGAAGGTGACGGTTGGAGAAAGAAGAGATAGGGGGGCCGGACTTGGCAGCGACACTGTTCATCCAACACTCGTACCAGCAAAACAAACTCAGCTTGACTGACCAGAGAGAGAAAGGGAGAGAGATCAAGGAGGGAGAGGGAGACTGACTGAAATTAGCAATGCTTATCAAAACTTTGACTCTCAGACTGAAACGACAATCAATATTTACCTGAGTAAAAAATAATTGATGCTGCTTCTGAATAAGCAAATTATCCCTGACAGCACGCGACCGCTGGAGGGAATACCAGCGCGACCAGTCACGTCCTGGGGCTCTATTTTCATCTGGCACAATATCAGTCTGATCTCTGTCGTTTCTGTCAGCCACTTTAGATGTTAAATCAGTTATCTCCCCCCACTCCTCCTTCATTTCATCAGCAGGTGGGTCTGGCCCTGCTCAAGGTTTATTCCTGTTGAAAGGAGGTTTTCTGCCCCTGTGGCTTGTTTGGGGGTCAGACTTTGAGGATCTCTGAGGCCCCCGGAGACATTTTTGATTGAATCATACCAGTAACAGTTTGACACACCTACTTGTGCTTCCTTGGCTAAGATGTTGTCCAGAATTCATCTACATTGGACATTCCAGTCCAGCAGAGCAGGACAGTCTGGAATGGTACACCTTGACATTCTCCCTGCCTTTAAAACCCTTTATGGGGCAAGTGATCATGTTTGTAATCTTCCCACGTGCCTAAATTGAGGCTGGACCACCTCTCAGTGGGGCAGAGGAACCACAAGATTTCCTTCAGCCAATCACAGACAGTCATATAACGATGTTCAGCCAATCAGCAGCAAGTGAGGCTCTCCAAAAAAGTGAAAAAAGAAAAAAAAAATCTCTCAATACCCTGTTTTTAAATAGAGTCAGTTTAGTTTCTATAGTAACAAAAAGATAAATAATTTCTTTCAGGTTTAGTCTTTTGCAGCAATACAATTCATCTGTAAAACATTTGTTTAGATAAATTAATGCAACTGGAGGAAAACTCCAAAAAAAAAAAAAAAAAAGAATGTACGACATCAGTTTAGTTTAAGAGCAAGTGGGGGAAGGGTGAGAAGAAAAAGGGAGAGTGAGAACAGACAAGGGGGGTGATGGAGGGGTGGAGGGAGGGATGGAGGCACAGGGGCAGAGCTAGAGACACCCAAAAGAACACCTGTTGAGATTAGGGTTGGCACGCGACCCACTCCAACTCGCGTGGCAGCTGCACCTCCCTGGAACAATGGCAATAAAAGAGAGACAGAAAGAGGGAGGGAAGTTTGAATGCACTACTTCTCCTTTTCAGTGTGTGTGTGTGTGTGTGTGTGTGTGTGTGTGTTGCATACTAATAAGTATACTTAGGAGAATAGGACAGAGGGAAAGAAGGGGGAAAGAGAGAAGTGTGGGCAGCTTAGAAAAAGTGCATTCAAGTTTACTCTGAAGCCAAACTGGGGAAAAGGTCTTGTTTGTCTTTTGGTTATAGAGTGGAACAAGTAGAATAGAGGCGAACAGAGGACACCTGCTGAAGGTATGGACAAAAGAAAAGGTGTTAGCTCAAAGGCTCTGTCCACCTGTCGCTCCAGGTGCTCTGGGCTTCTCCGGTTTGCTGCAGGAGGTTAAAAAAAATAACACAGAAGACATGCTAAATGTTTTAAAGGTGCTTCAAATGAATTAGGGTTTAAAATGTGTGTGTGTGTTTATAGGTTGACTACACTGTGGGATCCACAGCTTCCCCCACTATAAATATAAGAAAAAAAAAAAACAACAACACTTGATGGCTTTGCACCTCCTTATTAAAATGGCATTCAGGAGTGTTGAGTTAACGTTCTTATTTTAATGCAGTTCTGCGCCATGAACACACAAATTGTCGGCCAATTACCCGTTGGCTTAGCTGGTCCTGTTGCATGTTAGAGGCCAGATTGAATATAATTGTACCCAGTGAAATGCATCCAGTTCTGTATTTGATGAATAATTTCCCATTTAGGCCCCAAGTCCGAAGCCACCTTGAACTCTCCTTTTTCAATTGGAGCAGATTACCTCACCACCTTTCTGCTCACCTTTCTATAGAATACAATAGAATATGTGTTCATTTCCTGCAATGGGAAAACTTTACTGTACAGAGCAGAAAATGAAACAGGAAAAAAAAGGAAGAAATAAACATTATACAAGACTATGAAAAAAGTATAGGACATAAAAAAAAAAATATATATATATATATATATATATATATGGCTTGATGCAGACAGATGCATGTTTTGTCTTCAGCAGATATTAACAACTCAAACCTGATCCCTTACTCCACTCATTCCACCGTCTCCTCCATCCCACTAGTCCTGTTTTCTCACGCACACAAACGCACGCCACGGCAGCCCCGCTTGGACGCCTTCCTATGGCGCAGAGACATTATGTAACTCACCCCTGGTAACTGCTCTAAATGCTCGTTCTGATATCTGTTGGCCTCCCTAAATTCTCTGCAAGGCAGCCGACCGAGATCTCTTCGGCTCCACGACGCCATCTAGCGCCCGTCCAACATTTCCACGCTGCTGATTTAAAGTCAAATCAGCAGACGATCGAACACCAGAAAGAAATGACCGTTTAATAGTAGCAGTCGAAATAGCAGCAGTGATCACAACACTCCGAAAAAGAAAAGGTTTTTTTTAATTTCACCATTATCCAAATCAATCGTTCCGTTGTTTGAATTTGAACACATTTGAACAAGTTCGAGGGAAAATGTCTCCGTTCCGCTGTGCGTAAAAGTGGTGAGCTTGTGCGTAAAAGCGGGTAGTTGTGTCTGTGGCTCCCTCAGCTTCGTGTCACTTCATGGAAAACTGCGCCGGGTGTCAGTTGCGCTCACGCCACCGCCACCTGACTCCGGCGCTTTCTGAGAAAAAACCCGCCTTACTTCGGAGGGAAGGAGGGAGAGAGAGGGAAAAAGAGAGGGAGAGAAAAGGGGAGGAGTGAGGCGAGAAGATAAACCTCGACTTAGTGTCTCCTCACAACAGTTCACCGTGGTGATCACAACGTGTCCGACGGGCGCTTCTGTTGGCGGAGCGCCTCGAAAAGCGGCTCCGCTGCTGAACCTTGTCTGTTCACCTTAAAAACAAAAGACAATAGAGGAAAAAACAAACAAACTGCAATTCAACAGCGCCCACCTGACGCCTCACTAGAGCTGTTATCACTCTTTATGTCACATTCTAGAAGATTGCGATGATAAGGATATAACCGCTGGAGCGTTTTTGTCCACATCAGCGCTGGAAATATGAGATAATAACTGGTGCAGTCGGTTAGTCTGGTTCCAGATTCTCCATGTTTAATAGAACAATCTTTTACCAGCAACAGCCTGTAATAGGGAACAGGAAAAAGAGGTTAATGTTACAGGGGGTGGTTTTGGTTTTTTTTGTTTTTTTTTTTTTTAATTTGCCGTTGCCCAGACTACTTTGGTTTTTAAAAAAGGGGGAAAAAAAATCTAGTGTGTTAAAGTTTCCATACCGTAAACGTATAGGCAGGTTCCTACGTAGACGTTAATAGTAATGCTGCACACATGGAGTGGTGGTCCGAGAGGAGGAGAAGGGGGGTCTCACAACACAAACCAGTGCGTCTTTTTGAAAAAAATGAAATTTCTTGTTGTATTCTGGAATGAGGTCAGACACGAGGCTCCTCATTGCACGCGCGTGATTATTATTAGATTTCATTTTTAGCCAATCGGCGCCCGAGTGGGCGTGAGCTTCGCGAAGAAACAGGGTAGCGACAGCCTCCCATTGGTGGATTTTTATCGCCGTTGTATCTCGAGAAGGGATAAATGCAGGCGAGGGGGGCCGGGACAGGAGGGCTGCTAGAAACTCGACTGCAGGTTAGCAGATGGAAGACGGACAGTGTTAACCCGCCACGGGGCTTTAAAAAAAAAAAAAAAAAGAAGAAGAAGAAGAAGAAAAAAAAAATTCTTAATCCGCAGCATGCGCGATTTTTGACTGTAGAAGCGGGAGGACGGAGCCGATGCAGAGAAAAGCAGTTCCCTCACACACCAGAGCACAGTCTGGCACCCAGTCTGCGCTGTGCAGACTATGCTCCGCCACCGTCCGGCTGAACTGATTTTATAACGCACAAGGAAGAAGCAGAGAGAGAGAGGCAGAGAGCCGGCCGCGGAGAGGAGCGCGCCCCATTCACAACTGCAGAACCTGGAGGTTTCCGATCTGCTTCACTCCGCCGTGAGGCCACACTGGACTGGAAGCTGCCACCCTGAGTGTGTCTCACATCTCAGGAGTGAATTATTTCCTGCGGTTTTATTTTGGGTTGGTCTTTTTTTTTTTTTTTTCTCCTCTCAGCTCCAGCTGCGAAGAGAAGGCAAAAGAGCTGAGTGTGCTTTAAAGTGACTCGCAGGACAGAGGAGAGAGGGGGAGAACGCGCAAGCACGCCGCTCTCTCTCCCTGTGCGTAAAGCGGACAGCATGGTGCAGAAGACCAGCCACACGGAGAGCACCGCCGAGGCGCTCTCCTTTTTCGCCGCGGACTCCGGCTCCGACTCCGGGGCGTGCATGGACTTGGACCCGGCCGCCTCGCCTCTCTCCCCGAGCTCCACAGCTTCCTCGGCCGCTGGGGACAAACTGGTGGAGGACCCGGCGTGGTGTAAGACTCCCAGCGGCCACATCAAGAGACCCATGAACGCCTTCATGGTGTGGTCGCAGATCGAGAGGAGAAAAATCATGGAGCAGTCTCCGGACATGCACAACGCTGAGATCTCCAAGCGGCTGGGCAAGCGGTGGAAGCTGCTCCGAGACAGCGACAAGATCCCCTTCATCAAGGAGGCGGAGCGGCTCAGGCTCAAGCACATGGCGGACTATCCCGACTACAAGTACCGGCCGAGGAAGAAGGTAAAATCAAGCGCTTCCAAGCCCGGCAGCAGCGGGGAGAAGGGCGAGAAAGTCCACAGTAGCTCTGTCAACACCAGCACTAAGACGTCCTCGTCTTCGAGGAAGAACGGATCCAAATCACCCAGCAGCAGCAAACCCCACAAGTCGCTTTTTGGGAGCAGCAACAGCAGTACCAAAGCATCACCGTTTGCCTCTGAGCACCAGTCAGAGCACCACAACTCCCTCTACAAGTCCAAATCGGTCGCCTCGGCGGCCAAGCAGATCCCGGATGGCAAGAAGCCCAAACGGATGTACGTGTACGGCAGCAGCGCGGCCAGCCTGAGCGTCAGCCCCGCGTCCTCCGTGGTGGTCCCGGCCAGCCCGACGCTCAGCAGCTCCGCGGACTCCAGCGACCCGCTCAGCCTGTACGAGGACGCGGGGAGCGGCAGGGAAGACGGGGCGGACTCTCCCGGCAGCAGCGGCAGCCAGGGCGGCTCCTCCGCGCGCCAAGGCGGGCACACGTACAGCAGCCGGCGCGCGTCGTCCCCGACTCCCCTCCGGCTCCCACTCCTCCGCCTCGTCCCACTCGTCGTCTTCCTCCTCGGAGGACGAGGAGTTCGAGGACATTAACCCGAGCCCCAGCTTTGACAGCATGTCGCTGGGCAGCTTCAGCTCGTCGGTGCTGGACAGAGACTTGGATTTCAACTTTGAGTCCGGCTCCGGAGGCTCCCACTTCGACTTCCCCGACTACTGCACGCCGGAGGTCAGCGAGATGATTTCCGGGGACTGGCTGGAGTCCACCATCTCCAACCTGGTGTTCACATACTGAGCGAGGCAAAGCAGAGGGGGAACGAAGCCGACGGCAGGTGTCTGCGAGTAACAACGTGAGCGCACACCCGGCCGGGGGGTCCCGGTTCTAGCGCGCCCAATAGTTTGTGTTTTTCCACACATCTTGTCTGAAACCCGCCGAAACCCGCCCCGACCCTTCTCGCCCTGACCGGCGGGAATCGCACATCCGTGGAAAGCCCAACTTTGAGGCGAGCGGCTCGCCTTTTCTGGTACTTTTCTTTGGATGTCTGGACTGAGGGGAGACTTGGTGCGCCCGCAGAAGCGGAGCGCAGGCGACGGGAGAGAGAGAGAGGGAGGGAGAGAGAGAGAGAGGGAGAGAGAGAGGGAGAGAGAGGGAGAGAGAGAGGGAGAGAGGGAGGGAGAAAGAAAGGGAGGGAGAGGAGAAAATGGAGACGAGAGAGACTCTTGGTCTCGAACGTTGTGTTTTTTTTGGTTCTCCTAAGAATTGAACAACTTAACTGTGATTCATTTTGCACGTCACGCGGTCCGCCGTTCACGCAATCAACGTTTCTTTGAAGAAAAAGGGACATTTCACGACTTTTTAACCAACCGCCAAGTGAACTTCGCCACTGAGAAAAAAAAAAAGGTACAAAAACAGGACTGCGACGATTTGTGGTGTTTCAGAGGGATTTTTCATTAAAAGAAAAAAAGAAAAGGAAAAAAACGAGGTGGGTTGATGTTTTTTTAAAACAGTCGGATATTTTTTCTCAAACGCAAAAAAAAAAAACAAAACAAAAAAAAAACATGTTACGCATGATAGCCTACTTTGTTCCTATCTTGTGCTGAAACTTTCTGTGAGACTGTCCAGCAGTTTAAAAACTAGTATTAGGGTTATTTAAATGGGTAGGTGGCGCTCGCCTTTGGTTCTTCTCTTTGCAGAAAAAAAGGACACTGAAATAATCACCAGCTGTTGTAATTGTTCCAACTTCAGGATTCAGACGCAACTTCAAATCTGTGCTGAACTTTATACACGCGTTCTCTTTCTCTTCAGGACCAAAATTCTTTAGTTTCACACGATAGTTCTAGAGAAATCCTCACCGATCTGTTGGTTTTTCACCCTTTGAGCTTTGTTTTGTATGTCTTCAGATGCCATTTTATAGGGGACGTTGTATTTATATACTGGGCCAAGCATTTTTAACTGGTTTTGGGTTTGTTGTTTTTTTTTAAATTTCTCTCCAGTTCTTTTTTTTTTTACATCGTTGTCTGTCTGTGTCTGTCACATTTCCTTCTCAGGCGAAGGGCTAGAGTTAAAAAAAAAAACGCGCAACTTTTGATTTCGTTTTATATTTAAATGTACACACTTTTTGGACACAAGAGAGGAAACAGTTTGATTATTTTCTCAGTGTATTTTTGTACAAATCTATATAGAAAATCGGGGATCAACAATCGGCGTGTGTAGCCTTCAGCTGTGTTGGGTTTCCTAAATTTTCAGTTGCCCGACAGACTGGTTTTCATGCTGCCTTCAAGTGCTCCTGGCGGAGTCGTACCCAGCCGGACTCTGTTTCAACCCTAGTGGGAGACGAGCAAACACATCACTGTGGTGCCTGTGTGTTTTTTTTTTTTGTTTTTTTTTTTAAGAATTCACCGTGGTTCAAACTTACTAATTTGATTTCTGGCTTTAACCAGCAAACGTTGACGAGACTGTTGATGTTTCGGTCCTTAGCATGAACCGTTGTCAGCACAGGCGCGTAGGTAGGCGGATCTATGCGATTTTCCGACAGCACTTGAAAGCAGCACCCGTCTTGTAACGGCCTACCGTCTACGTTTACAGCGCCAGTCTGCAGGCTCCTTAAAGACACAGGAACGCGTTGATCCTTGAGACTACTCCTGTGGACCAGTTATTGTTTTATGCACTCAGTTTTTTGGGGTTTTTTTTTTTTTATTATTCGATTTTAATTTTTTTCTACTTATGGTCAAACATCTTGCCTCTGACAACACATGTGGAGATTGTAGCTTTAAATTGGACTGATTTTACAATGTTTTCAATGAGTGATGTCAAACTTGCCAATCAACCACTGGATTAAACAGCCTATCAACACAGCAATCAGCAACAAGGATGATGACATCAAACATATTCAAATGTCTGACTTGAGTTCCGCAACACCTACTTGTACTGCGTTTCTCATTGTATTTGAATATATAATCTTTTCTACTTGTCGGCTAACTATTAGCTAATAATTGTTTTAGTATCTTTATGGCATGGTGACTAGCATTTGTATTTCAGATTCAGGTTATTAGCTGTTGTGTTTTTCAGGAAAAAAGAAAAAAATGAGGAAAAATGATGAACCGTGAACTCGATCTTTTGTATATTTGACTGTATCATAAAGCAAAAAGATTGTGTGTTATGTATGTTGTTGCTATCGAAGACAGGCACTGTCTGGAACTGCTATCTTTTACACATCCTTACTTACATTTTAAGATGGTCAGGTCAGGACTCCTTTTTATATATATATGAAAGCATTTTTAAATATATTGACTTTATTTTTCATCCATCCTGTGCAATATGCTGTGTAGAATTATCATTTATTGTCTCTAATCATGCCATAAACAAAGAAGCCACCCTTTTGAAGACTCAGAGAAATTGGGGGGTCTCATGCCAGCTAACTTGTGTCCATTTACTGCCTGTCAGATTGTTGATATAAACTTGTGTACAGAACTTTTTCAAGGAAGGAAATAAATATCAGCTGGAACTGAAACTTTGCAACTCGTTTTTTGGAAACAGAAACTTTTCAGCCTAAATGCTGCCACCGTTGGCCTATATGAGCTTCAGATTGGTGAATCAATTAGCATCTCATGGTAGACCATCACTTTTCCAATATATATGTATATATAAGTGAATATTACACGACCAAATAAATGAATGTGTCTATACCTTCCTCCACTCTCTTATTCATAAAAAGGATTGATCATTCTCTTAGTTGTTAGATTTCATACAGAGAATTTGGGTACAGTGTTGGTGTGCTATAAAAGAACAAAACACCCATTTGTGGTTTTAAAAATCTAAATCTAAATTTAACTAGCAGAAGAACTGTAACAACTGTTCTGTAGGGCCAAAATGTTTCATTTTTATTTTGTAAAATACACAGCTCCTTCAACCACACGTGATATGTTTACATTTAAGCTGGTTTCTGAGGGGCATGTCTACATAAATGGGAAAACACTGATGCTATTACCTTAGCTTACAACAATAATATAAGAAAAAGACTTACTCGTGCATACACAAAGGACTTTATATATGCATGAGTGCGTTTGTTAATTCAACACAACACCCCAATTTTCACTCAAATTTTGACACTGAGTTAAGCAGCACGTTTTGTAAGAGTGGACAGATGGTTTCACCACCTACCATTAAAAAGGTGTGAACGCAGAGAACATCTGCTAAAGGAAATCAATATGCACCCCCCTCCGTTCTTTCTAACATCACCCACTTTGAATGACACTCCAATGAAAGGGAAAAAAAAAAAACCCTGAAGCGTAACCTGGGATGAAGATAATGCTTAGCTGAGGTTCGGGGGCTCTCCTAACACCTTGAATGTATGCTGGGTCTATTTACTTGTAGCAGGAAGACACGCGGGTGAGCAGTTTGACAACCGTCCCATTACTAACAACATCATTTCACTACTGATGCACACCCGCTGCCAGGACCATGTCCGCAAAGGTTTGTCTAATGGTCTAGAATATGTTCCTGCAGTATGAAAGTTAAACTGTTACATCATTACTAAAAGCTGCGGATGTAATCAGGCCCAACGGAAGGTAGAGCAACGACAAACAGCGTTCTCTGGAAAGCCAACCTTTGGTGGGGTTCACGTGAGGCGAGCTCCTTTTTGACTCATTTCTATTCACCCTGTTTCAGTCTTCTGCAGCCTGCTGCGACTGCTCTATGCTGACTGTCTGGTGTTCAGACAGTCATGATTTCCCTTCCCCCTCTCCCAGACGAGCCCCTTTCTGTGGGGGGAAGGGCTGATTTAACAGCAGTCAGCTAAGGGCCCTCCAGCGTTGCTGACGAGCATGTCTGCCTGAGTATGCCATGCACACGTCTGTGCACACGCGTGCTCGTGTGCATGGATTGAAGTGCTATGCGTGAAATTAAAGCGTATGACACAGGCACCCCCGCAGTCGGACGACGTTTCGTCTGCTTCAAATTTGTGCAAAAATGTCCTTTTTTTCTTTTCTTTTTTTTTTTTTTTAACAAATGTTTGATATCAGAGATGTTAGAGCACCCACTGAGGCGTCCTTTAAAACTGTGGCCTAATGACAAAAAGTGATTTTCTTAAAACACTGTTTCAGCATTACTGTGCTGCATAATCATCTGATTAGTCATGTTCGATTCATAAACACCAGAGGTTATTGAATTTCATCGAGCGCTGCGTTTCATCGTCTACCTTATTCCCAGGCGTAAATGCCAGACCTCATAAGCACCCACAAGGATGAGCTGATTCGGTTTTTAATGGTCGCGTGTCAGAGGTCAAGGTCGAGAGGCGTACGGGTAAACCAATTGTTAGTTACCGTCCAAGAACCTCCGTGTATAATTTTAATGCCATTTTTGCATTAGCTGTGCTAATCTTATAGATTGGTGCTACCGGGATTGTTTGAGCAATCAATGTTTTCAATCTTATTGATTTCAAGGGCTTTGATTCTGTTTACATTGAGCTGTGAGTGGTTGTTTTTGCACCATGCGAACGAGCTGTTTGTCCACCACCGTGATGCTGGACGGACATGGATAGTAATGCTAACATTAAAGCACTGCAGAAGCAGCTTAAATAAAGGTTTTCCCCCCCGTGTTTAAATGCCGTAGTAAATGGCGTAAGACAAAAACATCGATCCATGCATGGTGCTTACCATTAACAGCTACTGCTTGTATTTTATGAAGTATTTTAGACATTTCAGCTTTTTTGGTGAGTAAATAAATGCTGCTTTAATTTAATTTACATAAATCTAGAGTATTTTAGTTATCTTCATGACAATGTCCCAATACATTCCTATATTTATTAACATTACTCTGCTCCTGGGTTGTGCATTGAGAGTCCACCACAACCATCTCACCTCCTTCAGCATTAATATGATCCATGTCAGATTCACCAACAACCCGGAGTGAGCGTCTGAATTTGCATCCATTCAGCCTCGTTCCAAATCCCATTAAAAACTTGTTGATGTTCCTCACAGCACCAATACAGGTGGCAGTAATTCACCCCTTCTCTTCCTCCTCCAGCCTCTGCAGAGCCTGTTGGATGTGCAGTTTCATGCCCGGCTCCGCTGGTTGCTCAGTGGGGGACGTGCAGGCAGCCGAGCAGATTGCCTGCTGGAGCCGTGTGGCCGAAGAAGCTCGCAGCGAGGAGGAAACGGGCCCCCTCGGAGAGAGTCAAAGAGGTGCATCTGTATCCTCACTCCTGCCTGCCTCTCCGAGTAGCTGATCTCTGCTTAGTGGGAATAAGATGATTTATTCTGTTTTTCCAGATCGCAGCATCCCGTCCAGTTTTGCCTTTCAGCAGCATTTGTTTTTATGCTTCTCGTTTTGCCTGGATATGATGGGAGGAAAGCAACAGTTAAGTCTGCTGGTGTGATACAGGTTTTATTGGCTCCTTCAGGAAATTTGCTTGCACATGTGTGAGGACAGAACGACACCAGCGGCGCCACTTACATTCCCGAAGCCACGGCCCAGGTTGCAAACTGGTCAGCGCAAACAATCAAAGAGCCATCAAAGGAACCTGGAACGTTCCTGTTGGTTTGTCTGTGATGTGTTCAGGGGTCAGAGCGCGTCGCCTGCGTCTGCCTGTCACACACAGAACTGCCCCCTGAAGCTAGTTGTACTTTAGCATTGTGACAATCAGGTGTCTGTTGGTCAGGTTAATTTGTTTTTCCGGGGCACAGCAGCAGCTAAACAGCGCTCCAGACGCAGATCTCGCTGAGGGAAAGCACATTTCTAAACTGTCTGGACCTGCTCATCTGCCTGTGTGGTCCAGTTCACCCCAGACTAGCAGACAAGCAAAATGCCACCAGGGCAGACTAACATCTGGTGCTACTTCTTCATGCTACAACTTTTAAATTCAGAGTTAAACAAAACAAACCAAACAAAAAAAACCCTCAAAAGTTAAATCTCAGCATCATGTCCACGCGCGCCTTCCCATTATTTATATTTACTGAAGCCAGCAAGAGCCTCTTTCTGCCTCTGCCTCCTCCTTTGTTCTCCTCTTACTGCTGCTGGTGCTGTCCAGACACAATGGAAGTCTCCAGGCGGTGCAACCAACAAGTTCTTTTTTTTTTTTTTCAGCTAGTCTCTCCTCGCTTTAAAAAGCACAGTGAAAAAAAGGGACAATGCCAGGAAAAACACCAAGGATAAATAAATGTCTCCTCAGAGTTTATGTTAAAATCAAAATTCCTGCAAGATGCTTTTGGTTGGAGAACAAATGAGGTGAGTGAGCAAATGCGTTGGAAATGAAAATTAAATCATTTTTTACGCATGACGATGAATCAAATACCAGAGATGAATAAGGAGAAAGTTGGTGCGCTTATATAAACAAACAAATTAATAAACTAAATAAAAAAATAATAAATACATTTGCAGCTGTGTTTATTAGTGATCAGTCCGATTCTAGCTTGCATAGTTTGACTTGGAGAGGGCGGGACTCTTTGGAGAGCGAAATGAACTAGGCGCGGCCAAAAGGAGCCCCATCCATCTATCACACGTGTAGACAAAGGGGGACTCCACAACAAAAAGCTGGATGCGCCCTCTCAAACTTTTTCCGCGACGCACGGCGACGCGGCCGGAGCCCGGCGTCCTCAGGTGAGTGGCCTCCCGTCCTCTCCCGCGCACCTGTGGCGGTTTTCCTTTTCGACATATCTTTCCCGTCTAAAGTTGCTGCCGCAGTTGGTGCGTCAGCGCTCAAACTTGAGCACAAAGCAGGAGAGAGCAGGGCGAGAGACGTAGGGAATGAGTGTCAGCGAGGAGAGAGAGCGAGAGGAGCGGTCCTCTTTTCCTTTGTTTGATGCGGGGCGCTTTGAGGGAGAACTTGAGGGGATGCTCTGGCACGCACCTCGGCAACGCTCAGAAAACTCCAGGATGGGAAACTCGGAATTACTTATCAGTGAGCTTCAGTACAGGTGAGATCGAGTTTGTATTGCTGCTGATTTTTTTTAATTTTTATTCTTTGTTGTTGTTGTTGTTGTTACTTAGTGATGTTGTGACGCGCCAGACAAAGCAACTGCCTCCCAAAAGTTTTCAAATAAAAAGAGCTTTGCGCACGATGGAAGGAAAGACAGACCATCATCGTTAGAAACGAAATGCTTGGAAAATAGCTGCTCCACGGCGCAGAAGCTTTGTGATGATGTTTTTCTTAGTTTTGCGAAGTTGACTGCGCGCTGTGAGGATTCAGAACAATGCATTCAGGTGTAAAGTCCGGCCGTGAAACTGCGAGAATGATTTCAACTTGTTGCGTAAATTCGGAGCAACGTTTAAAAGCTGCGCGCATAAAAAATATGCGGGTAGGAGACAAATCAGAGTTGTGGTAGTTAGTAGGAAACAGCGCAACAGGTAGAAGTCGCAGCCGCCTCTTTGTTACAGTAAACCCCCCTTTGTTCTCAGTCCACAAAGGAAAGCAGCAAAAAAGAGCGCAAATCCACAAGGAAACAACTTTTTAGGCGCCCAGAAACAACAAACAGTGCTTTAGAACCTTTTCCACCTCTTGCTCTTTTGTTTTATTTGTCTTTAAATGTATAAAACTATGTCCTGGTGAGCAATACCAGCCAGTTTAGGAGTGTTTCACTCAAAACTCGATCATCAAATCAGTCTATTTAAGATATTAGAAATATGTTTCAAAAACAAAACCCCATGGATATCATACATCACCATGAACTTTTTATTTGGCAAAGCAGAAGAATTTGCACAAAAAATTTAATTTATTAGTGAAATAATTTATTATTGAATACATTATTAATTAATTAATAGTGAAATAATCCTTTTGTCAAAATTTGCTCACTTGTTTTTCAAAACATTTGCAAACATATTTTCAACTTCTATGAGTCACAAATGTTCTCAAGCCTCAGTAAATATTTTTTAATCATTCATCTTTTTGACATGACCCATTTTAAGTGTCAGTTTTGGCCTCACTCTTGGTCTTTTTCTTCCTTGTAGAGTCTGTTCTCAGGTGGATTTGAGCACCAGATTATCCAGCAAAGCGTTTTCCTCTGTGGGAGGTTCAGGGGACAGAAATGTGCCAAAATCATGAGGACGATGTACAGACTCACCTATCGAACTGCTCATAAGATCCAGAAGAGGATTAAGGAACTGTGGTTTTCTTTTGTAGGAGGTGAAGACTCATCTCATAAGGATTTCCACTTCAGCGGCAGCAGCCTCGCCATGCCTTCTAAGCACACTTGGAATTCTAATACTCACGCAGACACTCGGGGGGATTATAAAAATGTGCGGCGTGCCTTTGCCAGAGACATCCTCGTCCAAAATTCACTGGAGCAGCAGAATGTTGCAGGCGTGATCCTCGTCGGCCCTCTGCATGGGTAGAAGGTGAGCTTTGTGCTGATGTCAGCTTTAGCGGCTCCTGGTGTGGAACACTTTTGTGTCATCTCGGGTCAATCCTGAGCGGTCGCCTCCCCAACGCAAACACAGGCCAAACTGTAGTTGGCTGGAAAAAGGAGTTGGTATGAAAGACTGTTGATTCTCAAGCAGACAAAATACTGCTAAAACATGGCAACAGTCGTGATGTGCCAGTCTGTCCGAGCAGGCTGGAGCTTTGGTCATTTGGAAATTTAAAAACTCCCAGGGTGATAAGTTTTTTCTTAAAGGAAAATGAAATCTGGAGCCGACTTTTTGTTAAAGCATTGGTGCAAACACAGGTCTGAAGTGCCTTGTGAAAGTGAGCAATCAGCTCGGCGTTCACAGCTCAGCCGCTGCATGTGCACAGTAATGGGGAGGTTTCATTTCAAAACTTTTTACCTGTAATCTGTGACTCCACGTTTTTAATAAACTGATCAGATATTGCAGGTTTAGTCTTAAAAAATTACAGCACCAACCTTGAGTTAAAAGTCCTGTTTGTTTAGGTTTCTGGATACCAGTTTAAAGCTTTTCAGTTAAGATTACTCCCACCCCTGTTTTTAGTAAACCAAAGCATGAAAATACTGTAAATGCTGAAATAAAGAATAGTTGTGAGATACTCCATAAACCTGCTCAGTACTCATGCGTTTGAGAGAAGGAGGGAGAGGCTGCTTACCAGTGATGTCACTGCCAGCCAATAAGAGCGGGTAGCGGCACAGGCCCCACCCCCTGCCTCCATGCATGGCAGCCCACATGGTCCTGCAGCATCACATTTTCACCATGTGGCACAGACGCAGCAATGGCGCTTCAGGGCGATGGCGCACGTGGAAGCGATGTCGATGTTTTCTAACAGCTCAAAACATTCATTTTCAAATAAAGTATAAAATGATAAAGTATTAAAAAGAGGTGCAACTCATGTTCTTGTTTGTGGGATAATGAAAACACTAACAGCTTTGATGGTGAACTCGGGGCGAACGCATGGCTGTAACTGGGATGCGACCTCTCCTGTCACCTGTCTGGGTTTAAGGCTCATGCAAAACCAGTAGTTATTAGCCTCCTGCTGCTAGGGAACGGGCTCGGGTCACAGTCAGTAAGCGACTGGATCAGCAGATATGTGGGTCAGACTGCCAGGTGGGACCGATATAGGTCAGTGGCAAAGCGTGGGTGCTGATGAGTCATGCGTGTACAGTAAGCAGCGGCAGCCAGAGAGAGAGATCAGCTGATTAAATGCGAAGGGTAAAAGTATGCAAGGCATCTTTGGCAGACATGCAACAGGATTTACCTTCCCTTCAGCCTGAACCCGTCCGCTCTGCTGCGCCCGCTCCGCTATTTACTCACGATAGCGGCGGATTACAAGTGTGCAGATTCGGTTAATGAACTTGTGACTGAAACAGAAACATCTCTGCTGCCGTGACTAATCACCACGACAGGCCAGCTGAGCTCATGCTGGCCACTGCGCAGCCGCGGGTTCGACAACAATGCAGCACACGCCAGCTTAATTACATTACTTATCTCCAGCTCCTTTATCACGTGTGCTGCAGTTTTCATAACATTTGCCAATCGGTGGGAGCATTGTGAGGAAATGCTTTATGTTTTCAATGCCGATGTCCCATTGAGAGCAGAGCTTCTGAAGCTAATCCACAGAGTAGCGGGGCAACATTAGCGCTGAAATCTGCAGCATCTTGCAGCTCTGGAGTCTCCATACCACTCTAAGCTGGGATGCTCATTAAACTGGCCAGCAGTGTCATATTATTCCTTCCTCTGCAGCATATGCAGCTAAATCTGCCTCCTGTAATCTCTCCTCCATCTGCATCTGCTGGTAATATGAAGCTGCTTCTGTTTGCCACCTCAGAAATGGCTATGCAGACTGGCTCGTGAGAGTCACACACCGGCGAACTGCAAAAATAACAGCAACACAAAACCCCCCCAAAACGCTGAATTTGGAGTAAAACATGAAAACACCGTTGACCCACTAACAAGCGCCTCCACACTTGGATGCGTGCTATCCTCTGATGCTCTGATACAGCCACTGAAATATGCTAATTTTCCCCTCTGCTGCCAAATTTGGGTTAATTTCCCTCCTTTTGTGCGTGTCACCCAAGCATGCAAGATTCAGCGTACTGCGCTAAATTACTGCCTAGTGAAACAACGCACCCACCATCGCTAATTGTGACGACGGTCCTAATTCTCCGAGCTACAGGGGCGCCGTAGTCACCCTCTTGCAAAGTATCAGAGCTTAGTTTTACCCGTCAGCGCCTGTAGCTGTGAGATAAGTTTACGTGCTTTACTGGCACGCTAGCTGCACTGGGTGGGTGGGGGTATAAATTATGTCTTTGTGGAAGGAGAGAAGGGCGAGATGGGGATGAAGTGAGGGGGAGAGAGGTGGGGCTGGAGGGAGAAGTGAGAGGTAGCAGGACAGATACGTTACAGTATTCTCAGTGTCTGTGTCTCTTCGCTCGAGAAGCTCTCAGCCTGATAGAGCGCTGCTGGGAGAACTGAACAGGAAGTGTTGCCTTCCCGGCCTTCACATTCTTTACAGTCGGTAAAACCACTTTGGGTGTGATCTGACATGTTCTGCTGCTCGCTGGCGCGATCTGCTTCTGGCAGAGCGAAGCTCAGCACGACACCATCACTAGATTTTTTTTTTTTTTTTGTGTTCAAACATCTCCACCGGTTTTGGAGGCTCTGGTTCACTGCTGATTGGTCGTCCATTGTGATGTGACCGTCTGGGCCGTAGAATGCTTATCCCTGATTGGCTAACAGAGATCCTGTCCCTCTGCTGCCTGACGGAGGCAGGAGAGCCTTATTCTGGGCGTGTGAGGAAGTTACCGAATCAAGACCCGAGTTAAGAAACCTTTGACCCCATAAATAATCAGCGATGAGTCCAGCACATTCCGTTTGTGATACTGATATTTTCTGTCCTGATTTGGCCTGAAAGCAGCGCTGCCCTCGTGCTTTGACCTTTCCAGGTCCTGCTGTTGAATAATGCATGAAACTGTAGCAAGCAGACGTTAAATAATACAGCGCCGCCACTGTCGCCTTTTTTTTTTCTGCACAAACGGTCACGAATTTATGCTGCGATGTTGACGTGACTGAAGCTCTGGTGCCACAGGTTCTGCTCTCGCTCTTCTGGCTGATGCACCTTTATCTCCTCAGACTGGTGAAAGCTCACACAGCTGCTGGGCGGCTGGGAACGTTCCTGCAGGTATCGGCTTACTCCTCCTCTGCCTTCGCCAGATAGGGACTCAATTTGTCATAACAGCTTTAGACCTGTCTGTCCTGTCTGTCCTGTTTGTCTGTCCTGTCTGTCCTGTTTGTCCTATTATTCTGTCTGTCCTCTGTGTTTGTTCTGTTTGTCTATCTGTCTGTCCTGTCTGTCTGTCTGTCTGTCTGTCTGTTTGTCCTCTGTGTCTGTCTGTCCTGTCTGTCTGATAGAGGTCAACTTATTACCTCCATAAATGCACAGCATGCTGCTGTCTGGGGATGGGCTGATAATCCTTCTAAAGACCGGGGTTTATCAAAGCCAAATCTGTTTCACACACGCACACAGACACGCATACACACACACACACACGGACAGGGATGTGTCAGGAGTATCCACACGGGAATACAGATTTGCAAGCAGCAACTACACACATACTAAGATAGATATGCCCAGTAAGCACACACACACACACGCACACACACACACACACACATCCACATACATGCAAAGACTGGGATTTTGTCAGACAAATCTGTTATTGTCTGGTAGTTAGGAGATTAAGAAGCTGTGATTTCACAGCGCACCCACCTCTCATTCACATACACACACACACACACACACACACACACACACACACACACACACATACACACATCTGCTGGGTCAATGACATCATCTTGCTGCAGCTTTAATGCTGTAATTTATGGTCTGATGCTGTTATAAAGCTTCACTGAGTCACTTCGGCCGCAGCTTCTGTCAGACGTGCGTTTGTCTCCGCAGCCTCGAGCAGAACTTTCCCCCTCTTGTTCCTGACAGTTTGGTGAAGCTTTGTCTCTGCACTGGAATATCCGGAATCAAAGACAAGAGTCGTTTTTATTCAACTAAATGTTCATTTATACTGTATTTTACCGTCTAATCCTGCAACACAGGATTAGAGGTAAAGGCTGGTTATCCATCTGTTTTACTGGCTAGTTGGTGAGTTTCTCTCCTCCACTGTTACGTACCCAAAGCATCTGGTAGCAGATGTAGCTCCCCCAGCGTCGCGGCACAGGCGCGCTGTCCACACTGTCTTTATATTTATGTCCCTGTTTGCTGGTGTGTACAGCAAGAGTCACGTCTGTGCGTCCCCTCCCGCCCACGTGGCCCTCCGTGCAGCTGAACTGAAGCAACAGACGCCTGGAGCAAAATCATTTGCAGCGGTTTCAGGCTGAGTGTGACGAAGACGCGGCCCGCCGGACGAAAGCCTCCGGTTTAGTTTGAACCGGACATCCTGTGATTACCTGAGAACATGTTGGGCTTTGACATGAGTTATTTAAAAAAAGATTTACTTTGCAAACAGCAGGAAACACATTGCAAACACGTTTCATGGAGGGATAAAAGGTTGGTGATTGAGTCAGTGGGGATACGAAAACAAGAGGGACCGTCATATATGAGCACCAACTCCAAACTACCGCTGCCCCGAAAATGTCAGTTTAAAATTCCAACTATGGGACAAGCTAACCCTAAATATATTAAATTACGCAGAGCACAAGTGTTCTGCTGAAGCTAAGTGTAACAGCAGGTATTTAAAAATGAAATCGTGTTCTTTGCTCTGTCCTAAGGAAGCTGCTGGTCCACCTGAACCAAGGTCTGGTTTTGTCTTGTGGAAAGTGAAATCATGCTACTCTAATTCGCAGGAACGTGTTTGCATTTGAATCAGGTAGAGCTGCTGGATTAGAGTTGTGTCATTTTAAAGGAGAAAGCATTCAGACTCAAACACCTGCAGTAATCTCCATGTGTAATTCCTGTGAGCGCCAACATCAAGCAGGCTGGACCCGAACTGGTATCGTGCATCACGAAGACTGGTGCCGAATCAACTCTGTTTTGTTGGAGCTGTCTGAGCTCAGCTGCTTATGCAGCCATAAAACCGATTATGTCTTGTTCTTGCAGCTTTTTTACCTGCATGTAAATACAGTAACAGACAACAACACAAAGGTATTCTAATGTTGGTCTTGTTCCTAAACATGATGGAGCTCTGTTGTTTTCCTTCTTTTGCCTTTGATAAATACGCTAGCTTTGTTCGTTCGCCTCATTCAGAATCCTGTTGTTCAGCATAAAAGCTTTTTTTGACCTTGACTCATTTTTTTTTAAACCCATATTTAATTATGATGCCATGTAAATTGTAAAGTGACTGGAATTTTAATCAGCCACCGCCTAATAATTTTGGTCATTTGAATGAGAAAGCAGCCCTGTACCAGAATTGCGTGCTCATGTGTGCATGAGCATGTAGCGGTTAAAAAAATAAAAAAAAAAACCAGTCCAGTTTCCCAGAGGCAGATTACGCTTCAGACTATAAAAGCCTTCCCGTAAGAGTATCTGCATTGACATGATTTTTCATTCCAGCGCAGGGGGGCATAATCTGAGTGCCTGGAAACTGGCTGAATAAGCCAGAATACATGCCCTGCTCTCAATAATGTAGAAGTTGCATCCTGGAAACAGGCTAAACAGTAACCAGCCTTCTTATAAAACCAGACATGCTCGTCACCAACAGTCACTCTGCATCTGAATAATTCAGATCAGTTTAAAAACAAAACAAAACAAAACCGTTTCTTGATAATTGAAATAAATGATTTCAGCAGAGATGAAAAGATAACGGCTACTGTTGTATGTGACCAGTGCGTAATCTTTGATGGGAAACTGGCTGAATAAGGCCGAGTCATGTCCTTCTGCTCTTCTTTTGCATCAAATTATTATGCCTCAGCTGATAGCTATTCTGTACCAGCGTGAGCTGCCAGCGTAGGTTCACAAGGTCAAGTTAATTGTACTTGCAAATGTCCTTTCTGAATAAAATTAGAGTCTGAGTCAACGCGTGCGTGAGGTGGTGCTGAAACGATGACACATGTGGCAGTCATGGCGGTCCAGCCTGTGGCCATGTTGACAACACCTCACCATTTAGCTGCTGCTCATAATAGGACCGACCATCCTGTGACAGATCATAGCGGATGCGCTCACGCGGTGCTGAAGCTGGTTGAGTAATAATGAGTCAGGGTTTCACTTGTGCATTAGCCTGTTAGCCTGACAGCTTCTGCTCTTGGACGGCAGTGAAAGCTAGACCTGCGCTTTGCTAATGCTACGCTCTTCTGACTCACAGCTAGTTCTCACGTCTAATTTGCTCTCTTTCTAAAGTAAAGTAGCTCTGTAAAAACACTTTAATTGGCCCAGGGGGAATTAGGAATGTTCGCGTGCAACATAATTGTCCTTTTAATGTGACTCATGTATTCGTGCTCCAAATTACCTGCCCCAGCATTACAGGCTTTGGCAGCCTTGAGGAAGCCGACCGGCCTTCCCTGACGATCAACGCAAATTCATTGGAATATTCTTTGCACATGCAAAGTTAATCCCAGTGCGCCAGTCATGCTACCTTGCAGTCGGGTTGGGGAGATAATCCACTCGCGGCCTTGGCAGGCGGGACATGTACAGGCGCTTAATGTGCATCAGCACTTCTGCGTTTTCGGTTTTGAGGCTCTCATTTTCCCAATCGTACGTATGTTCCTGTATCTGTTTGTGTGTTTATTTGCATGTTTGCATGCTGAAGAGACTGCTTAGAAGCTACTTTGGAAGCCCTCTAATGTCCTCAACTGTGTGCGGTGATGTTGACCCAGTAAACTGAAGCCACCCTGACTCTGAGGTGTTTAAGCGTGACAGCAGCAGAAAGAAGAACGCAAATAGGTGTTTTTCCCCCCACATGCTTCACTTTGCTCCCTTTTTTTCCCTTCTCTTTGCTCCAGCATTCCCACTTCTCCCCCCTTCATCTTTGTCTCCATCTTTTACTTGACGCCCGTGCCTGATTTCCATTCTAGCTGCTGTGCGCGTGCGATGATGCCCTGCCACGGCAGACAGCGAGAGCGGCGAGTCAGCCTCCTCTTCAGTTCACCGCCAGTTCACCCCGACTCCACGCTGACAGAAATGATGCTTGACAGATATGCAAATTCAGCGATGACGGCGGCAGCCACAAACGTTAGAACCGCACCTCAAAACTTCAGGTACCAATTTGCATTTATTTGAAAGAGTAACTCCAGACTTTCAGACAGGGGTCTCTGTTATCCATGTCTCGGGGGAACTGTTTGTCTGGTGGACTTGATAATACGTTGTCATTTTGCGCTGACTCATCTGTCCCCGTAGATTTCAAAGAGTCTAAAAATACCATCACGCCTTGTTCAGGGCTGCCATATATTTCACAACTGACATGTATTAGTTGATGTTCTCCCCACCTCTCCAGAGAAGACGGGGTGCATTCAGGGACATGTGTGAGCACTCCCTCAGTGCAGACATTTACAGTGTGGGCGGCTGCACGTTATGGCTGGCTGTTTTGGCTTGGAGGAGTTTTGTGGAACTCTGTCCTCAGCTATGAGTGTAAAAATGCCTGCTGAGTCCTCGGCTCTACGCTTGGCTGCCATCATCACCGTCCTCCCTGGTTCTGACTGGTTTGCGCTGATGTGTAGTCCCGTCTTGCTGTGTTTCTCTGCTGCAGCGCAGGTCTGATGCCTGTCCTTCTAGTGTCGCCACCTCTGTCTCTGCTGGGTGCTAGGATTAACAGACCCTGCACATGCATTCCACTCCCTCTCTCTCTTCTTTCTCTCTCTCTTCTCTCTCTCTCTCTTCTCCCTTTGGCCATGTAGCCGAGTTTCTCATGCTTGTAATTGTTTCCTGGCCGTCTTTCTCACCGCAGGTGTTGTGGTGCTTCTGTCCTGTCCTGACGGTGTGGTTGTCCCGCTGAGTCCTGCATGTCCACGTCATTGTTGTGACAGTTTTTACTCCTCAGATGACCTCTCACTTGCACCGGAGAGATGACGACTGGTGGAATTTCTAGCACGTTGTTGGATAATTCTTCTTATTATCTGCTTTGCTACACAGCAGCAGTAGTGCTAGCATGATATGTAGATGGGATTCTCGAACTGCAGGGGCTTACGTGTAAAAGTGGACTTCTCAGGAAAACTTTTCTGCATATTTCGTTAAATGTCACGTAATGTGTTTTGGCTTTCCCCACTGCCCCGTTTGTGTTCCACCATCCTCGCATGCAGCATATGCGCTGATGCGACTTTATAGCATGTTTACTCCTTTAATATGTTCTTGGGACTGTAACATATGTTCGACAATAACGTGCAGCAGAGTAACTACGTATCAGCGCTCCTCAGTCAACCGCGTCCACCTTCGGTTGGACATGGAGCTCCTTTTCAGCAGTCCAAAGCATTGTTTCAAACCGGGGAACCATAAAACTCAATTTCCCATGGAGGAGGGGTTGATGGCGGCAGAGAAGGGGCTATCCTGAAGTCCAAATGTTCTTATCTCATGCACTATTAAGCGGGGCAGTGGGGTGTGTGGGTTTCGTGGTTTAGCGTCCGTCTGTCACAGCCCGGAGGCATGCTGCGCACACTCACAAACACACTCACACACTTGCAGATGCAGCATGCATATTCACAAACACACATCAAAACAAAGTCTGGAACACACTTGAATCACCTCTTTCTCCTATTCAGTCATTAATGCACACAAACTCGCACCGCCTCGGGGCCCTGCAGCTCCAGTCCTGTGTAGCCTTGACGCAGGTCAGAGGGGTCATTGGAGCCTCTCACTTCATTAATCACATCTGGGAACCAGGCGGCACTTTATGTATATTTTTCTATATGTTGTTACCTCTTATTCAACTCTGACTTGAGGGTAGTGCATAGTCTAAAATACTGTGGATGAATTATTTAATCTGATTTATTGTAAATGACAAAATGGCAAATTTGTGCCTAGACTGAATTTCCCAAACACTGCACTACTCCACCATGTGTTGGAGGTCATGTATGCTGCATATTGCCCTTGAAAACTTTAAACATTTGTTTTCAGTAACACCCTAATTCCAAAATTTAAATAATTGGTAATTGGCATGAATAATTACTTCAATGTGGAAAATATATATATATATATATATAGATCTATATAAAGATCTATATATATATATATAGTCAAACTTTGATAGCCTGACTTCTTCAGCATTCATTAATCAATCAATCGGTGCGTATTTTCAGCAGGCAGAGACACAGAGCAGCACCTTAGTGGCACGTTAAAAGCATTCCTGGCAACCGAAGACTACGAGAAATGGATCAATACGCAGACACAGGCGAGATTGATTCCATATCGCAGAAAGAAAACAAGCCAAGACTCAAGCAAACATGCAGACATAAACACAAACATGGCATGCAGAAAAGCGTAGCTGTCACCCGTCAAGGTAAACAAAGTGATGGATTACAAACAGCGCCGCAAGACGCTGATGCTGTAATCACAATAAGACCGCTTCTTACTTTTCTGCAGGGTGATGTTTGCATGAGTGCAAACCTGACTGGCATTTTGATGGTGTCGGGAAATGAAGGCCTTTTTGATTGGTCTGCTGGAAAATAAGCGAGGTGAGAGACAGAAAGGTAAAATATTTGGAGTTTCGAGAACCATGAAGCTCGGAAATGTTTCGTCTCCAGTCAAAGAACCAATTTAAAAAGCCCAAAGTAAAACGTTCCTGTGGCACTTTACCGTCTGAAATTCCAGCAGAAAGTCCAGCAAGTAAAAATGACTCTTCCCAAGAGTTTGAGCCTTAAGGAAGTGCTGCTGCTCAGCTAAAATTAGCATGGTTCCTGCTGCGTAAATGCACAGAACCCTTCCACATTTCCTGCAAAGGACATTGTTACTGGGCCTAAAACCTCTATTTTTCACTGTGCACTTCTGTGCAGGAGACCAAAGTGAGATTTATTTGTGTTTTAATGCGGCGTACTAGAGTTTTACCCTCTGCTGTCTGAATGCCTTCCTGTTGGCTGCGTGTGGAAAAAAAAAAGAAGGAATAAGGAAGAATGGAGGATAAATGGACCAAAGTTAAAGATTAGCCAGAGTTTGCTAACCTCAAGTCATTCTCTCTGTTTTTTTCATAGTTTCAGAGTGTGAACGTGTGTTATGTTTCTCTGTTTCCTAAATAAACTATGCTTACTCCACACGCTGAGGCCATAGCCCTCTTGTGGTTAACACCATTTTCTTCTTTTGGCATGCCAGGATGGAAATCTCACAGGCAAAAGCTGCCTCACAGGAATTATTAAGCAGTTATCTGGTATCCTTTTCTTCTTGCTGCCAGTCCTGCTACGATCAGAGTTAAGAACAAAGCTCCTCAGCTTGGAACCTGTTCTGTTTCTTTTACTTTGTCTCCAGGTTATTCAGGACTGTGGTTTTGGATTGGCACTCACAACGCTTGCACACACTTTGCGCCTGTGCTGAGGGAGAAACACAGAGTACGACAGACTGTATGTGAAGTAGTGAGTGAGCAGAAGACTCCTCGACAGGCTCTCACTGCGTTTGCCAACAGCAGGTTGCCTTGGCAGAAGAACTGTCCTTTTCGCACAGCAAGTGGTACCAATAGAGTGAGGGAGTAAGTAAGGGAGTGAGTTTCCCATCATGCCTAGCTTTTCAGTAATCTGTCCATAAACCAGTCATGAAACTGTGCTTTTCATCTGAAGACCACGGAAATTTAATTTGAGATGTTATTTGTCCTGGCTGTCAGTGCTGCTTGATATTTTATTTTTTTTTAAATGCTGTAAATTAAAGACGGGTAAAGAAAAATGTCTATTCTCTGTGTAATTTGGTTCCTGACAAAAACAAGAAAATAAAAAATAACTTGGTGGTTTGCTATTGAAGCGATTAAAGAGTGGTGTGACTGCAGATACTAAAGCTGCAGAAATCAGAGGATTTCATCTGAAAAGAACCAGAGAACATGAAAGCTGGCTGGAGTGGAGAGGATAGGGGAGACAGGAGGTCCACAGCAGAGAGGGATCCGAGTGTAAAGTAGCAATGGGGGTCTTTTGGAGTTGAAAGTTTACCTGAGAGTGGGCTCAGATCAAGGTCTCAGCTGGCTGACCCAAATCCCAGAGAAAAAAAGACAGAAAACATCAATTTCAAACATGAGGAAGTTGCAATCAAAGACCTGAAAGAGAGAGAGAGAGAGAGAGAGATTGGAGTGGCAGAGAAAGGGGTGGAAAGGGTGGCGATGAGTCAGAGGTACTTTTATCTCTGTGCCCCTCCCGTATCGGTGGTGGGCGAAAGAGGTCAGCGCTCTGGAATTTAGCAAAAAGATGCCCAGAATGTGAGCAAACAAAGACAAAAGTCTTGTGGTTAAACAGATTCAACTGTATCGGTTGTTGATTCTGGGCCTCCTTTTCTGTGTGAACTGCAGGGCACTGAGTTCTCTCACTTCTTATCTGCCTTCTTTTCCATCATGCCTGACTTTTCTCTAATCTGTCCATTAAGCAGTGATGAAACTGTACTTTTCATCTGATGACCACAGAAGCTTAATTTGAGGCATTATTTGTCCTGGCTGTCAGTGTTGCCGGATAAGTAGCAGAATAATGTTCAGGCCTCGCCGTGACTTCAATTAACAACCTTTCAGCTTTTCACAATCTTGTTCCATCTTAAGATAATTTGATAGCTTTCGTTGTAGCCGCCCAAGGCTGCATGTCAAAATATCTGCCTTTTTTAAAACTACAGCATTCATACAGCAGGATTTTCTAGCAAATTTCAAGGTGCAGACATGCTCACATCCTGCTCTACATGCTCTACAAGATAATCCTACCTTCTTTTTGATAAAGTGCGAATATTAGTAAGCAGCAGGAGGTGAAGGAGAGTTTCCTGGACTGAGCCCTCCCCACGTCTCTATAGGCCTTTGCCAGGGTTCGTTTCCCTGACTCACTGGCACGGCTGAGCGAGGGATTCCTTTTCTTCACGGTCTACTTGGGATGACTGATGCAAATATTCTGCCGCAGAGCGCAGACACTGACGCCATCGCCACCCTGACCCAGTTAGAAGGGGCGGGGGGTGCAGGGAGCGCCAACACATCCCAGTCATTTGTGACTGCTGTGTAGTTCTGCCAATCAGCATGTTTGCAGGAGTTTAAAGCTTCAGATTCTTTTTTTTTCTTTCTTTACAACCCTCAAAGTCTCTCCATGGATAGACATTTACGTAAACTTACTCAGGTCCACTTTCTTTCATCTTTAATGTCAAATCCAGAAACTGCATTTAGCTTATGCTAACCTAAGGTATTTAGGGTAAGGTAAAGCAAGTTAAGGGAAGCTAAGGTAATGTAAGGTAAGGTAAGGTAAGGGTAAGGCCGACTATTGATTGGTCAACATTCCCATGGCTGCGCTCACACATGCTCTGCTGGATACTCAATTTAAGTCGACAGATGCAGATCAAAGCCTTTGTGAACTTTAACTTAAATCCACTTCACCCCATCTCCAGCCACATCCAGCTTCATCCATCAGTGACACTTCTAGGGGCTCTAACCCGTCCATCCCCCTGCGATGTGACAGTTTACAATTAAACAAAACCTGTAACACGCACACACAGGAAGCCTCTTTGGGTTCTGTGTCAGACTCTCGCTCACCTCCTCTGCTTGTTTGTGTTTTATTTAAGCAGTGTTGGCCGTACTGCTCGTTAACCTTTGCTAATACAACCTGCATGTATTAATAATGCGCAGCGAGAAAGGTCAATCGATGTGAGCGTGCACGTGTGTGTTTGTTTGTTCATACAGAATGAATGCAGCACAGGCACGTGAGGCTGGGAGTAGAAACGCACCTTTATCACTTAATGATGACCCATCCTATAAGGTTGTGTCCAAAAGTCATAGATGTGATGTGGTGACGTGATTGTTTTTAACTGAGATGGAAATTCATCAACAAAACTGATGACATTTATCACAGTTTGCCTAAAGAACAGAAACATAAACGATAATGTGCACAGAATCACCTTGGATTGAATCATCCGTTGTGATAAATGATGTCATTGGATTTAGCTTGACCTCAGGGGTCGTTATAATGAATGTAAATGCGCACGTACTGTATATATTTGATCTGCGTGACCAGCTGAGGGGGGTTTAGCTGAGTGACTCATGGAGATGTCACACGCTGAGTCCAGGTTGACCTTTTCAGGGAAGAGCAGCTTTAAAAAGCCAAAGATAGAATTGCTTTTCGTCAGCAGATGCATACATGACTGCAATATAAAGACGGCTGAAGGTGTTCCGTAATTTAAATGCCTTTTTTTTGTCAAATGTGGTTCTTCCACAGGATCGTGTCAACCCTACTCACGCAGCGCATCAGTCAATGCCTGTGTGGACGTGCTGAAAACAGTTTAGTTTCCAAAATATTTTAGTTTTCTGCCTCAAACGTCAACAAGACTGTTAATAAGCCTCAATCTGGGAACCAGTTTGGTCCCAGTTTATTAGGAAACCACCTTCTTGCTCCAGTTTAGTGCTAAATCTGTGCCCATCATGAGTATATTTTCTAACGTCTTCTCAGTTGTCTGCTCAGTGACATCATAGGTGGACTTTTTATTAAATCCAGGCCCAGTCAGCTGCTTCTGCAGGTCCATGTCCCAGAGTTAACGCCCCCCTCTGTGGATGAGCGTTGTGCTCTCTCTCTCGCTCCCTCTCTCCCTCTCTCTCTCTCTGTGCGATTTCCCATCTCCTTGCGTCCTGATAACGGCGACATTGCAGTGACTCATTCCCTCAGATCCCACTGCCTCTATCTCTCCTAATCAGATTTCTCTAGTCGGGTTATTTATCATCGCCGGCTCTGACTGTGAGTGATGCTTGGCTAATGGGTTTAGCATTCAAATCTGCTGGCTTGATGCACCGGAATCCCAACAAGGGCTGTCACTCCTGTGGCGGTGGTGGCGGCAGCGGCTTTGGAATGGCGTAAATAAGAAGGAAATGACATTGCTGAAATACCGTATGCAATCGAGGTCGTCCTCTATTTTTTTGGGGTGGGGGTGGCGGTGTGCTGGTTTAGCATTAATTTTTTAAAAAGTTGCTAAAATAAAACAGGAGAACAAATTAGGATTTCCTGCTCATTCCTTCCTTTCAAACGTGACCAGATAATAAACGTTCCTTGGCGAGAGCCTCAGACAGTCATACACGACAGCGAGGCTGTTTGACAGATTGTTGAGCACATGCACGGCAATTAGGCCATGTGGTTGAGGCCATAATGGCAATAACAAATCTGACAATGAGAAGTCTTAAACCAGCAGCTGCTGGCGGCTCAGACAGACAACTTCCGCATGTGGTGACAGTTTCCGGATCAGTATCAGACCTCCGCTCGAAGGGGTACGTCATTTATCGTTTTTCTGGTTATGCAGCACGTGTTCTAGCCTTCAGTGGTGAACCGGGTGACCTCATGCGTGTGTTTCTGCGGGGTTGTGTGTGACTCTGCTGTCACCTGTGTGATTTAAATACAGGATGTGAGATGACACGAGGTTATGTGGCTTCCAGACGCTCGCGTCATTGTTACCTGCGGCGCCTTCGCTAAAAGGGAAGGGCGGGTCAGGCCAGGTAAGGAAAGAGAAGGTTGGAGAATGGTGTTTTCGAGGCAACTGTTGACACCGGTTTGTCATTTTCCAAAGAATTTTGACTTCCTGACATCCAGAAGCAGTGTTTTATAATTTAACTTTGCCCTCTCTGCAGTTTTTAGAAATTTCATTTCAAAGTTTTCTGTCCTCTTTTTAATGTCACGTCTGATCTGACGCTGCACCGTTCAAGCCTGGACTTGTACACACACTTCAAGTTTGTCCTGTCAGTCCATGGTGTTAAATGTTCACACCTACAGACACAAACGCACACAGGCGCACCCACATGTGCGCATATTGTAGGGAAAAAAGATTTTTTTGACAGAAAGACCTTACTTAGATAAGGGCTTAAACAGCTTGCTAATCAAGTTGATTTACCTGTGTGACAGACAACCATTGGTGATGTATGCGTGTGCGCACACGCACGTGTGTCTGTGTGTGTGTCTGTGTTTGTGTCTGTGTTTGTGTCTGTGTGTGTGCGGTTTTAGCATGTCTCAGCTGATCTCCTGATGCGATGACTAATTGGCAAAACAACAGGATATTCATGTCTGGTTCGAAAAGTGAGAATTTTCTGATGGTTACACATTACACAATGGATTCTCTGTGTGAAGAAGATAAAAGATCATTTCTGAGTAATTATGGTGGAATAACCTGTTGGAAGAGAATGAGCTACATTATCTCCTGTTATTATCCCTTCAGCTCATGATCTCCGGTATCGCCAGGTTCTCCTTTATAGTCTTAATTGACTTTACTGACTGATTATTCTGTGACCCTGCCTTCACAGAAGCATGGTCTTGTTTGTCTTAAATATCTATGACTTGCTTTTATCCCACTCTTTCTTGTGTCTTAGAGTGGCTTTAAGCCTCCTACTTGGTTTCATAACTATCTTTTTTCCAGCTCTAACTGTTATTTCAAATACATACGTGCACATGTGTAGATGTGTAGATGTGACTCAGCAGTGACACTCATTTGAATGATTTTTCATTTGCGACTTGCCAACAAAAAGGTCACTGTTTGCATTTGCCGACTAATAAAACGACTTTTTCAACAGATTTACACCCCGGTTGCCTGTTGAAGACGTCTTCAGCTCAGCAGGTGGATTAAAAGCGAAAGTTTGGACTGCATGTGTAAAGCAGCTTTTCAACATCAGCCAGTGAGCTAAAACAACTGCAGCAGGGAAACAAAGCGCTGGTCACACAGGACTGAGTTTGACCCACAGCTGACTGTATCTGGGTGTCAGTGAAACAGGCCAGCGATTAAATCTGGGCTGAACTAAACTGGCTCTCTGTCAGCTCCACCAACATATCCACTGCATCTGTTTCGGCATCCACGCCACCTCCCAGCTCGCTGTAATCCCTCTGTTGCCTCCCCCCCCGTCATCATTTCTCAGTCTGGTTCTCTTCCCTTTGCCTTGTCTTCCTCTTCTCCTTCTGCCTTAATGTGTAAAAAACACACATGATGTTAATATCACCGGTAGACCTTCTGCCATGCAAAGCTGCAGAATTGAGAGGCCTTATGAAAAACGTCAGCTGTTCTTCTTTGATTACCGAGACTGACATACAGATTTCAGAATGCAGACAGGATGACAGGAAGTGAGGGACAGCAAAAGACAGGAGAGAGACAGAACAGCTGACAGAAGTTATAACACTTGCATTTATTTCAATTAAAATGTCACCTCAGTGCAGAAATTGATGGAACGGGACTCCCACAAGCAACAAAAGAAGAAGAGAACATTACATGCATAGACAGAAGAGACATTTATTTGTAGGAACCGCCACTCCAAGTGTTTTGGTTGCTCCAACGGGTTCCTGTGGCGAACCAATGTTCTTTAATTTGCTTGTCCCACAATCCCGTGAGTGCATGTGTGTGTGCGCGCGTGCACAGATAGGATGTGTGATTGTGGCCATGGTTGGAGTCTCTCCTCATCTTTCTCTGTGTGTGTGTGTGTGTGTAATTTTGGGACAAGAAAGACTCAGATTATTGCACATGAAATAGTATTCATACAAAGCAGCTGTAGCGTGACTATCCCCCTGCTGCAGCGCTCGGCGGCCCGCTGGAGAAACACAACAGAACAAATCTCAACGGAAGATAACCAACTCCATTTTTTTTTTTAAACCAAGGATCACCTCTTCGAGAGGCTCGCTATCGACGCAAACGCAAAATGTTAACAGCTGTTGCGTGTTTGCTAGTAAGCTAGCATTGTCAACCATAGTCGGAGCAGAAAATGCAGCTTTTATTTTTGAAAACATCAGACATGCCAGATTTGTGTGGCCTGCAGAACAGAAGGTTGATTTTAGTACAGCTAGTGTGTTGCCAGTACTTAAAATGGCTAAACCAAGGCGTGCACTGTTTATCTATCAGTGCATGTGCTGTCAGAGGAGCACCATAGAAAACTACTGCTGTCCTACCGTTGTTCACAAAATCTGACAAGATGTACTTTGTGCTGGCAGCAGTATTATCTCATTGTATTGGTTCTCCTCTCTCTGCTTTTCTGTGCTCCCTCCTTCCTGTTTGTTGATTTTCTCTTTGTAATCTTCATGATCTTTCCGCCAGTTGTTTATAACTCTTAAATATGCCAGGTTTCTACATTGACTGGTGTTCCCAGAGAGCAACACGTCCATTTTCATGCTGCTCTAACACACTTATGTTTTATTTCCCTCCAGACTGTATTTTTATGGCAGTTCAGCTTTGCTGCTTGTTGCCAGTTGAAAGGTATTGGTTACAATGGGAAGTTGCATTCTCCCCGCGGTCATGTTTTAAAACTGTGTTTAAATATCTTTTACTGTTTTCTCCAAGTCTAAGGAGAAGGAGTCTGCTGGTATGTTATTGGTTATTAAGCCATTACTGCAGAAATAGATTTCTAAGTTGTCATATCCAGTCTTGGTTCCAAACCATCTGCTTTGTTTTAGAATTAGTGATTTAAAGGATTAATCTGTATCATGTCTGCTTCATCATTTGGGACCCAGTCAGATAATCCACCTCAGCAGCCTATCACTTGTCTAAAATATCCACTGCTTGTCATGTTTGGACCCATATTTACCGTTTGCCATTGTAGCTCTGAACTGGGCCCCTTTTTCACTACTTGTGTACACTTTTTTGTGCTGGTAATTTGTGTGCTTTGTTTTTCCACTGCATCTGAGAAAATGAAAGATCTTACATACATGATTTACCATACCTTTCTTTAACTTTTCACGAGTTTATTCTCTATTCATCTCTAGACAGCTGTGAACAGTTGTTTCCATCACTGTCACGTAAGCTCGAAAGACCTCATCGTCCGCCCACTTCTCTTAACTTCTCTATTTGGTAGAAACACTATGTTGGTAAAGGTTTTGGTTTGTTCATAGGAAATAGGATACCTTTGAAGGTGATGTGGCCCACAGCTGCTCACCTTTGATCTTTACTCCTGATGGCACACTCTGTCCTTGTTTAATCCATCTGAAATCGAAGACTCTTGTTTCTTTTGTACAATAAAACCTTCTGCATGTTTACCCAACAGCGAATGCTTACGATTCTGTGTCTGGAAGAGGATGCATGAATAAAATATTGATAGCTTTGCAGGAAAACAGTCCAAACAAGTGGTTATTTGAGATTAAAATGACTTTTTGAATTACTGTGTTTTCCTTTCTAGTAAAAACCTTTTTTTTTCTGTTGAAAACAGGTGGTTATTTTCAGGCAACAATATTTTTGACTGACACGTTTATTTTACAATCAAGCCTAATGTTGTTAAAGCTGTGCTGGTGACTCAAACGTGCACGCAGTGAGTTGTTTTATTACAGCGATTTTTTTTCACTGTGCCGTCAACACAGTGAGCCACTGGAAAAGCCATAATTGCACGTATGAATATTAAAGGGATTTCTCAAATTCTGTCGCCCTTCAAAAGTGTTGAAATGATTTCACCTCGCTCCCTGCCACTTGCTGCATCGGAGGAAAACAGCATCTGTGTGCAGGAATGAGTCATTATTCAGTTTCAGACTATAGCTTTGTTGTCTAAAGAGGAGTCAGAATAGACGGCCTTCGTCGTCTACCTTTGATGCTCGTGATGCCTCCGACTTTTTCACCCCGACCCTTATTGGATGGGAGCAGTTGCTCTCTTCGCCTCCGTGTTGTCCTGATTCGCCACCCTCCCTGTCTATCACAACCGCCTGCCCCCCCACCTCTCTTTGTGCGTCTGATTACCTCCCCGTGCTCTCGCCTCACACGCTAACACAATGCTCCTCGCTCTTCCGTCAGTGCCTGCGGTCATCTCCAGCTGCTGATTGAACTCTGTAGTGTTTTGCAGGAGTTTGAAACATGAGCACGAGTGGAAAGGCAGGAAGATCCATGGAAGAAAGGAGCAGGGAGAAAGAGATGAGGCAGAACTAAAGGGTAGATGCTGCCCTCATATTGACTCTGACCTATTGATCTTTAGTCTGCCCGATGGTTTTTCTTCATTTCTGAAAAAGGGGATCGTGCTTCTGCTCTTGCAGCTCCAAAATTATGGAACCTTTTGCAACAGCACCAGTCAGGCCTTCTCCCTACTTGATTTTAAATTCTTTCTTTAAACTCATCTCTTCTCCTTGGCCTCTGACAGCTTTTGAGACATTTATATTATTTTATTTGCTTTACTGTTTTATTCTGGTGTTCTTATGTTTTTTTAGGTTGATGTAATTTTAAATTGTTTATGTCGTTTTTACCTTGTGGTTTTATTTCTGTGCAGCACTTCCGATACAAGGGTATAACAGATTGGGTTTTTGACTCATCAGAAATAATGAAGCAGTGTGCAGGCCCACTTCCTCAAACTGTATTAAAATGAAGAGAATAAAAGGAACTACACTGGAGGGGTGTTGCCATCTTGTCTCTAGACTGTTATCATATTTGCCCCTCTGGCTTCATCGTACAGGCCAGCCCCTTAGGGACAATAGCGTGGTTAGAGCCTAAGAGCAACTGTGGATCCTACGGCACTGAAACACACACATCGTCACGCTCTGTTGGGAGTTTGGGTTTTCTCAGCATCCAAATGTGACCTCTGCCTCTCTCGTTTCATCCGTCTTTCCTGGCAGTCCGTGAATTCCTGATGACCTCCCCAAGACAATTGAATCTTCATGGGTGCCATTAATTCACGCTAATTATCTTTTAACAGAAAGTGTGCATGCAGCAGTGTTTTGCATTGTAAATATAGAACCTTTGGAAACTGTGAGCTCTCTTGCAACATGCCCATCTTCCTCAGCTCAGCTGTCTGCCATCACCCCCCTGACTACCACCCCCACATATCCTTTTCTTTCACTGTGTAATTTAAGCGGCAATGCTGAGAAAAAAAAAAAAAAAAAAGACCCAGTAGTCTGACCCAACGATGAACCTTTGCTCGGTTTGACAGATCACTGCAACATGAGCTTTTCATTTCATCTGCGAAAAAAAGCTCCCCCCTTTTCACCCCCTCCTTCCTCTGTTTTTCCTTAATGCCTTGTGTCTTTCGCCGTAAATTGAAACAGATCAAGTCCGGCGCTGTTAACGTGTGTTTGTCCGCCTCGGTGGCATCGATGTGTGGCGGCGGTCGCGTATCTGCACAGGGGCCCATTTGGGAGATAAAGGCGGCTCTGGCACAGATAAGGGCCCTGCAGAAAGGGGCTTTGTTTTAGCTGAGAGATGTCACAGGCATTTAGAATGATTCATTCGTCATCTTTAACACCTTTGACTGGGAACACACACCTCAACCTGCCGTCCTGATGAGCTCACGCACCGGAGTTTTGGTCTGTGGCGCCACACAAGGAAAACCTGCACTGTTTATTATGAGAACTAAATTCATTTCAGTGCAGCAACTTATCTGACAAACTCACTTAGGCTTTCAGTCCTCCCTGGCTTATTCACGACCTTAGCTCCTGCCCTTAATGGGATTCATCTCTGTTTGTCACTCTGGGTTTGAATGACAGCATTGTCCTGCAGATCCAAAGCCGTGCAGCATGAGATCATGCAAATTCCTTTATGGGGTGGGGGTCTCTTTTCATCTCCAGAAGAAATAAGATGCATCTGGGTCAGTCTACTCCAAATACAACAATATGATTTCCACTTAAGGATGCAAACATTTCTTCCATTATTGCACCTTTTTTTTTGAGCTGATGCATGCTGGGAAACAGTCGAGCGTGGTGTCGGCTATATGAACTAACCCTATGTTAGCCAAACAGCCTCAAGACAAAGCTGAACCCTGGGTCATCTCATAGTTTCCCCCAGCGGTGGCTTAAAATACCTGCTAATCAAGCAGGGGCTTAATCATAATTATTATCACATGGTGGAAAAAAAGGCCAAAGAGAAGCATTTTCATTATTTGTGATTATAAGCACCCTTATAAGTCTTTGTCAGGCCTCCATGAGCGTAACAGAGCTTTTGTTGTGGGCAGAATGAAGGCTTATAGTGATCGAGAGCAAAATTAAAGGTTATAAATGAAATGGAGTATTTCCTGCGTGAGGACATTTAGAAGATTGAGATTGTAATCAGGACGGTCGCGGCTGACAGAGGTGCCGGGTCTATTGTGGACGCTTAATGAAAAAGTGAGGACTTGACATTGCAAAAGGTTAGACTTATGGCCAGCGCCAGGGAAGAAACAAAGGGGCGGGTGTGAATCCAGATAGATGGATGGGATGACTGAAGGTGGAGGGGTGGGCAAATGAAGGGGCGGAAAGGGGAAACTGGAAAGGCTGGTTTCAGGAAAGTGGCTGGCCTGCTGATGGCGATGCAAACCTGGGTCTGAGGGCAAAAAAGGTCCCTCATGTGGTAGAGTTGGAGTTTGTTTTTTCTGAGTTTCATCATCGACTTTCTCTGGACATTTCTTACCTGTCACAAACATCCCGCAGACGTCACACTTGAACTTTACAGTCGACACTAAACTGTCATATGCGGCTGTTTCTGAAGTTGGTGTCTCTCCTGACCTCCACTGTGACGGGACAGTTCGGACTACATCAAAATCTCATTAAGTTTTATTGCGCTGTCAAATGCTTCAGTACGGCACTGTGAATAATTCTCCCGGACCCCAACACCATGGCACAATTTAGAGTTGTCATTAAGAAATCATTAAATGTTATAAAGCCGGTTTGACAACAGGGAATGAAGTAGCATTTGGATGATTTATAAAACTCTGCGCTGTTATCACTCGCTTCCAATAACATTGTCATTTGCATTTTATTAAGATGAGCTCATTTTTAAATAGTTAATTTCCAGGTATCAAAGATGAGGTTTCTTTCTATATTTATTTAGTTTTAAATCAAGCATTTTATAGTATTTAAGATGTTTTCCTTTGAAAACTATAGTGATGTTTGTAACACCAGCTATCAGGACTGTGAGCAGTTAATTGCAGGCATATTGCACCTAAAAAAAAAAGAAAAAAGAAAAAAAAAGCTGCAGCTTGAAGCCTCTTCTAGACATTCCAGTCTACACAGCAAAAATGCAAATCAATAATGACATCATATCTGGTAATTTCCAACGGTTCTCATCACACATCTGAGTGCTAAAACAACAACAACAACAAAACATTGAGAGACATGAAAGAAGAGGGGATGTTTGTAGCTTGAGTTCGTTGGCACTAACTGGATGAGTACAGAAGACGTGAAACGGAGGAGGAGCCTTTAAAGATTGCCTGGACAGGAATTTAAGATGCAGAGTTTGAGTTTGCATCAGATTAATGTCTGATGTTCTCTGCAGCTCTCATGGCTTTCTCATGGATCTAATCAGGGCGGTTTGCACTGCATTTGTGCGTTTGCGTGTGTGTGTGTGTCTGTTTTATACATCTTTTTAACTGCTTGTTTTACACGTGCTGAACTTTTAACCACAGCACAGCACATCCTTGGCCCGAGTATGTTGTTTGTCAGGCTACTCAGGAACAAGCAATGGTTGGTCTGCTTGTGTGTGTGTGTGTGTGTGTGTGTGTGTGTCTTTGTTCCTGTGCTTTCTTCATACTGAGTGCATAAAGATTCATTCTATTTGCAAAGTGAGGACATTTTTGGCTGGTCCTCAAAACTTCAAAGGCCTGTTTGAGGGTATAAACTTGGTTGCAGTTCAGGTTAGGATTGTGAGGTGCTGTCCCGACAAAGACAAAAGTGCAAGGATGTGTGTTTTTGCTCCCAGTGTAAGTAATCTGTTACATGTAATAAAATACATTGCTATAGTAATCCTGAGTAGCTGCTCACACACGTTGTCCTGGTGGCGTCCTTCATCAGCGCAGCTGTCGTTCAGACAGGTTGTTTGGTACCTGACAGCTTTCCAGCCTCTGCAGGTGAAACTTGGAGCTTTCAAACTCTGCAGATCTTTTTTTTTTTTTTTTAACCTTTTTTTGGTGACTGTGCTACACGCCTCCATTTCTGTGTGTGATTTGGTCAAATGTGAGGGATTATTTATGTATTTATTTATTTTTGCCACAAGGGGCTTTTGGAAAGACACCGTTAAACTGTTTTTTTTTTTTTTTTTAATTTAAAAGCATTTCAATGAGTGCCCTATGAAGGGTTAATTCAGAGGACTTTTACCGGTCGCAAGTACAAGGGGAAGCATTTGGTTGAGAAGCTGATTCAGCAGATTACAGATGAAGAATCCTTGGCACAAAATATGAAAAAAAAAAAAAATTACAAACAAGAGCCACTGGAATAACATTTCTAAATGTTTATATGTGCATTAATCTACAGTTTAGAAGTTTAGGATTGCTCTTTACCTCTTTGCTACCTTGCTACACACACGTGAACACACACACTTGTGTGTATTTTCATGAAGAGCATGCTGCTGCATGTTCTTTGTAAAATTGACAGGTAACATATACCAGAAAGTAAAATAATTATAAAGAATAAGGGTAATTGTGTGTGTGTTTGCGTGTGTGTGTGCGGCTGTGTGCTAAAAA
>CAAE01014587.1:56471-79736 GCA_000180735.1 Tetraodon nigroviridis | reverse complement strand
TCTCCCCTTTGACCTCCACATCCTGCTTAACTGAAGAGAGGATGGACATGCATTCATACATATGCATACCCACACACCATCACCCACCCTTGGGTATAAGGGGTTGGTGTTTGTGAGGGCCGGGAGTAAATTCTGGGATTTAACGATTTTACTGGTGCAAGTTGTCCAGGGTGGGAAAACATGACTGGACTGTCAAGGAATGTTCAGAAAACTGATCAAACACATCTCAGAGTTTTCACTCGCTTTTAGAAACAACCTAGAATGAACTTTCTGTATTTCCAGCTACGTAAAGTAATCTCAGTTTAAAAGCATTCATATCAGGAGGGTAATTATCACCATAATCAGTCACACAGAGATAAACTGAGATCAATTTCTAAGAGTATACACACACACACACACACACACACACACACACACACCAGTGGAACCATTACATTACTCACTGATGAACATGCATCATACGGTCAAATCCAGACAAAATACAGAAGCTAAAGCTTTGTTTGCTGTTAATATAATTCAAAGCTCTTGTACACATCTGGATGTATCCACAACAAACCGTCATCTTGTGGACTCGTCCTCCATTAGTAATAAGTAATAACCCTAAATTTCTGATTGGTAGCTACACAACTTGTAATAAACTGACTTTTGCTTGAGAATTTTTTCAGCAGGTTATCTCAAAAACATTGATTTTGATGACTGTGCCCCCTATGGACATTCCTGATGATTACTGCCAATCACATTACTATTTAATACTCGCTGAACAGGGGCATTTGCCCGTTCAACAAAATGACCCAACGTCACAAAAAGTATCACCTTGGCAACAAAGACTCCTTTTGCTGGCAGAACAAAAAAGATAGCGAGGCAGGAGGAGTGTCTCTGTCTTCAGCACCGCTGGAGAACAAACACTTTGTTGTTTTAGGACAGCAGCTACACAGAATAACAGATCAGATTAGTTTTTCCTCTTTTTTTAGTGTGTTTGTTTATTTTTAATATGTAAAATAGACTGATTTGCATGGCAACTCTTGTCTTTTTTTTAATGAAAAGATTGTTATTTCTTTAGTCACGTCCTGTAACGTGATTACAAACCCCGTGACCTCTTGGCTTAGTAGCTGTAACCACTGACCATGAAGCAGCAGTGCAGACAAACTGTGGTATAGACGCCATGGTGCCTCCCCAATTTGAGGTTGTAGTTAAAGATGGTGAACCTGGTTAACATTATGTTTGTGCTTAGATCACACTGGAACACGCTGGTCATGAAGTAATGTGGCGGCTCTGCCATTATGCATCGTCGCAAATTAGTGATGGTGGAGAGAATCGTGTCAAGACCCTCCAAAATAAAAGGCAAAATCCAAAAGAAAGAGGCTGTTTTATGACACATGATGACATTTATCCTGCCAGCCTGGCCACAGAGCCCAAGATAAAATAAAGCACATATAATAAATCAGAACACAGCCGCATAGAGAAGGAAATGCAAACAATAAAGGGACAGCAGTAAAGCAGAATTCAATAAAGTCACTTGAAAGCGCACACTCAATTATGGTCGGCTGGAGTGTAGCTGCAGGGGAAAACTTAGTTTTTAACTGCTGGGCCTGGGTGAACGGGTTGACATGAGGCCTGTGTGATTCGCTCATCCTGGCGATGTGTGTGTGTGTGTGAGCGCCTCAGCTCGAGGGTGCCGGTGTGTTTGTGTGTGTGTGTGTGTGTGTGTGTGGTGAATGTTAACGGATGTCTGCGTGTGGAAGCCAAACAGCCCCTATTTGTAAGTCTGGGGAGAACTTGGACTTCCTTCTCTTTACAAGTCCTTCTTTTAAACACAGACACAAACACAGGATTTTTTCCCCCCTTTTTTCAAAATGAGTCATCTCTCAACCACTTACTCCCCTTGCTCTTCCATCACTTTGCATGTTTATTCTTATCATTTTTTTATGGTGCAGTGTCATTAAAACGATAGATTTCAACAACTGCCAATTAAAGCATGCAGATGAAAGAAATTCCATTTTACAGATGCTGATGGCATGTACATGTTATTTTATGTTAAAAAACAACCTTTTTTAATGCTTGTATGCTGTCTACAGACATTCTTTTTTCCAAAGTTCTTGTAAAATTGTGAATAAAAGCTGAAAAAACACCCTCAAATGTAGTTTTTCCTGTCGCTAAACATCTTTATATTAAATATACTGTTGTCTGCCCTGAAGGGATGTACACCGAGTTCCCAAAGGTGTTACTTGTCAAGCCTTCAGCTGTGCGCTTGTTCAATGTCACCTCACACCAGACACGGCACTGGTGACTTTTCACCTTTGGAAGTGTGAACTTTGACCTTTGGAGAAATGACCCTTGATCCTAACAGGTCCTAATGGCGCATGGAGGAACTGCTAGTGACAGGAGACAGATGGAAACACAAGATGCATGTAAAGACAGACACGCGTGTGCTGGTGGACACAGAGACACGCTAATGGCGTGGACAGGGTTGGGGTGCAGGCCTGAGGAGTGACAGGAGAACCGCAGGGACAAGCCCAGGCAGGGCTCGGCTTACACGGGAAACTGCTGAGACATGCAGGTCATGTCTGCTTCCATGTTTATTGACCCAGCGGACACAGAAGGGGAGACAAGCACATGCACTCGCTATGTGCACAACAGAAAACAGGACTCCCCCTGACAGAGTGGAGGTTGACTTTCTTGATTTTTTGTTGAAAAAGGTGAAGAATATTTATTATAGCAGACAGAGAAAACAGAATTCCACTCCAGATTCTGCGGATATGCATGCACAAATATTGTGCATGCATATCCCTTGCATACATTAATTGACTCTTGTGAAGGTTAAATGGGACATAAACTAATATGTTTAGGCCTCTAAGGGCTTCCTTTCCCTAAAATAATGAGCCTCATGGTTTACCCTTTTACTAAACCTCCCCAGTGGAACACAGATGGCCTTTCAATTACAAAACTAAAGCATACAGAAAGGCAATGCATGACATTATCAATGAACATGCCAAAGACACTCAGGACACACACACATACACACGCACGGACATGATTTCATGTGCGGGAGAATATCAACCAGTCTCTGGCAACGCAGGCACACATGCATCCATATGCACAACCAGATTACTTGCTTATTTGCTTAGCAAGCAGTGGTGGTTAGGGTCACCACACCTCACCCCTGCACTGCACTAATCTATAATGCAGGTCCTCAGGGACTCAGTCAGGCAGAGGTATTTTAAGTGATTGGAAGTTGGTTGCTCCTCTGTTGCGGCTCCCGATATTAGATTTGGGTAGAAACACAGCAAAATTATACTGATCTCAACAGTGAAGACCAAAACATTCCTATATCGCAGAAACCAAATCTATAAACATAAATCCTCAAACTTATAATGATCATGTAAAAATAATAACAGGCTATGTTGGTTTGGCATTAGTGTGTGTGGACAGGGAGAGCCAGGATCCCACTGATAACTGCAAAATAAAAGTCCACCGTACCTGCTGAGCCAGAGTTGCCCCCTGACTGCCATAGATTAAAACACATCGATGTCCAATATCACTGCTGTGTCCTTTTAAAACAGCTGACCTGTAACCGCTGAATGTGTCTCTGTTCAAGTGTTAAATAAAAGTAGAGTTACAGGGAGGAAGTAGTTCTGTTGATTCATTGTCATTTTATCTAACATTGCCCATGTTTAAATGCTGAATTATTAGCTCAACTTTGCATGACCCTTACCCTAACCTTTTTCAAATTTTCAGGGACAAAGAGCCAAGATCGTTGCAAGACAGCTTCCCCCCCCCCTCTGATCACATTTAGACTGAATATCTGTTGCACTGAAGCGCTAGACTACAGGATCACCATTTACAAATACTGATCCAACCAACTGGTTTAATATCGTTTCATTGTTTTGCCCGAATAAGCAGAAACGGAGCACATTTTTCAGCAATGGGTTTTAATATCCAGATGGTGTGATTTGTGCAGCCTCGCTTTAAAACCCTGAGCAGTATTATTAACAGGCCCTGTGCTGTCTCACAGGCAGCTGCTGCAGCACTTATGGGCACGCAGCTCTGACCGGGGCACAGTAAATGTTTTAACGTATAATCAGAGGATTACAGGTTGGGTAAAAAAAGGGTCTAAAGTGAATTCAAGGTGATTTTCATAATAAGCAGACTTATAGTGTAATTTACTGATTATTGTACTCAAATGAAACGAGTACATGTGCTCTGACTTTAATGACCCAAATCATTCAGCACAGATTAATATACAATTTTAAGCACAGAAATATATAAGAATAATTAAAATGTTCCAGTCTAGTCTTTAAAATGTAACTAGATAATAAAAAGTATTCAATATTATCATTTAACTTGGCTGTGTTTTCTTATCAAGGTCACAAGGCCAGTGTGATTGAGGCAACGGTCAATGGACACAAAAAAGTTAAAAAGTCACTGTTTTATCTTTTATCATGTTCTGTTGGGCTAAACCACTCTGTAAATTGCCTCTGGGTTAGAATATCTACCTTTTTATTCATGCTCACACTGTGATATGATTAGTTGTGCAAGTTGTGAAAAAAAAAAGAAAAAGAAAAACAGCAAATCTATAAGCATGCAAGTCCTACTGTTTAGGAATATATAATTCTGTATTGATATGCTAAAAAGACATTTGGGATAGGGGTTTAAAGGCACATATCCAACTGGGAGATATGGACTGGCAGAGGGTGACTGCATAATCAGCTCCACCATCAGCTAACTGATGTTCTGCATAATAGAGATGGGATTTATGGGTCAGTACGGTGTGTGTGTGTGTGTGTGTGTGTGTGTGTGTGTGTGTGTGTGTGTGTGTGTGTGTGTGTGTGTGTGTGTGTGTGTGTGTGTGTGTGTGTGTGTGTGTGTGTGTACGTACGTGTGACTGATGAGAATTATTTTATCACAGATGTCTGCATGTGTCCTTTCTGAATTTGTGCATGTATGGCTGTTTAATGTGTGTGTGTGTGTGTGTGTGTGTGTGTGTGTGTTTGCCCTTAGGGGTGCTAAACCTCTTTCCTCTGCTGGGGAGATATCCCCCATTCCTGATTAGGGAGCAGAGGTTTTGAGCGATGGGGTGATGGACAAACAAGAGAAAGAAGAAGAAAACCAAGGAGAAATAAATGTAATTTAAGAGCACCAAAGAGGCTGCATACTTTTAAATACGCACTCACATTTATTTTGTAATGTTATACCCAGCTTTAATAATTACAACTAACCCCCTGACCCTAACCTCAACCCAGCTGTAACCCCAACCATAAGCCCAGGTCTTAACCCCTAAAAAGACATTTGACGTTGTGAGAGCCAGCCAAAAATATCCTTACTAAAAATTTCTTTACTTTGCTAGTAGTATGAGTATTTTGGTACTAAGAATGTAGAAAGTACAAGAACACACACACACACACACACACAGACACGCATGTTCTGAATGTTATATTTCCTGCTTCTGTGCATGGAATATGTGTCACAGATTTTACTGGTTTAATTGAATGAGTTGTGTGTGGGTGTCAGTGGTTTTAGAAATGGGGAAGACGGGCTGTGGGAATGGATGATAAGAGTATGTGTGTGTGAGTTTGTGCATTTCAATGTAGGCATTAAACATGACTGTCAGGCTGCGTGTGTGTGTTCACCCGGGGCTCCTTTGCTGTGCGTGACGCCGGTCTCTGAAGGCAAGTGGGCACAGCCACGCGATTGCTCAGATCTGCATTTTTGATCGAACCTGTCTGGCTTGTAAAACAAGAGGCCTGGTTTAATATCATTTCAGTGATGGAGGCCTGTGTGGGAACACAGAGGGTGTGTGGGTGTGTGGGGTTGGGGGGTCAGAGGGGAGAAACACAAAGAGCAGCTGTGAGTGAGAAAAATCAAAGGCTAGAAGGCAACTCTGGTTATTATACATCACATTATTTCATTAAGGGATGTTGAAATCACACTCTTATGGTGAAAGAATAAAGGGACAGGGGAGGAGGGGTGATGGAGAAATGCTGAGTGAATGTTGGGATAATCCTAGGGAAAAAAAATGGATTGCTCTGAAGTACAAAACGACCACAACAGAAGCCCAGAACCTCAGCAAAGGCCCACCATCGCATGATCACAGAGCTGTGTGGTTTATCTGGCAGGAGGCTCTGATACTTATTACCGTCATAATCTAAACTCCTGCATTCGTGTTTAGTGCTGAGGCCTGTGCACGCCTTGAAGATCAGGATCTTTAACAATTTCTGGGTCTCATCAGGAGCCACTGTGGAAGTTTCCTCATTTTGGCGTGAGCTTGTATTCATTTAGGTTTCAGCACTTTGGACGTTTGCCTTGCAACTACAGTTTGATGCGTTGCATTGCATGGTGAGATTGCTGCTAACACTGGTTATTTTATAAAAGGGTTTGAGGATGAGAGAAAGACCAATGCCTAATTGGAGGGAGAAAATAGAGGGGAGGGACAGCTGAAGGGAGGCCGAGCACTTGAGAGACACGGGCAGACGGCAGGGATGAGGTACGGAGAGAGTTGGAGGAGGAAAATGGATAAAGAGAGGATGGAGAGAATTAAAGAGGCCACAACAGAAGCCTAAAGCCCACTAAATCCCAGTCTAGCTATGATGGTTGGGTGTGGTGTTGGCACAGCTTCCTACAGTACAGCCCCTTTTAAAACATCTCATATATACACCCAAGCAGAGATGCAGCTGCCTGCATGACAACGTGTGTGTGTGTGTGTGTGTGTGTGTGTGTGTGTGTGTGCGTGCGTGTGTGCGTGCGTGTGCGTGCGCGCGCGTGTGTGTGTGTGTGTGTGTGTGTGTGTGTGTGTGTGTGTGTGTGTGTGTGTGTGTGTGTGTGCTTGCGCCTCCCCCTATGTGTGTGTGTGCCCCCCCCCCCTCCCTCCCCCTCCCTCCCCTTCCTCTCATTTCGGCGCTGAGCTGCATGTGGTGGAATCCCCGGTGTTGCTTTGATGACCGTCTCCAGCAGGTCTGTTAGCCGTAGCTACATTGCTAATGGCGCCAGTTTACGTCCTCTAATGGAACGGATGGTTGGCTAGCAGAGAGAGTAGAGACCTGCTTCCAGGGTATTTTTATACACTCTAATTTACCTGCTAGCGCAGGTTTTAGCCGCGGGCTACCTGTTTAATTGACATTGATTGATTTTGGATGTGGGAACCAAACCCACTTTCAAACTCCAAGGTTTGGCTGAAAGGTAAAATAAGAAAAGGAATGCGCTAAAGGCAGCAGCAATAATCCAATATCACACCTTTTTAACGGCGCGATGCTACGAGGCTAGCTAGCACGCTATCCGCTCATCTGATTGGCTGAGAGTCGTAAAGATGAGCTGCATGAATATCGATTTACCTGCAGAGATAAATGCGACAATTTATTGTAATCTTACCCACCGCTGAGCTCTCGTTAATAACACTTTAATAACAGACTAGCACTCCGGCCCTGAACCATCCCTCACCCTCTCTTCCTCCCTTTCTTTTCATTTCTTGTCCTCCTCTGGCTCATTTGGAGTTTCTGCCATTTCAAACCCAGCTCTACCTCCATGCCCTCCACTTTCATCACGCAGCTCTGACCGGGGCACAGTAAATGTTTTAACATATAATCAGAGGATTACAGGTTGGGTAAAAAAAGGGTCTAAAGTGAATTCAAGGTGATTTTCATAATAAGCAGACTTATAGTGTAATTTACTGATTATTGTACTCAAATGAAACGAGTACATGTGCTCTGACTTTAATGACCCAAATCATTCAGCACAGATTAATATACAATTTTGAGCACAGAAATATATAAGAATAATTAAGATGTTCCAGTCTAGTCTTTAAAATGTAACTAGATAATAAAAAGTATTCAATATTATCATTTAACTTGGCTGTGTTTTCTTATCAAGGTCACAAGGCCAGTGTGATTGAGGCAACGGTCAATGGACACAAAAGAGTTAAAAAGTCACTGTTTTATCTTTTATCATGTTCTGTTGGGCTAAACCACTCTGTAAATTGCCTCTGGGTTAGAATATCTACCTTTTTATTCATGCTCACACTGTGATATGATTAGTTGTGCAAGTTGTGAAAAAGAAAGAAAAAGAAAAACAACAAATCTATAAGCATGCGAGTCCTACTGTTTAGGAATATATAATTCTGTATTGATATGCTAAGGAGACATTTGGGATAGGGGTTTAAAGGCACATATCCAACTGGGAGATATGGACTGGCAGAGGGTGACTGCATAATCAGCTCCACCATCAGCTAACTGATGTTCTGCATAATAGAGATGGGATTTATGGGTCAGTACGGTGTGTGTGTGTGTGTGTGTGTGTGCGTGTATGTATGTGTGTGTGTGTTAACTCAGCTGCTCCCAGGCATGAATGCAAGCACTGCTCAAGCCGTCTCTTGATTTTATCTGTCTTCTTATTACCTAATCTCTCTCTCTTTTCTTGTCCTCCATCACCTCCTTTGCACTATCCTTTCCCTCTGACCCCACCTTCCAAACTGATAGCCTCCCCTTTTTTGTCTGAGTACAGCCAAAGTTGGGAACATGTGATCTTTCCATTCAGGGCTGGAGCGGTCTTCCCTAGTTGTCCTCCCACACATCTGTGATTTTCTCTGTGTTTGATTCTTAACTCAACTGGACCTTTGACAATGTCCCTGTTTGCTAGATGAGATTCAAACTGTAGCCAAGGCACCATATGGGTCATTCATGCACTGTCCCATTGGGTGAAAGCGGCTTGGCTCATGAATGTCTTATGCGGGTTTACATAACCATGGCTCAGCTCTTTGGTAGCGCACACATTAAATGTATGACTGCAGGATCCCTCATCTTTTAGAAATTGAAGCCCTTTTCCTCACAGCTGTTCTCTCATGTATCTCTCCTCATTTAGACACACCTCTCTGTCCCATTTCATAAAAATAACATTTTCGAATCATGACACATCACTGTCTTTTACAAACCCTCTCTTCTGTTTCCAGTCGGAGCTAAAACCAGAGTTTGTGTTTTGAAAGCATTCACAGATAGAAGAGGTAAAAAAGAAAGTGGTGATGGCAAATTGTAAATGACACAGATGGAAAGATGACAAAAAGTACAACTCAGAGCTCCTATAGAAAGCTCAAGCTAAATTTGATAGTTAAACATTCATGATAAAATCGCATAAATCAGCATCAGTGTGATGTGTGTATGGCAATAAAGAGCATTTTTTTTTTTTTTAATTCATGGAAAATATACAAGTACATTAATGAGGATGCAAGCACCCCTCAGCAGTTCACCTTCTTCTCCTTGTGAGGCTGCTGCATCGTCCCATGTTGGTTTGTTACACTGTTTCAATACTAGCTTTTCAACCCCCTTAACGTTCACTTTTACTTTGCACCAGCAAAACTAAATGCACGTTGTTTATGAGACAAGCTCAATAAACACGCAATAAAATTATCGTGGTAAATTTAACGTTCTGGACAGAGAAGTTTATAACTGGTGTGAGGCGATAAGCAAGTTTTGACACCAGGATAGGTCCGACATGCACCAGGAGTTAGCTACGCCAGTGTTCCCTCAGCCTAAATCCGATTAGCTCTCCGCTTTCCGAGCAGGTTGAGAAAGCCCAAAGAATCACTGAGAAAGTTTTGGAGCTTCTTTTTAAGGACAAAAAAATCCTTTGGTCATGAGGTCAAGGCTTTTGCAGTGATGGTCTCTGGGAAGGCGACTGATGGTAAACAGTGTTGACATTTGTGTTTAAGTTTGCCCAATAAAGCGACAATAGCTAACTGCAATGCATTGACAGCTCTAGTTGAATTGGATCAACACCACGAGTCAACTTCAACCAGTAAACCTCTTTCTAATTACCTGTCCACACAGTTTGAACTCTAAAAAAAGCAATCTGTATAAAATAGCTGCAAATCCCATATAGTAGACATCTGCAAAACCACTTAAAATTAGAGCTGAAGGTCTGCTCTTAAATCACGTCTCTGTTGTTTTATTTCACATTGGCTGTGGTGGTGCAGGGAGGCATAAAATCTGTCTGAATACTTCTGCTGCTAACTGTATATACGTTCACAGATAAAGTCTGGCACAGGCACAGAAATAGAAACATGACTAAGAGTCCACGATAGATGGGATACTGCTTCATATCCACGAGGCTCCTTTTCTAAATGAAGAAAAAAGTGCAGATGTCAGCATGATTACTCTGGCCAGTCAAGCATGCAAACGGTAGCCGAAATGTTTAGCGTAATGGTTTATATTTTCCTGTGCCTTCTTTTGACTTTAATTTTGCAGCACGTTTGCCGCAGGAATTCCGGTTCACACATGATTTGTCTTATTCCTTGAAACAGTTGGAGTGAAGCCCCGGCGACGCTCCTGTGTTCCGGTGCCGGGATAGAAAACTCTTCATTTTCTGGCAGATTTTATGGGTCCTCACAGCACTGATGCTTAATGTTACCTTAAGCAAATGGGTGTGCACAGTAGCACAACCAGATTAGTCTTGGCCAATGTCAGGCCGGGTGTGAGCTCCAGTGGTTCAGCTTCTTACAGACATTTAGGTTTAATAAATATCTTGAGCAACTACCTCAGATCCAACTTTTAGGTCAAAGTTTTATTATTATTATTATTATTATTATTATTATTATTATTATTATTATTATTATTATTATTATTATTATTATTATTATATTTTTTTTGTTTGTTTGATTTCTGTTTTCAATCTGCCTGCAATTACAGCCTGATGCAGCACAACGTCAAATAATAACACAATCAAAGAACCATGCTCCCTCTCAGGACATTGTCTGAACAGAGAATCATATTTTTTGCAGCTACATCCATAAAACAAACACAGACGAAGGCTCCTGTGAGCATCTATAGTTTTTAATTTGTCTTTACCTAGTGATTTGTGGTAAAGGAAAGGTTATATATATATATATATATATATATATATATATATATATATATATAATTTTGTTGTGATTCGTTTCATCGCTGCATACAGCTATGCAGCACACGTCAATATACCATCAAGACAGTCCTTCAGACTGTTGACAAGATCATATTTTGCAGCTCATCCATAAACAAACACAGACGAAGGCTCCTGTGAGCATCTATAGTTTTTAATTTGTCTTTACCTAGTGATCTGTGGTAAAGGAAAGGTTCAGGGTGAACAACAACATCTGCAGTCGTTTGAACTGGGTGCTCTGGCATTGGTTTGTGGTCCGGCAACCAGTTCCAAAAGCAGCAGCTCAGTAAAGACACCACCGAGTATGAGTCAGCTGCTCTTCGCGCTGAGCCCGTTCTCTCTCACCACTCATAAAATTCATGATTCTTAATGTGTTTCCATGATGGCTTCAGTGACTATTTCTGCTCCACTTGTGGTTCACCCTTTGCTGCTTCCCTTCTGTTTTATTTAAAGTCTCAATTAATGCGTATCATCTGGGTTCCATCACCCTTTATAAATACTCTGCTGGGCTGGGACTTACTTCATATGTCTTCACTTGGCTTCCAAACTTCCTTTTGACTAGCTACTGAATGCGGCAGCACTACAGTCATTAAAAGATATTAGCGCTCATAGGATGGAAACAATAATCATCTTCCCCACACCCAGGCTCTTTATTTCATCTACAAGTTTGAAAAAATAGTAGCTTAGTAAGGACTTCTGCTTATGTTCTTCCACTTTGTCTCTCCAACAGCTCACACACGATGGCCATGAATGATGAATGAAGGCTGGAGGTCCGTCTAGTGCCAACAGAATGCATAATGCAGCTTGGAAGCACCGAACACATGCCGCACTTGCTGTGTCATGTCATGGGCCTCAGAGAAAACTGTGACCACTAAGACAGCTTTTCAAGTATGTGGTGTCTGCCAAGAAGCTTAATAACACACTTTTAAGGGGTCTTTTAGCAATTTGAATTACCTTTATGGCAAAACCCAGACTTAGAACACCTGCTTCCAGTCTGATGTTGTAGGTTTGTCTTCATATTAGCAAGCATGTCATCACATTTTACAGTGACCCCAAAAGCTTTTTTAAAATGTAGAATTTTACCTAATAATGACATTTACCAGCCAATTTGAGAATGGTTTTTTTTGCGTTGTGCTTATGAGGATACACCACATTCCCCAAAGCACAGAGAATGGTAACTGACCACAATGAAGTATGATTGAACAGTATGTCTATGTTCTTCTTTGGCTTATGTCCCACAAAAGCTCCAGAGCAACATGTCCAGCCTATCAGTGCAGACGTGGCCATGCCGTTGTTTGTCTCTGTAAATTCTCATGGAGTGGGCGGACACAGACACTTATACAGCATATAGGCATGTTTGTACGCCTGTGTGTCTGCGAGTGCTTGATCGTGAGGGTTAGGTCTCACCGGGGCGTATGTTTGCCTCACACACTTCAGTCACGAGGGATGTGTGGCAATGTGTAGAAATGCTCCTACTGTAGTATGTAGGTCACTGACATGTTTCTGATGAGGTCTGGTCCTCTGGAGAACTCTACAGATATGAGGGGAATAAATTAGACACTATTATCTGCATTTGCGTGGAGCTGTGAGAGAGCATGGCAGACACAATTATCTGCTGGTGTTATCTGACAGGTTGCCTGTGACCACTGGTAAACGACTGCAGATAGCAGTCCTCAGATTTAATGAGCGTTGGCTCGGAGAGCACGTCCATATTTCTGTTAGCGAGCCAAACTGCTCATGCGCCTCTCGCGTCGTTCCTCCATCTTCAGAGTTCTGGCTGCATGCTGGGGTATGCACTGTCTGAGGCATTTATAAAAGAGTTGTATTTGAGCAATTATTGACAAGAGTTTGCTGATTTACTTTTTGAACCCTGAAGATTGATTGTCTGTTCGGCATAAATTGCCTGAATCCATGAGTCCATGATGATAACACAAGTCCAAAACGAGCCGAAAAAAATGCTAGAGCCGCTTATGTGATGCACCAAAACCACCATACACACATATCTGATGGAAATTTGGGATAAGGGCTGCAGTGGCACGGAATTACTGTACTGTTTTTAATATTAAAGCATCAGCACATATATTGATTCTGCTCATGAATGACATCACCACAGCTGGAAACTTTAGCAGTGTTTGTTTTGGACTGTGCGAGTCCAACACATATGACGGAATACTCCTAAACTAAAAGATTCATGAGTTGCACTAATGAGGTTCTGTTAAGGCATTCAGAATTCCAATCTTAAGTCACTTCCTCCATGACTTTATAGCCTCCTCCGCACGAAAACGCTGAATGTAATTCCCCTCTATTACAGAACACCTCGCTGTCCTCAGTTAGCCCAATGCCTGCAAAGCACAGGGACAATGCCGTACGCAGCCAATCTGTCAAACCAATTTGGAATTTGTGCTCAGCGAAAAGTTATAGTCAACCCAGGAGGGATGAATGTGAGTGAGAATGTCTACCTTTTGAAAAGCTCCCTGCTTTGACCAAATCATATGCTGTCACTCGTAAGCTTTAGAAGGCCGGCACTTTTCATCAAAGCCCTTGATGGCTACCTTTCACAGCACTGTCGAATACACCCTCAAAAGCTTCCCTCCCTCCTTTCCACCCTTCTCCTCTCAAATCTCTTTCTTCTCCCCTCCAATGTGGATTCCCCTTCTTGCCTCCCCCTCCCTTCAATCCTTCCATTCCCCTTGTCCTTAATCCATCCCTCCCTCCTTAATCAAACCCTCAAATCCCCCCATTTTTTTTCTTTGCCTGTGCATGTGTGTGTGTGTGTGTGTGTGTGTGTGTGTGTGTGTGTGTGTGTGTGTGTGTGTGTGTGTGTGTGTGCGCATGTATGTGTGCAAAAGTCCATGTGAGACTTCAGTTCTGTCAAGGTAGATGAAACAGGGAGAATTCAAATTCAACACAGTTGTAACTGCCATGGTAATAATCCACCATTATTCTTCCCATGTGGTGGAAGGCTGGTGTTATTGGCCTTGTCTGGGTTTATTTGCATATTTGTTCCCCCTTTGTTTCTTTTGATGAATTATTTACCGACAGCGGAAATGACAGCAGAGATCACTGATGGCTGCGGTATCGGAGACGGCTGCTCTTCCTCTTCACGAGTATTCAAAATTATTTATTTATTCTTTTTTTTATTGTTGTGATGTTTAATCAAGATTTTTGCTCATGCTCTGCAGCTGGTTTGTTGTAGCGCCCCCAGCCGGACTTTTTCACTGTGCAGAGCCTTCTATTATTTGTAATGATTACAGAGTGAAAACCAGCAAGGAGAAGGATAACGAGACAGAAGGGAGAGTTGAGATCAAATGGAAAAATACTGTAAACAAAAATATGCTGCAAGCACCACATCACACATACCCCAAATGCACAAATGAGTAAAAACACTTGTCTTCAGACCATTAGGGTGACAGGAAACATTTATGAAGAAAAGATGAACACTGTCTTGTATTACTTTGTATCAAGCATCATTAATGTGATTATCCTGAAAGTTTGAAAAACTGTTTAAGATAAAAAATTGACTATTAACTCTTTGCGGTTTGCATGTTCACCACAAACACACAAGTATTTTTTTTCTAGAAAAGCTTGAGATACAGGGAAAGTTTATTCCTGGGTAATTTAGGTGGAAATGCACAAAGGTTTTAAATCCTGGGTAAATGATTAGCAGTTCTGCAGAGAAAAAAGTGTCAAAGATACTCAACCTTCAACGTTAGCAGCATCAGCACCAGTGTTTGGCCCGTCTTCATCATTGCAAAATACTACCTCACGTAAACAAGGTGGACATGTCTCACTGTCTCATGTCAAGTAAATAAGATAAAAGCACCCACCCTGATTTTAAAATTTCCTTTTTTTTGTTTTTCTGCTGTCAACATGCCAACACCGAAGTCTCTTCCCGCTGGAGGAGTTGGGAGAAATCCTGTTTCAATCACCTAAAATCGTGTTTGTCTGTAGATAAAACCCCAAAAAGTGCAACAAAGAAGAGACGTGAGGTTCTCTAAAACACACATGCATATGTCTACATGGTTTCTTAGCTGTCAGATTTGGGCGAACCGTCCCTTTAACTTTGCCTCCATGCACAAAATACTCCCTGGGGAGTCATAATCACGGTGAAACGCACTGACAAGTCGAGAAGCTGCATTTGCAGTGTGTCCTGAACAACACACACTCTGCAGAACACCAACAACACACACATGCTACTGCGTCCCTGTATCGCCCTATCCAGGAATAACAATGCATTATTCATGTCCTGAAGTCTTGTCTGCAGACAAAAGTCAGCGTTTGCATTTATTATTTATCGAAAACAGCTCACATGATAATTCCTTTAAGAAACAGACTACTTATTTCATCTCCTCTTGCTGTTTCTGTTTTGGTAAAGATTTAAGTGGGCTCATTAGCAGAGATGAGGGGACGAGAGGAAACGGCAACAGAGACCAAAAAAAAAAAAAAAAAGAGTACAGGAAATGAAGAAGAGGATAGAGGTAGGAATTAATGAGAGGCTCATGCATCAGAATTTGATTTGTTTTGTGGCCTGTTGGGTTTCTGCCAAATTTGAAGAAACTGGCACTACTATACTCGTGTGGACCCCCTCGCCTGGTAGATAGAATGCAGTTTGTTGCAGAGTGAAAGGAGCATTTTCCATTGCATGCTAATGGAGTCATTATTTATTCCAGAGTACTTGCAATTCTTGTTCTACCTTTACTCCACCCTTTCTCCATCTATCTATCTTCATCAATAGTTTGAGGTATTATTTTTTCAGAGGGTTTTATATTCATTTTCTGTTCAGATGTTTACACATACACACTAGCACACAGACACACACACACACACACACAAAGTAATTTTTGTTAATCAGAAAAAAAATCAAATCTGCTCTAGAAAAGGTTGAATAATTAATGTTATGTTAAAAAGTGATGAAATAATCATAGCCCGTTGGATGTTGGAGGAAGATCAAACCCAGAGTTGGAGATTGGCAAGCTGGGCTGAGTGGGATAGGCCACATATTTGGGACCACATCCCTGTGAAATAAGTCTGAACAGTCAGAAGGTAAGGAGTTAGAGGCTTATAGGGTTTTTCTGTGTTCTGCGCTGTCCCTGACACTGTGGGTGTCACCTTTTGCTTCTCCACTGCACGTGGGCAGGGCGCAAACTGCATTAGCGCAAAATGATTTCCTCAAAAAAATAGCTCGCATCGATGCGCATCCCAGCAGCTCTCCCAGGCAAGTGGAAATGGATAAATGGCTGCGGTGGAAAATGACACGCAGTTCACCAGAAGTGCTGACCTAATGGGACGATATCGCTGCCACTTGACAAGCAATGCATCTTAGGAATGCAGCTGCAGCTTAGCCAGGAAATATGTCTTTAGTAAGAGTTGCTGAGGCATCTTGAGGAACATAAAATCAGAGAAAAAAAAGATAAGGAAAGGCTGGGTAATTAGCAAGACCCAACAGCATCAATAGTAGCTGCTGTTTGCAGTAGGATCCTGATAACTTTACACCTCCAGAGCTGCTGTGCTATAATTTTACTATGGAAGTTATAAGGGAATGTGAAGTAGACAAGGACAAGTTACATACACTACTTTATGTGTCCTGCCTGCCAGCCGCCTGCACACGTACACAGAATACACCATGCATCATCACTGCAAATAAAGCTATTTTAGGACCACTTTTAAAGATTCCCCCATTTGGAAGGCACCAGTTCATGATGAATATGTTCATTCCTGACAGTTAGTGCAGCCATGCATCCCTGACCGATATCTCCTAGTGATTGTGCCGTATAGATTTTCCCATTCACCAGCAGAGTGATATAAATGTTTATTATTATAAGTGTCTCACTTTACCATGTACCATCTGCATTTTGGACCACCGCTTCCAATTTGCATGTGACAAATGACCTCTGGGAATAAGATGCAGAAGAAGGTCCAGAGTCACATTTGTTCTCCCCTCTACCTTGTTTTTTAAAGCAACTTCTGCTGTTGAAGTTAGAATTTTATAGATAGCTCACACACAAATTAAAGGAATGGTGTGACAGTCGTGATGAGTTGCTGAGTAAGTGGGAGGGACAGAGGGAATTCTTATGGAAAGCTCATTGTGAGTGGATTTGTTTACATAGAGGTTGGATCTTTTTAATTTCCTTTGCACGGTTCATGAAAACCTCTCCTCCATCATATTTTGTAACACCTTTTTTTAATCAATCCACTGTTTTCTCTGTTACAGCCCCTCCACTGTAGGCCAGTCCAAGTAGCAAGAAGACCACCTCACAAGGATTTTTCCCTTCACCAGGTAAACACAAAAGAAGAAAAGAAGCATATTATGCACACACACACACACACACACACACACACAATACTGACCACCAGTGCAGCAGGCAACAGTGCATGCCCCTACCACACACGCTTACAGTGCACGTTATCGTTATTAGGTGTTATCCACCAGCGACCACCAACACAGAGTCTCAGAATTTTCTAATCCACACTCGGGCTGAATAGAGCGCTCTATGCAAGAGGGATTACACTGTTGGAATAATGGGACGCCTGATTTTAGCCATTGTGAGCGCCGGTAATCATCGAAGGTTCATGAAAAACAAATTTGTACGTGGACACTGTCTCTAAATTTCTTGGAACAAACAATCATGGCATTCACTGAGAGCTGTGCTTCCCCAGGAATTGAGGAAAGCCAGGAGCACACTTCCTCCTGACAAAAGAACGACAACCTCCTCTTCTCCAGTCTTTTATTTTTTTGCTGCTTGACACATTGTCCAGGCTGAATTTTTATATTTTTCGCAGTGTCCTGCAACTCTGGTGTAATTGGTCAGGACTTCGGAGTGGGCGTGGTTAATGCTGGTGCAAAGACGGTGCCACTGAGGTTGTGAGGCAGAAAAGGCTTTTTTAGAGTAACAAGATCAAGCACTAACAATCAATAACAAGAGCGACAAGATCATGAAGGAGCTTGAAGAACAGTGGAGGCACGTTGTCATGGTTATCTGTGCAGGTGTGACGTCAAACCACCTAAATACGGTCAGTCTGTAGCGTATGGCAGCAGTTAGGGCATGACAGGGTGCTTGGGCGCTCTTAATAACATGGTCCGCAACTGGAGGGCTGTAACACTGGCCGGTTGCACGGTAGTGAACAGTCAGTATTTTTTTTAAAAAAAGCAACATGTCATTTTCCCATTTAGTTATTTGTTTTGTTCTTATTTCGATTTAGAAATAGCAAATCAGAACAGCCGCAATTTCTACTTTTTGTGACCTTCTAGGTGCTGCTCTTCTCAAAGTTACTGAAACGAGAGGGTCTTGAACGTTAGCCCAGCCTTAGTGCACACAACCAAATCCTTACATCATCTGGCGCCGCCCATCCATCATGAGGAAAATATAAAGACAGCAAAAAAAAAAAAAAAAAACCAAAAACAAACTTTTTGGAGAACAGGCAGCACAAACCGGGAAGAGATATGTAGACTAAATCAGGTTGGAATAATTATATTTTGCAAGTTCATCATTTTAGAGATTACAGAGAAGTCGAAGCTTGTTGATCACATGTTAAAACCTCACTGTTGAACCTGATATTTAGACCGGAACAGGTTAATTAGACTGATACTAGAGATTCCTAACAGTTAGGTTTCTTAGAAAAAATAAATTAATTAATTAATTTTAAAAAAGGAGGGAAAATGCACCACTCTGCAGGCTGAGGACTGGTTTCTAACTAAGAAGTGTTGTCATAGTGCCTGCTTCAACTCTGCGTCGCCTGTCTGACTGTCTCCTAAAGAGTTTGGGTGTTTCCTTTACAATTTTTACCACGGTGAATAGAATCAGTGAACTGCTATGGCTGAAGCGTCTGTATACCGCCCGAAGGTTTAGCTTAAACAGTCTGTTTCCCTTTCACACACCCACACACACAGACAGAGAGAGAGAGAGAGAGAGAGAGAGAGAGAGAGAGAGAGAGAGAGAGGTTGAGTACATAAAAACAACTGACTGGGAAAAAGTAAAAACATTAGAATAAAATTTCATTTTCTGACAACCCGCATAGTTGCAACATGTCCGTTATTTATTTTTTTGCTCTTGTTATATTCTTTTTCATCCATCTGTTGCGGCGCTGACAGCAACATGCCTCACAGAAGGTAATTACCATCAGCCATCAGCTTTTTATTCTTGTTCAGGAAAAAAAAAAGGTTCTTCAGTAAATGCCGATATTCTTCTTATACGAGACGTTACAGCACACTTTTATGAGGTGGCGATGAGTGTCGCACACGATGCCTGACAGTCAGTGCTGACGAGGCAGAGAGGCCTCAGTTAGGGAGGAGGAATGTTTGTCTGGTGTGCATATCTGGGTTTAAACGAAGAATAGAGCGTTTAGAGCGACAAATGGGCACGTCTCGAGGTCACGTGATCACTTTTCTTAGCCTAAATATGCAATTAAGCTCAACTTTAAGATTTGGCAAGAAGTTAAAGTGAGCAAAAATGCATAATATAATGCCATATCACAATTTTTATCAGGTATCTTAAATAAATATTTTCTTTTTTATTAAGACTAATGATGTAGTTTAATAGAAAAATCCATAGATCCTAGAATTGATATGTTTTTGTGTTGGCAGTGGCTGTTATGTCATACAGCGTGAGCTTAAACACCAGCACAGGTTTTTATTTCCTTGAAAACAAGCTGGGACACATGGGTGCTGAGGAGGCACCGCCAGCAGAAGGTGCGCCACAGCTGGTTTTAGTCACGGCCAATTAGATCAGCTGTCATGGCCGCTAAAGCCGGCGGGCCTGGTTTGCTTTCGGCAGCCGGGGTAAGGCTTCTGGACACGCTGATGAGTGAAAACTGGATTTGGTGAACAATTAACATTGGATAAAACCCTGGGTGCAAAAACACAAAAAAACAAAGACTAAAAGGAAGTGAATAGGAAGTTTCCTGCACCAATGTAGATTCCCATGTTTGTAGCAGGGATCTGTGAGTGAAGCCAGTCCCCATGATTCCTCTGAATTTATGCAAGAATACACAAGATATTACAGCTGTGGGGGGAAAAAAGAGATGAGATAGGGACGAAAAACACTCAACCGGATAAACTGAGTAAAACTAAATCATATATATACATATTTTTTTTCATGCACTTTAATGTTAAAAAGTGCATTTGTATCTTATGGTTAAAACTGCACTAAAGCAAAATGTACTTCCAAATTGGGACCAAGGATGCTCCTGGCAAGGGAAAATGACACGCCTCATATGTTATGCTAAAAAACAAAATGGTTGAAGGGAAAGTCTGATGTTCTAAGCAGGAAATTGGGGGTAAATTGGCACATCTCTGCGGCTTTTCATTAACTGGGTATGTGCTATTGTCGAGGCGTAGCGGGGTGACAGACAGATGGGTGAGGGCTGACACATGTTTTTGGAGGAGTTTAATATTCAAATGCTTCTCATGTGTGAATACAAACACCTGGGGTAATCAGCTAGCATGGCATGAGTGGCGTGTGGTGTTCTCGGTACCCATAAGCCTCTCTGTGTCTGCTTGTCTCCCTTTTCTGTGCCTGTCTGGTGTCAGGTACACTGTCATGTTCTCGAGGCTGATTAAAAACCACAAAATAATGATAAAATACAGTGTGAAGTAATTTTTTGTTTAAGAGTTCTGTCTTGTTGATCTGTTCTCTGGTCTCCTGCTCTTCTGTGTCACTTTGCTTTAGTTCAACGCTATGGGTGCGATTCACTGTCTTCATTTTTTTTGTTCTTTCATTCTGGGCCTTTGTCCTTCTCCCCCTTCATTTCTCAAAGTTCTGGCACTGGATTGAGACAGAATAGGGCCTGTTCATCTATTTTTTCTCCTCTTTTGCTTTTATAATATGCTCTTCCTTTCTTAAATCAGAACCGACTGAGGTAAAATAAGGTTATAATTCTTTCGGCAGTTTCTTCTCTCTGTCAGATGTTCTGTCAGTTATGCTCCAGGTTTATGGAAATGTTTAAAATGTAGCAGAGATCAGCCAGGAGGGCAGCTGCAGCCTAGAGAGCACGTGAAATCAAGTAGAAATGCAAAACACTCAAGTTACAGGGTTTAGGATGAATGCCAAGGCTGTTTATTCAACAGCCACCTTGCATTTTGTATTAAGATTTAAAACTTTCTCCCTGATTGGCTAAGGTTCCATAAAGAAGCAATTGTCTCTATAAACAAACCAAAAAAGTTCTACGAGTCAAAAGTGTCAATCAGTAAAACTTTAGAATAAAAGCACTTCTTTTTCTAAATGCCTGTTTAGATTTAAATTTATCCATTTTTGAATACTCAAAAAAGAAATCTTAACATTTAGTACAATGATCATTTAATTATTTAAAGTATTTTCTCATTCCCTTTAAGAGGCCTGTCCTTGATGCAAACAGAATCAATGTAAAAGAGTGACTGAGAGGCGAAAAGACAGCCAAAAGTAAAAATTTCTCTCAAGATGACAAGCTTCCAAAAATGTGAAGTGGTAGAAGCATCAATGGCAACAGTTATAAATAATTAGTAGGGTACAAGAGTTGAAGGACTCATCGGAGCGAGCTGGAAGCCGTCATAAACTAGCTTGGATGAAGAAGGGGAAATTAGACGAGAACGTATAAAAAGAAGGTCACAGAAAAGCTCTAATGAAAAAACTAGAATGCAGCGTGAACGAAAGGGCTGCAAATTAAGAGATTAGTGTTGGGTTTTAGAGGAATGTTATCTTTTTAGTCAGACTGACACTTTACATGCTAATCTTGAGTGCATGTGTGTGTAACTGCAAGGCCATGTGACGGTGGCACAACCACAGCAGGCCCAGGTGAAACAGTTGAAAACTGGTGCAAATGGAGGATTTTAAATCAAAAAACCCTATATTTAAACCTGACAGCCAATGACCAAATGGACAAATAGCATCTCAAAAACAGATTAGCTCTAATTAGCCTGCAGACTTTCCCATTTAATCTCAGACCCTTCGCTGATTTTACAGTGACTCCCTCCGCCAAAGCAGCCTTTATTCACCAAACCGTTTAGGAATGTTTGTTTTACTTGTTCAATTTAATAGAACAGATTTTGGCACATGCTTGATGAATGGAATGAATTCATTATGCGTGCACGCCCCAGTGGTGGGGGCACAAAACAAGGCCCCGCTGTACTAATCCCAGCAGCTTTCTCACCTGTGCCAATAACTGCATGTAAACAAAGTGGATGGCGCTGGATTCATGTGGCCCCCCCCACTTCCCTGGTTGGGACAGGACCTACTAAGGAGAAATAAGCCATTTCCTGTTCACTGAAGGAACCATACACTCATCTGTAACCCTCCCATAATTCGTTCCATGTGGTAGGCGGAGTTAATCTGTCAAGGATTTATAAAACTCTTCGGGAAATGTGTCAAGTAATTAAACCATTAGAGCGTTGTTTTCACAGTTTTCATCCAACGTTATAATTATCTGGGAGGCAAAACGCAATTAAAGAACGTTTTTAATGAATGATACATTATTTTTATATAAACACCTGGGCACGCTTATTCCCCTCCATCCAATAACCCCAACAACTTCCAGATGGGTGGTGATGAAAGCGGTGCTGAATGCACGACACGTTCGGTGCTGCCAAGCTCCAAGCCTAAAGGAACTCAGCTGGGACCTTAAACTTTCCACGTTAGATGTTTAACCCATGGACGCTTTAAGGCGGAGTCAGAATCAAGAGTTAAGATCACGCTTAAATGAATTTGTCAATTTCCTCGAATAAAAAAAACAGCTAGCATGGCAAACAGGCAAACAGGCTTCTCTGGTGTATACTTTGGCAACAGTCAAAGTGACTGATGTTCCACTGCTGTTAAACCGCAGATATACAGACTAACCAAAGTGAAGGAAATGCCAGCAGGGTGGAGGTGGCTGCTTCGTGGAGGGGCTGCATAAATGATTTTCAACCCATACGCCAGAGTTCATGTCCTGCTTGAACCGTAAGATCAGTCATCTTTACCCTGTAAAGCGACATAAGGAGGTTTTCTTCCTCGTTTAATACAGCGTAGCGTTAACGTATTCCACTTACAGCGCCAAGGTTGAATTCTTACCTGCCAGTGACAAAAATAACAAAAATCTTAAATTCAGCTGTCTATTTAATTATAATTTATTTGCCACAGCTCTGAACTAGAACTACACCTGAGACTGGAAAAAAGTGCATTTTAAAGCTGCTTTTCATTGTGAAGATTTCTCTTGTGTTTCTGTCATTAGTCTTACCCACAGGAGTTTAGATTTAATATGTGTGACATTTACATGCATCTGTGCGATAAAACGCTGGAAATCCAAATGTGCACCCACTCCCAGTCTCATCTATGGATTGCAGGAAATGGTCCACTGATGAATGTATGAAAAATCCTCAAATTAATGCGTCCACGGGTCTTCCGTTTCTTTATCAGGGTTAAT
>CAAE01014584.1:0-24315 GCA_000180735.1 Tetraodon nigroviridis | reverse complement strand
CATATTTAATATGTAGACGAGTGTGTACTTTAAAAAACAATTTTTTATGAAGCTATAGTGTGTAAGAAAAATTACAATTAAATAAAATTCTAATTATTTTGCATTTTGGATGTTTTTTTACACTATAATTATATTTTTAAATTAAAGAATAAAAATATCAAGGATATATCTACATTTTAAATACAATACCACAGCCCGTTTTCTACATGCAGTGTTCTGATGTGAAAATGTCTCTGACAGATGAGACTGCAGTTCCTTTTACACTGGATCATATACGGTAAAATAGTTATTGGCTGTAAATTCAGCTGCAGCGTTCTAAGCCATGATCACTCTAACATGTGTCACATCAGCATTAAGGACACACTCAGGTCCCCACTTGACAGGTTTATGACCTCGGGGCGACATGCACAACTTAGAGCTATAGTGTGTGTTTTATATCAGTATAATTGCACAGTATTTTCACTGTTAACGCCTATTGTTTATATTTAATTTTATGTCCTGTTGCAGGTTCATTTTAAGCAACCGATGTAATTTGCCCGACTGAAAATTTACCATCAAGGTCTGATCATTTTTTGGCATTTCAAACCTGGCAGGTACCGGTGTGTTTACCCTCACCGAAGTTATTTATCTCATGTAAATGGTTAAAAAAAAACAAAAAAAAAAAAACTTTTCTCCTTGACGTGGTTAACAGACACAAAACAGTTACCATAGTTGGTTGTTAGTTGTGCACTGGTGAGCTCCTGTCCCAGACCAGTCCACCCCTCACCAGTGGGACGGTTGTGTCTCTGCTGCTGCCCATCGCTTCGAATATAACCGGTCAGGAAAAGTCACCAGCAGAAAGGTGAAAGGAAGATTAGAGGAAAGAGTACCCGAGGGCGCACCGGCTGCCACCCGGGGCCGCACAAAGGCTCCATTGTCACGGAGACTTGGCCCCTGCGCGCTCGTCCCCCGCATCGGCGGGGCGGGAGGCCGCCTGTCGGTGGCTCTGCTCCACTGCAGACACACTCGGCAGACAGAACAACGGCTGGAACCTTTTTTCTTTTCTTCTTTCAGATGCAGAGCGTGAGTCACAGGTGTCAGAGAGCAGAATTCTGACTTCAGAAATACAACAGATGGGTTCATTTAAGATTTGCTTTTATTGGTTTATCGCACATTTGTTCGTGATATTGCATCATGTAATAATTGACCTCTTATTAATTTCCCTGAGGTTGCAACACGATCCTGACAGCTTGCAGGCACTGACCGAAGAGCACCTTGACTCTTACAGATTGACGCGTTTAGAACACAATGGAAACACGTTTGTGATTGTTTCAGGAATATGCTTTTTCCTCCTCCTGCAGGTCTCCAACACGAGCAGCACCTGCAGGGAGTAAACTGTCCTTTGGGGTGAGGTAGTAGGTTGTATAGTTTTAGGGTCATTCCCAAACTGTCAGATGACTATACAACTTACTGTCTTTCCCGGAGCGGCTGTAATTGCATCCAGATGGAAAAGGCGACGTCCTCCCCAGCATGTTTAACACTTTTTACCGATGTGCGATGGATGTGTTGCTCCAAGTGTGTTAATGTTGCGTGTCTTTGTTGTTGTAACTTCATAAATATCTTGACTTTCGGACCAAGAGGAGGATCGCTCTGCAGCAGACCTGCGAGACTTGTGGTGTTCGTACAGGGTGAGGTAGTAGGTTGTGTGGTTTCAGGGTTGTGATTTTGCCCCATCAGGAGCTAACTATACAACCTACTGCCTTCCCTGGAGGGCAGCAGTACATCTCAGGAGCACTCCTTCCTGCCTAACAGACTCCATCAAAGAACACTTAAACTTGACATCAAAGCCAACCAGTAAGTACCAGTCACATGACCAGCATTTTGTTGCATTTAAAAGTAGAGACAGCGACTTTATTGATGCACAGGACAAGTAAGTGATTGTGAACATTTTTACAAGGTCATTTTTATTTGATTTGGTTGATTGTTTAGCAAATAAATTCCAAGTTCAAAGCAGCTAAAGTGTGATCGTTTTCATTTGTCAGTTTTACTGCAAATCAATTAATCATTAAAATCAATTGTTTGGTCAAACTAGAGACAAAAATTCCTAAATTGCCCTAATCCTCAGAGGGTAGATGGGGTAAATTAATGCATCAAATCAGAATAAGACCATAAAAAAGTGTTTATATTTTTATTAAAATGTGATCAAAATGTCAAACTATTATAAGGTAAACAATAAAATGGTAAACAGTTTTAAATGCTAGTCTTTTTTAAAGCTGGCAGTTCACCTCCACACAGCAGGTGGCGCCAAGGGTCAAAGCTGCGTAAATCAGAGCACAAATTTCGGGGACAATAAACACCTGCTCCAGGACGTTCCATGGACGCGTCTTAAAAATGACGCATATTGACTGCAACAAAGACCATATTTATCCCTACATCAGGTACAAGAGTTCATTAAAAAAGTAGATAACATTAATTTTAAATGCCATACAACTTCAAATTAGATAAATACTAGTAGTATTTAGGAGTAGTATTTCCTATATTTATTTACCTCGGTAGGTTATTTGTGGTTGCGAGTTAAATGTTATTTAGATTTTTAATAAACGTTAATTCCCTGACAGTTTATGTCCTTCATTTTCATTCTTTCCTCGTGACATAAATCAGAACGAGGTCGAGATCTGGTCAGCTGACCTCGATGACGTCACGCGCCACCAGGAAGTGAGTGAGCCCGCAACCTCAGCGGGGCGGGGCCTCTGCGCACCCTCGCATCACGTGTGGTCCATTGGTCAGAAGCATAGGTGTGTCGGGGAGGTGTGCGCGTCACGCGTCCGCGCGTCCCCACCTGACTCTCGCTCGAGCGGATCGCAGCTTTGCCAGCGGATCGGGAGAGCGCGGACCCGGAGCAGCGAGACGATCATTCCCGGAGGCGAAAACACCGACAACATCCCGCTGACAGCGTGGAACCGTCCGGAATGGTCGCCTCTGAGGTAAACCACGCGCTTTGTTCGCAGAGAACAGGGAGGGATCCGCCAGTGGCATAGTTTTAACACTTTCCGGCCTGTGTCAGCGCTCGCGTCAGCTGTTCTCCGTCGCTGTTTAGCTCAGGCCGACTTCCTCCTGCCCTCTGACCCCAACACAGCAGCCCCGCGCCGGGCTTGTCTTTCCTCTGGGGTTGAAGACAGTGTCTTTGCTGGTCGTTAGGGAAACACGGAGGAGACCTTTCTGATCTGGGCTGGCAGTGATGCACTGGCTCTTCAGCCACTTTTTTTCCCAAATGGTCTCCAGGAAAACTTTCCAGGATCAGAGGAGACCAAGACCTCGTCCTCAGTGCCAGCCAGGAACGTTTATCCCGACGGTCGTGTCCAGATATTAGCACCCTCTAAGTTGGAAGTCGATGTTGCACAATCTGGCGTGAGCTAATCTCTCCTCCCCACTCCCACCGCAGATGCACGCAGCTGTGTAAACTGAGATTTCACATGAACTGCCGCCATCGGATCGCCCACATCCGAGTCAAACGGAGGCAGCGGAGGGAATGTGGGACCTGGAGTCCTCCCCCCACCTTTATGCTGCTGATGGGAACGCACAGACCGCGCACGCTGCAGCATGGCGCGCTGTTGGGGGTCAAACTGAAGGTGTGTGTCCCGGGGCCAGCAGCTGGGAGCTGTGCCCAACCCCCCCCCCCCCCCACCCCCCTCCAGAGAAGGCAGCTCCAGAAAGGCGGATGTGACCTCAAGCCGCACGTCCGTCCCTTCACACGCCATAAACACCCGTCCGTGACGTGCGGGATGCGTTTGGAAGAGCGAAAAATCCCGAGCCGACTGACGACCGGCGGGTTGTGTATTCTGGCCCCGCGGTTGGGAATTGAACCTGCTCTTGGTTGTGTTCAAGTTTTCTTACTAAACATTCGCACGCAACGTGACCTTTGACACCAGTGTTGAAAGAGCGAACCGAAAGGTTAAAAAACACCGCAGCTCTCCATTTCAGAGAGTTGCGGTGCCAAACAGGAGATGGAAGACCGGCGTTCCGGCGCCTCGGACTTTGGACTCTACGTGTTGCAACTCTTTCTGCTAATGTAAACATTCTGTGCATTTTATCTGAAGCTGGCTGAGCGCAGTCCTGCGGCTGATCGCCCGCCTGATTTCCAGCTCTGTGTTTTATCGCAGCTCCTCCATCTTCTTCCGCTCCAGCCTTGCGCTGTCCCCGCGGTTGCTCGTCTGTGAGGGGGACGCTTCCATCGGTCTCGGCTCCCCGATGGCGGGGGACGACTTCAGCCCGCCCTCCCCGCTGGGGGACTCCCTGCTGGACAACCCGTTGTGCGGAGACCTGATGGACGATCTGCGCGAGATCTCCCAGACTCTGGGGGACGGCTCGCTGGGCTTCGACTTCCCAGAGTACGAGAGCACCGAGGCCGAGGGCCCCGGCACCCTGGGTGAGGACGGCTCCGGCGCGAGCGCAGGCTTCTTCGGTGCTGGACCAGCCGTCCGCTGACCACGTTTTGCTCCTGCTCCTCAGACACCTTGACCCCAGACTCCAGTCCGCCGGCGGGGGCCCTCGCGGCAGCACCCGCCTCCGACGAGAGCCTGCCCGCTCTCAACCTGGAGTGTCGCGTGTGTTCCGACAAGGCCTCGGGGTTCCACTACGGGGTGCACGCCTGCGAAGGCTGCAAGGTGAGGGCAGGCGGAGATGTGTGTGTGTGTGTGTGTGTGTGTGGAAGTAATCCTCCCGGTCCACAGGGACATCTGACTCAGAGCCGGGTGGAAAACTTTTCAGACATGCAGCCGGGTCATGTGCTGTGAAGGACACGGTGGCCCCGGTGACTCGTCACCTCTCGTCCACTTGGCTGGGGGCCCGGTTGGATGAGCGCATTGCTGTGTTGACCCAGTCATCTCTCTTAGCCGATAAAAAAAGGTTTGTATATTTTAGGCTCTCTCGGTCTCAAAGGTCCGTCCCCCCTGACTGAAGCTGCTCAGGGTTCGGAGAGAATGTGGTTGGAAATCAGGGAAACTGGAAACGTCTCCTGGAGGTCAACCACCTGCTCTGCATTCGGGTGCTAAAAGCGCTAAAGTTTAAAGGCTGCTGGTTATGCCAAGTCATGTGAGCAGGCCGTGGTCCCTCCGGGCCGGCGGGAGGTTGTTTTCTGCTAATCTGTTTGCTATTTTTGCAAAATAAGACCCCAACTATTTCAGGTTAAGGAGAATGTTGGGTTTATCCTCCGCGGGTTGCCAAACGGGCCTGCGGGTTGCCAGTTATGCTTTACGCTATAGAAACATTATATTCACCCTCATGTTCCAAGGAATGATGCCATCATGGAAATGTTTGGTGTGGAACACGCGGCGGTCAAGGCGAAGGGAGCGCACCGGCGAGGCGACGGCGCTGGGGGCTTAAGCCCGCCGTGTTGACGGTGTGACGCTCGGGGAGGTTTTAGCAACAGAGACCTAATCGTCTTGCTTTTATGTGCCACAGCGTGCGGTTACTTTAACGACTGGCTCGGAACCGTCGGGGAGAGACGTTGGGCCCTGAGGGAAGAGTGAACCAGACACCAACTCACGACACCGTTACCACCAACTGCCGCTTGTTTGGGGTTTTTTTTTTTTTTTTTTTTGGCTAAGCACAGACCGGCTAACGCGATTCGGAGGATAATGGATGTATTTCAGACGAGAACGTTTTTAGATCATTTCCCAAATCGCATCCTCTTGTCGGCACGGTTGGATGAGGGTGCACTTGAAAGGAGGATGGCGCTCAGCAGCCTGTGGCGCAAGAGTCAAAGTATGCGCGACAGCTGTTAGCATGTGTCGGAAGACTCGCCTTTTATCTGGGAGTGTGAAGCAGGGCTGTGGGCCGGCCCTTCTCTCTTGGTTTTCCTTCCCTCGGAGCGGTTTGATGTATTCCCACACACTTTTCTGTCCACCAGGGCTTCTTCCGGAGAACCATCCGGCTCAAGCTGGAGTACGACAAGTGCGAAAACAACTGCAAAATCCAGAAGAAGAACCGCAACAAGTGCCAGTACTGCCGCTTCCACAAATGTCTCTCCGTGGGCATGTCGCACAACGGTGAGGCCTCGCCTTTCGGGATCCCAGCGTGTTTTCTTTAGCGCGGTAACAGCGGGGCTCCTGATCCTGCTCAGTGTGCTTTACATTTTCGGGGATCTCTTTCCACATGACGTCCCACCAGAGCCCGCTTAATAGAGAAAACACAGGCCTGCGCGCAGCTCTGCAGCCCCACATCTGGCCTGTCATCTGCGCAGGCTGCCGAGGGGTCACCGGGTTTCTTTCAGTGCCCTCCCTCTGCAGACAGAGCAGTGGAAGAAACCTGAGAGGAAGACGGCATGTTGTCCTCAGAAACAGAGGAAAGAATGTGGGCGAAAGTCTGCAGACACGCACAGAGCGGTTCTTGTGTCTCCGTTCGCAGTTTCCCCATTAAATAAAAAACAACCTCGATCACTCCCCCCCCGCCGCCGCCGCCAACAGCATTCGAGAAGCCCTTTAGGTGTTGATATTAACGGACGTCTTTGTGCGCCAGCCATCCGCTTCGGTCGGATGCCTCAGGCAGAGAAGCTGAAGCTCAAAGCGGAAAACAAGATGGTGGAGAAAGAGACGGCAAGCCCCATGCCGGCCGATCACAGGGTCCTGATCAGGCAAATCCACGACGCCTACATGAAAAACTTTAACATGAACAAGGCCAAAGCTCGGCTCATTCTCACCGGGAAGACCAGCAAGCCGGTAAGAGAGCACCGGCACCGACTTCTCTGCTTTCGCTACGGCGTCCTAAAAGTAGGCAAACCTCCTCCCAGCAGCCGTTTATCATCCACAACATGGAAACGTTTCAGCGGGCAGAGAAGACGCTGGCCGCCCACATGGTGGGCGACCAGTCCGAGGGCAGCCTGGACCTGGGAGCGGCGGTCCCGGGCCTGGGCTGCGGGTTGCTCCGGCAGAAGGAGGCTGAAGCCAGGCTCTTCCACTGCTGCCAGAGCACCTCGGTGGAGACGGTCACAGAGCTGACCGAGTTTGCCAAGGCCGTGCCGGGCTTCCAGGACCTGGATCTCAACGACCAGGTGAGTGAGGAGGCGGAGCTCCACGGGCAGCCGGTCTCTGTCTGTCTGACGCTCACCTCCTCACCTCCCCATCCAGGTGACCCTGCTGAAGTACGGCGTCTACGAAGCCCTTTTCACGCTCCTGGCGTCCTGCATGAACAAAGACGGGGTGCTGGTGGCCCGGGGAGGAGGCTTCGTCACTCGAGAGTTCCTCAAGAGTCTCCGGCGCCCTTTCAGCGACATGATGGAACCCAAATTCCAGTTCGCCACACGCTTCAACTCTCTGGAGCTGGACGACAGCGACTTGTCCTTGTTTGTGGCTGCCATCATCTGCTGCGGAGGTACTTATCAGCTGCGCTTTGACACCAAAAGCATGTTTCGCTTTAGGATTCTTTGATTTTGAAATCAAGCATCACAGCTGATTAGGTTTTTGTCACTGAATCATCCTGAAACGTGCAGTCACCTTTTTCTTTCATTCAAATGTTGCTTGTGTAAATTAGTCAGCACAGAAAGGTGATTTCAAACAAAAACTGGGCAATTTAAAGCCTCAACTTCAAAGATTAGACCATTTTTGCAAACATAAAGGGGCTTTTAGGGGGTCTTGTGTCTATGACAACTAAGCGAACTCCGTTCTCGTCTCTGTCCTCTTCCTCCTGCCTGGCTCCAGACCGGCCCGGCCTGGTGGACGTGCCTTCGGTGGAGCAGCTGCAGGAAAGCATCGTTCAAGTGCTGCGACGCCACCTGTTGACCAACCACCCCAACGACAGCTTCTTGTTCCCCAGGCTGCTGCAGAAGCTGGCGGACCTGCGGGAGCTGGTCACCGAGCACGCTCAGCTGGTGGAGGAGATCAAGAGAACGGAGGACACGTCGCTGCACCCGCTGCTGCAGGAGATCTACAGAGACATGTACTAACAGTATGACACAAACATCTGCCCTGATGTTCACGGTGGCTGTAGGACTGTTCCCTTTCTGTCCTAGAGGTTTGATCCGCCTGTTTCAGCATAAAAGTCAGTGTTAAATAAAGAGTATTAGGGATGCCTAATTTGTATAAGTAGCCGGGCCTTAATAAAGTCAAATGTTAATACTAATATATTTTAAATATTGGTTTATGCAGCTCAGTACTTACGTTTTGGTTTGTTTAAATGTGTATAGGAAATTTTACAGACTTCCTTTTTTGAAATTGTTTCAGTGCCTTTGGACTCATTTCATTCATTCATCCTCAGCACAATAACTGGATCACACTGTGGGCAAAACTGCAAAGAATGACCTCAAGTTTTAATCATCATTCGCAGCTACTAAGGTATCGATGGGAAAAGGCTAAAACATAGCAGTACATTCTGTTTTCAAAAAGACTGTTTTTAGTCCAAACTGCACTAAGCTGTGTTAATATTTTGAAAACACGACAAGTCCTCAAGATGATTTATGTTTTGTAAACATCAGAATCCATGTTAAAAAGGGACGCATTTATGTGCAGAGAAAACAAAAACGCTTTTCTTTGCTATGCTGAGACTGAATCTTCAAATATGAAACAAAACCTGAATAGTCTCAAGTGCTTTTCACTCTTTTTTTTGTGTCATTATTTATATAATGTGTCAAATGGAGTTTAATTTGTCTTTTAAGGTTTTAATCTGTTTTTTGGATCCCGCCTGAATGAAATAAACCATTCTTTTTCTTTGTACTGAACGTACCTTCGCGGTGGCCGGAGCCTTTCTCCCCCGGGCCGGTAGGTGGCGGTAAAGCCGCGCAAAACATCCAGCGGTCAACAAGGGAGTCGGGAACTGGAACGGTCTCGGCTAATCTTTACGGAACTATGGAGGGTACGACAAGTGAAACCCCTTATAATATATTTTCTTGCCAGTTGTGTGGTTTAAGCAGTCCATATACCTACTATGGCCAGAAACCACCTAACACCAGAGCGATTGTGTAAGTGAACAAGAGGAAACACACTCAAGCCCTGAAGTTAGGGGCGCTAACGCTAGCTTGGTTAGCCGTTGCTACATACGTGCGGCGGCTACCTTGAAACATGTCGACAGTACATCGTTGTTCTGTAAAGATCTAACTCTCGGTGGGATTTTATTGCGTGTGTGTCTTTCTGTCATTCGTTAGGTTGCTTGAAGAATGTTTTGTCAGCAAAGACCCCTTCAGCCCGGACAGGGAAAAGTTCCTGATTTTGGGCTCCGAGTGCAGCCAGTGCAGCAAGCGCGTCTGCGTTGGATCAGTAAGCGGATCCAAACTTCATCATTTGTGATCTGTTGATTTAAAATACAGTTGCAGAGCATGCCAGTAGGCATGCTTTAACAGAAGAAATAGTACATTCGGCAAAAGAACATCGTTTTGTAGCTCAACTACTGCACGTTCCTTCTATACAGCGTATAGAAGTGCAGGTAAATGGTGGACAAACGTAATGTAGCCCAACTTCTTTTTCTCCTGCCAGGACTGTAGTCTTTTCTACACGAAGAGGTTCTGCATGCAGTGTGTGAACAAACACCTGAGCCAGTTTCCCCACCAGATTCAGACAGAGCTGGCCAAGAAAAAACCGCCGACGGATCCAAAATTTGTGCACAGTGACTGGAAGGCGGACGCAGGACTCCAGCCAGGGAGCACCCACAGCGCCCGGTGGGTGCAGGAACCATGCTGGGAAATCAGCCCGGATCTCCAGATTGCTCTTTCTGACCAGTGCTGGTGTGAGCCTGCAGCCCGGGGCTTGTTGTGTGTTTCTGGACCCTGAAGGGCTCCGACCGGCTGCTCTGCTCCAAGTTTAAATCACCGCCGTATTAACAGAGACTCATGTGCTGGTTGTTAGTTCAAGTGAGTTTGGAAACCAGTTTAACTGATCTGACTGTGCAAAACACCAGCTCGGTGCATCCTTGTAAGGCTGGTTCTCAGTGTTCTCGAAAGCCTCCGGGTTCCTGACGGGCCGGTGATAACAGCAGGTACCGTTTCCTGAAGCCTTCAGGAAACGGTACCTTTGTAATTAAAGAAGCTGCGCACTCGTGTTGTCACCAGCTGCTGGTCTGATGTGTACCTGGTCTGCAACACCACCCACCCACTCCCACGTGGGAGCGGGTTTCAGAGATCTGGGCCCGGGTTCCAGAGGGATGCAGGACCTGGACCCGGGGGCACGTCTGCCAGCGTCCCTGCCCCTGATGGAGTGATGGAGGTTCTCTCACCAGCAGCGGGCCTCGGCCCCCACCTCCACGGAAACGCTGTTCCAGTGCGTGTGGCGGATTGGAACGTGCTCCTGGTGCAGCTCTTGTTTTTCCCTGTTCGACTTTAAGAGCGCTGCGGTCTGGAATGGGCGGTGCCAGCGCAGACCAATGAGTCTCCTTCCTCGTTTTAAATAGTTCTTGATGTCAACTTTTCTTCACTCGCAGCTCCCTCTAACGCCATGTTGGATGTTATGCCTTGACTGGTTTTCATCAGCTTTACTACGAACTTGACAGGAGTGGCTTTCTCCAACTCCCCCTGCGCCATTGGACACGCGTGGGCTTTTTTTTTTTTTTTTTTCCCCTCTCGGGGTTTTTTTTTTTTTTTTTTTTTTTTTTACGCGTCCGCGCTTCGGATGATAGTCGCGGAGAATGCGCGCACCGTTTCAGTGACTTTGCATTTAAAAGGAGCGCAACTTGGACAGGGAACTTTAAAAAGGGCGTGAGTTTAGCGTGTTTGGAAGCTGTCATATGTGCAACAAAATGTCAGATGTTCGCCTTTCTAACGCGAGCCCGACATTGGAGAGGGTGGATGCGCGGCCGCCGGACAGCGTCACAGCCCCCGTCCGCAGAAACCTCTTCGGCTCACCTGACCGCGCGGAAATCCGGAGGTATTTGACGGCCGCCATCCAAGAAGGGGTGCAGGATTTCAGGGAAGAGTACAATTTCGACCCTGACAGCGAGCGGCCGCTCACGCCGCGCCATTACGAGTGGCAGGAGGACGCCGACGCACCGGAGTTCTACCGCAGACCGCCTCACCGGAGCCAGAGACCGCGGCGAGATGCGGAGCCGTCCGCCGACGGCAGGCTGGGCGCAGACGGTGGCCGGAGCAGCGGCCCCGGCGGCAGGAAAAGGCGCTCCGCGGAGTCAGGTGATTCACCTTGATGGTCGGCGGGTGTCGGGGTTCGGCCGCGCCGCGAGGCGAAGGGCGTGGAGCAACAGTTGTGCGGCTCCACGCTCGGCTCTCAGGATAGGGTCACCCGGAGCAGCGTGAGGCAGGCGGACGGGGAGCCGAGGCTCCGCAGCCGGCTCGCTGGATCCGTTACGCACAGCCGGAACCGAGTGGTTTTTGGTTCTTCCTTAGCCGCGGAGGGTTCTCTGCGAGATGTCAGGTGTCTTTTTAAAGTGGACCCGCGCACCGAAGCGCCCCCCCCCCCCCCGCCGTCGACTGACACCTCTCCCCCCGTGTTCCTTGTCAACCAGGTTCGTGCGTCGACGAGAGTCAGAGTAGACGAGCGCGCGCCGACGAGGACGACGACGATGAAGGTCAGGGGATCCGCGCAGGGGCTCAGGAGTCAGCAGCAGCAGAGGGGAGAAGCGTGTAAAGTCCAGAGAAACAGGTCAGCACACACACACACACACACACACACACACACACACACACACGTCCACTCTGAGAGCCACTTTCAAACTCTCACACACGCCGCCTTGGATTTGGATCCCCGTTGACCTGCATTAGCAAGACATTCCCACTAGTCGTGGACACACACTCTCCCTCCCCACTCCCCCTTCCTTTGCATGGCATTCCCAAAATCTGCACCCAGGCATTTTTTTAATCTTCCTCACGCTCACGACGCACACGAAGCGCGAAGCGCCGCTTTCCACTGCACCATTCACCAACCCAGTTTCCCCTTTTCTGTCCCACAGAGCTGGGGTGGGAGAGACCTGCTGCTGTTTGGAAACTGTAGCTTTTCTCATCATCTGACAGATGGCAGAGAAAATATAAAAGCAGCCTGTTCCTAAAGAAGGGAGGAGAAGAGGCCGCACAAGCACTGAATATGTACACTATTAACTTTTGGCACTCATTTCAGTTTCAATCGCCTCAGAAGCAGCAGATAATGTAGCAGTGTGCAAATAGATTTTTGCTCATCCTATTATTATTTTTATTTTTTAAATCTACTACCTACGTTTCAGATGTAGCACCTATAAAGCATATTTTGCTTGTCATACCTTGTTTGATATAAGTGTGTTTTGGAGAAGATTTAAAAAAAAAGAAAAAACACGTGTGAATTTGACTCAGGAAGTTGCGGTGCAATTTCCATCAGAGACGTTCTTCTGTTAAAGTGCTCATGTTATATCCTTCAGGTAAACTGATGTACGTTAAAGAAATGCAGATTTTAAAGTCAGGGTTTCGTGGAAACATTGGTTTTTCTTCTCTCTTTCTGTCTGTCTTGCCTTTTTCTTTCTTTTTTTTTTTTTGTGGCTTTATTTGTCCCAGTGCTCTGGCTCTTGAATCCGAAGGCCCCAATGGTTACACTGTAAGTTGAAGGTTCGTCAAACTGGGAACAGCCATGACAGATAAAGTTTACACACCAATATGGTCTCTATTTTCCCATTTTTGTTTGATAAAAATCTTTTTGTCTTTTTTTTTTTTTTCAAAGTATGTGCCTTTTCTCAGGGGGCCGGGGTGGGATGACAGCGGGACTGAACTACAAAGCAATACCCAACCAAATTATTTTTTTTATCAGTATTTGCTAATAATCCTAAGAATTAGCTTTTTATTTGAATCTTTGGTCCGGTATCCCGCCCCCCACCCCCCCTCTGTAACAAGTGGTGTAGTCCAGGGTTGTGTATCACTGGGTTACTTATGCAAATATGTGAATCAAAGAGTTGTGAGGTGGGATTTATACGGAACACGTAATTGCACTATTGATAATTTCTTTCTTTTGGGGGCAGGAAAACAAAGTGACGACGCCCCGCGTTGGTGTAACCCGACCAAGTGTACCTGTGTCTTTATTATTATTATTATTTTTTTTTTTAACACTGAAAAATATACTAACTTATTTATGTTGAGCTTTTTTTCTCCGTTGTTGTTGTTGTTGTTGTTGTTGTTGTCGTCGTGGGTGTACGACAGTTTATAGCTTCCCAAAGCAAGAAAAAAAAAAAAAGTTTTGTAAATATGTATTTTCATTATTATTTTTACAATGAATAAACTGTTGCAAAACTGAGCCGTAATAATCAATTTTATATACTGTGTTTTGTTACCCCCCCCATCTGAAATTTGATTAATTAAACAGCGTGACTGGTGTCATTCATGTGTGCTGGCTGTTTTGATTGCACAGCTTGGCCAGTTGAGAAAGACCCACCCAGGTAACCCGAGACGAGGAGGACAGACGTCCGACTGGAACTAAATGGTGCAAAAACGTCTTCTGAAAAAGCAGGTTATTTTTTTTTAAGATCACGTGTTGCAACGTTATTGGTGTAGAAACCTGAGTGCCAGAGCGTTTCCTCGAAAAAGAGCTGATTCTCCGAAAGAAGCGCTCGTGCAGGAGGACTGGGAGCTGCCAAATGTGGCCTGAGCTCCAGAGCGAAAAGGAAAAAGCGTCCATCTTGAGTGCGGACGCAGCGGCGGGGTGCAGGGCGAGCGTGCTCTGCTCAGTTCTGAGAGCTCTGCAAACAACAAGGGCAGGTCCTGAGGAAAAGAGGGAAAAGACGGAGGGGGTGTGGAAAGGACAGAATGGTCAGGGCAGTTAGCGACACCACCTAACTAGTGTCACTGGCTGCCACTTTAGACCGCATACCACTGTGGAGGCAGTGAGCGAGAGAGCGGAGAGAGAGGGAGAGAGAGAGGGAGAGAGAGAGAGAGAGGGAGAGAGAGAGAGCAGAGAGAGAGAGAGAGAGAGAGAGAGAGAGAGAGAGAGAGAGAGAGAGAGAGAGAGAGAGAGAGAGAGGGAGAGAGAGAGAGAGAGAGAGAGAGCGCTCCTGTAATATCACACTGGCCCAGAGTTTGGCTCTGGTAATTACTAGTTACATTATGACCTTCCTGTAAACATTTACAGACGGCTGCAACACTTTTTAACACACTGGTGGCACGTTAGGGTTCGGGTTCGGGTTAGGATTAGGATTAGGATTAGGGTTAAACAGCAGCATCTGATCCTAAAAACACACCTAGGTCCACAGAAAAGAGCCGCACCAGCGTCTTCGCCACCAGGAAGGCCTGAGGTCTGCTCAGGTCTACTTTATTTGCGCAACAGGTTGCACCAAAGCGCAGTAACGGGGCTGTCATGTGGTTTGGGGGGGTTAGTGCAGATCACAATCCCTGGAACAAGGAGACGTTTGTTGGCCAGGAACCGGCAAAGATCCCCTTCACTTATTTGTTACTGGGCTAATTTTCGTCATTAGGCAGAAATGATTGGTCTGACTTGTCCTTTGTCCAACAGGTTTGTTTATTTCTAAACATTAAATCACAAAATCACATTAGTAGGTCACTTAGGTTAACCTGTTTTGGTCTGGTTTTTTTTTTTTTTTTAGTTTCTGTCCCACCAAACACCCACCTGAAGCCACCACCACTACCCTTTTCTGTTGTTGAAGTGTTTTTTATGATAGAATCTGTGTAAATGCTATATTTTAGGCTGTAGGAAGTTTGCTTTAGAAGAATAAAAACTGGCATTTATGTCATGGCTGGCGTCATTACCTGGTGGGGGGGGGACACCCAAACCCCCCCCCACCTCAAAAAAAAAGGCTATTGTGGCCCCCCTCCCCCCCCACACCCAACCCTTTTGGTAAAATTTCCATCTTAATAATTAACCAAATATATCTCATATAAATAACATTAAAAACCTCAATTTTTTTCACGTGCGGGCTCGTTCGCTAATCGCTTCATTTGCCCCCTGAGCGTCGTCAGGGGCTCCACGGCGCCCTTTTCACGGCGATGGCAGATATTTATCAAACTGAAATGGAAAATAACGACAGGAAATCAAAACTAGGAGGCTGGGCAACAGCGGTCGCCGCAGCAGCTCTTCTAAAGGTGAGATGCGCTGGTTTCCCCTCTCCTGCTTGGGTTGACGCACCGGGTGGCACGTTTGGCTTCATGGCTGCGTCTGAATTCGTCTGTTTAAATGTGCAGATTCTCCGTTTACATGTGTAGGTGTTGGCTTTTTTGCAGTTTGTGCACAGACACACACTTGTGTGTGTTTAAAGAGGATTTTACGGAAGTTTGCGTAATTGGGACCGATTTGCAGTGTTGATGGCAAACTCGTATTTTGGCATTTACATCATCCTCGAACAGCTGATTGACCCCCCCCCAATGATCTCTGAGAGTGTTAAATGAAGCTCGGTGAAATCCTCCCTTTTTGAATTCCTTCCCACAGCTAAATTCCGCAGATTAAACCTGGCTGCCTGATTAGGATTAGCCTCACGTGGCTCCCATTTCACCACGCTGCTGAGGAGCTTTGGGCTTTCCCTCCTTTTTCTGGTCGCCCAATTAAACACTCAGCCTAATTAGTCCGTCGCACCTGCAGGAGCGTCTGGTGACGTCGTGTCACGTGACCGCCCAGCGGAGGCGCAAACCTGCGCTTTTTGGCGTGCAGAAATTAGGACACGGTTGTCGGTTTAAAGCAGGGGGAAGCAAAGATCTTTTCCAAATCCGAGCAGCAGGCGAGATTTTAACCTCGAGGTGGTGCCGGAAGAGAAGCGGGAGCCGCGCGCCTAAGGGCGCGCGTGACGTCACCAACCTTCAAGAATTTTCAAGATCTCTGCCAGAAATGATCTCAAAAAGCCGTGTGTTTGTCGTTAGACTCCATCCTGGTGAGGAAGGAGACGTGCAGCAGCTGCTGCGCCTCAAGATCAGGTCGCTGCGCCGCGCGCATGCAGGGGCTCCGCGCGCGTCCAAGTCTGGAAAACGCTTCCACATTTCCAGTCTGGTTCCTAATTGTTGCTGTAGATAACAAGGGGAGTAGTGCCTCATACAAATGTGACATCTTGGAACCGAGGCTATGAATAGATGTTCAGCAGAGGGCCGCGCAAGCATGAGCTCAGGCCTTGGCCACAAGCAGGGGAGGAAAGGAGGTTTTCATTTCGCTTTTTTATTGTGCGAATGCACCTTCAGCATCTGCTGCTTGTAATAAGTCTTCTATTTGGAAGTGTAATAAAAGAAATGGTTGTAATGTTTTACAAGAGCGGAGGTGCGTTCTTTTTCCCTGGGCTTGGTGGTCATGTGCCGTTGGCGGCGTCTGGAACGGGTCAGATGGGGGGAAAGAAGGAAGAGAGGCAGAAGGATAGATTCAAAGGGAGGGAAGAGAAGAGCGGCCAAATCCCATCCAGCGCAGGATGTAAACACAGCGATCCGCCAGTTGCGAGGCTTTTGCCGCACCTCGCCGGGCTCGGGGGCCCTCCTGACCTCGGCCGGGCTCGCCTGCAGCCGCAGGTTTGCAGACGGAATCCTTCTTTTGTCTTCCCCAGCAGGTGTGTTTTGCCGTCGGGGTGGATTTTGCATTGGGGTGGTGATCTGGCTGTGGACAGCTGTGTGAGGCAGACAGGCAACGTGCACCTCCTCCCAGCACCGGCACCAACCGGATTAGGGACATGGTTGGATTCAGAGAACCTTAGGGAAATAAAGCCCTGATCGATAGGAGGGGACACGACCTTGACTTCTCTCTAGAAGAAACTCAGCAGATGTTTTGGGTGTTTTTGCCTTGTTGCTTCTCTCTCTCTCTCTCTCTCTCTCTCTCTCTCTCTTTCTCACACACACACACACAAAAGTTTCCATCCCATTGTGAATCACATGTCTTTGATTAGTTTCATCTGGCCCTGAGAGTTTGTGTGTGTGTGCGTGTGTGTGTGTGTGTGATAAAATTGCTACTTTTGCATTATTTCTTTTTTTTTATTCAAAATGAAACTTTATGAGTTTGCAGTAACATTTACATTTTTGATTCACTTCTTGACTTTAATTGCTGATTGATAATAAAACTAAAAACAGCCATTTTGTTGTCGGTGTGTTAGAAACACTGACATTAGCAGCTGTGTGTGAGCAGGGAACACTTGACCTCTTTGTTTTGGCTGCTTTTTTCGGCTTTTTGACGCGGCGATGTTCGGGAGGAGGGCAGACGTGTGGCTGCAGAAAGTGTCAGCGCTCACAGGTCAGGGCCGGGGCAGGGACTGACTGCTGCGATGGGCCTGATTGGTGGCACCATCCAGCAGGCCGGGGTCACGACCCTGCAGCGGGTGCAGATGTGAAGGGCTAAATCCTGACAGGGAACCTAAAAGGACTGATTCTATCTCGTTTTCCATGACAACACCTAGAGAAAGATCACACAGTGTTGGCATTCTGCGGTCAGCAGAGGTGGAATTCATCCCTGGAACACCAAGCTCATGCACCAAGATCTCATGACAATCTGCCCAACGGAGATATTCCAATGCGGTTAAAAATAAATCCGCATTGGCAGAACGACTAACTCCCAGGAAGAAGGTTTGATCTTGATAGAAAATGATGTCTAGCACCCGTTTCCTCTCCAGGCAAGGCTGTGGTCTCTGGGTGGGGGATGTTCGGAGGCCTCCACCCCTCCTGTGTGAGTGAGCGCCCACTTGCCCTGAGGTTGACACCACTGTGTATTTTGACTGTGGGTAAAAATGACATGAGCTTAGCTGGAACCCCGCTGGGACCAGGGCATGAACTCTGGAGCAATCAAAAGCAGAAAACAGGTTCTGTCAGGTTAACTTCCTGATTTGTCCAGAACCAACAGCCTCAGTAAATATGTGTGTGTTTATGGTGACGCTGTTGTTACTCCTGAAGACTTGTGCTTGGAGGCGTTCTTGCGCTGCTCAGAGATCAGCGAGTGTGATAACACATCAAACTAGACCAAGATGGATTTGTAGAAATAATACAAGGATTTATTTTGTTGCTCATTGTGCACACAAAGCAAATGCACTTTCAGTGTGGGCTGTTCCTTTGGAAAACAAGCGTTGGTTTGCTGATTTGTCCGTGGAAGTCTCCTCTAATGCAGGTCCGTTTGATGGAGGCCATCGTTTGAAGTTCTTCAAAAAAGGCTCGGACAGAAAAAAAGCCCTGGAACCCTCTGTGGCAGATCATAAATAGACTAGATCAGTTTATCCCGAAGTCTAATTTATTGTGTCAGGGAGAATCATGTACAAAGACGGTTAATGATTAAAAAGTGCAGTTTTTCCTAATTGTAGCTGCCATGTAACTGTCTCAGTCTGTGACTTTATCTACATTTACCCACTTATCCAGGACAAGATAAAGCAGAGCGTAAACTTGGACCGGGGGGGGGGAATGTTTATACACAAAACCAGGATCTGGTGATTCACCACTGACTCTGCCTTTCCCCTGTTCCCTCGAAGGACAGCGTTAAGCAAGAATGACATGGGTTTGCAGCTTGTGGGAGTAGTTACACAAACACAACCCACACTGGCTGCTGGGAGTTGAGCTCAGTCGCTGGGGAGAGCGTCCCCACCGTGCGCATTTATCTGTGCCGTGTTGGTTTACCCACAGAGATGATTTACAGATGTGGAAAAGAGACGCATCGCAGGGTTCCTGGCTGCTTGAATTAGCAGTTTGCAGCAAGACAAAGTAGGTAAAGAGGGCAAACGTGCAGTCAGTGTGACTGAAGAGAGGTGGTAAACCTCATTCACTGGGTTAGCTGTGTCACAAAATTGTCCTTGGATTGAACCATTTTATTACCCCATGACGCGGACGCGCAGAAATGCAACAGATTCTTTTTCTTGGCATTCGTGAAGATTTGTCAAATTCCCACAGATGCGTGGGACTCAGCTTGAATGCTAATGATGCACTGTTGTTGGTTTTAGTGTGTTGCTCGGTTGTGACCTCCTACACGTCTGGTTGTGCGTGCACGGCGGGTTCATGTGCACTATGTTGGGCAGGCGCCTTTAAAACAGATTAGCAATGCAAATTTTCTGACTCAACCCGACGCTTCTGCCCCCCAATCAATAGCAGAACCCCCCCCCCAACATTTACAGTGTTAACCTGGGGCTTTTGCAGGTGGAAAATGCCTGTTTTTCCCTGTTGTTCTGGAGAATATACATGCATGCCTTCACCTATCGTATCCGTGCATGTTCACGTGTCCTCAGGGACAGAACCAAGTTAAGTGAAGCTGGTTTTTTTTTTTTTGTGTGTACGTAGGAGTGAGAAAGAACAGATTCAGACTTCTGCACCCTCTTTCATGTTGTCTGAGTCTCTGTGGTAATCAGTCTGACACCACACCAGGCTCCTTCACTTTCACATTTGCACACACAAGCCTGTGTGAGGGAAGCTACCACTTCCCACACACTTTCTCTCTTGAAGTAGCTCTTTCATCTGGTTTGCCGTTCGAGGCTGGCGTTTTCAAACCTCCAGCGGCAGGCAGGCAACTAGGCGCGCAAACAGTCGGTACGCCAAATGCCAACAAATATTATTCACTTCGTTTAAAGTCAACGCTTTTGTTTTATTTTTTTAGAATAAAACAAAAGACTCGCACGCGCCTCTCTGAACTTTCACCATCTGTCCATCCTCGCTATCCCGGGATCAACAAAACACACTTGTGTGCATTTGGGATGGCTCCAGCAGCCTGCTGTCGTTTAGCGACTTTGTCTGCATTTAGTGCAGGATGATGGATGCAGTCAAATGTGGCTGTATCACGTAGATTATTGATGGTAATTAAGGCCTAGCGCCGCACGCAACCTGATTTCCCAGTGGAATTCCATGAAACGCAGGCGTACGCTGCCGCGCAGGCTCTGGTTTACTAAAAATGACTTTAAATCATCTTGAAAATCAAGAAAATCTTAGGAAACAGCTGTTGCAGGTTTTGTTTTTAACTTTAAGCTCACCAGCTTTTCCTGTTTGTGACGCATTTCATTTTGCCGCTCACGTCTTTGCGACGTTGACTCGCGCTCTGCTTGGTTCCACTTTCAGGTTTCCTATTTAAAGTTCCGCTTTGAACATTTACAGATCTTCCCGCACAATTTGATTTGCGAATAATCCCCAAATGTCAACAAACACTAGCTGTGTGTGTGTAGATTAAAGGTATCCAGGTATCCAGCTGGTCTTGGAAGGTTTCCTTAAAGAGGCTTCGCCTTCGCCCCAGAAGGCTTCGGTAGTTTTAAACTGGCGGAGGGCAGTTGCTGGCAGGGTCCATCATCTAGTTTCAGTCTAAACGCTTCCCCTTTGTCATTAAGGTCAGAGCAAAACATATGACCAGAATATGCTGGTGGTTTCTGCTAATTTCCCAAACTGCCCGTCTTCCAGGCCATTTTTGCAACTGGGTGAATTCTGAGCTTCCTACATGGCTCAAACACAGCCATAATTGTTATGTAGATAAGCAATGAGGTTATGTCCTCTGTTGTATAAATACATTTTTTTTATGTGAGAGCACGGTAGGTAATAAGCAGTCATTATGAAAGTGGATGTTTTAGATTGCACACTGCTGCAGTGTGCAGCCCTCAGATCGTGAGTCAGACGCACAAGCGCACACAAATGTTGGCAGTTTTCTCTCGGGCCCACAGAATAAGGGGAAAAAAAGAAGATAGCACTAACAGAGAGCAGATAGCGAAAGCCACAAGTTTTTACTGGCCTGACAGACAAAGATGGATAAATGCCAAGAGCGAAGGTGCAGATTGAGGGGAAAAGTGCTAAAGAAATGGGGAAACCTTTCTGCACCGTTGCAGGAATGTCTTGGCTTTGGTGTTCGCTCGTCCATGCGGGAAGAGAAAAGAGGCGCGCAGCAGCAGCGGCCCTGAACTAAATGCCTGAGCCACGGCGAGGGTAATCCACTCCGAGGAAAACACAAATGTGATTTCAGCATTATCAGCACCGGTCCTTCAATCTCTGTTTCACTACTGGAGTTGATGTGCATTGTGTAGTAATAACACCATTACACAATTCACAGAGGTCTGATAAAACCACGCAGACTGGTTTCATTATCGTGCTCACCACCACAGCACGCACTCAGATTGACAGCCAGCCACGCCCCTCTGGAAAGATTTACCCCGAGCCGACACTACGGAGCTAAATGTGAACCGCATTACTAGTGAAACTCAATATGTGAATTGCATTTGTGTAAATACCTTAAGGATGTTAATGGAAATGAAGCATGGCTGAATTCGTGGTAACGATAATCTACTAAACCGCAAAAGGATAGAAAACAGCGAAAGCTTACAGTGACCCAAGCCAGTGCCACACTCGCTCTAAGTTAAATAAACGGGTTAAAAGCCCAACTTGCTTCTTTTTGCAGCCAGAACATGCTGATCATCTGCATGATGCACGTTTTCGACCACTGTTATATGATAAAATGGCAGGTTTTGTTTAAACAACATTCCTTTTTTAAGAAGATGACTATATATTAAATATATCTTTATTTTTAGATGCTGTTTGTAATTCAGTAGCAGTGCTAATATTTATTTGTTATTATGTTTATTAGACACTTGGAGAATTCCAGCCCCAAAAACTTTCTAGCGACTCAGTGTGTTTATTGCAAACTTTAAACTGTTTAGAGACCTTTTTTATCACAGTAAATGCCCATTTACCTTCTTAAATAATTGTCTTTTTAGGATTCATGATGCGTCAGGGTTTTTTATTTTCATGCACTAACACATTTTACCAGCTGCCTTATTGCGCTCGTTTGACCTGTTATTAGCCCCGTGGGAGGCCAGATCCCCCGTTTAGGTCAATCTATAAAGCGGGAGTGGGTTTTATCAGCGTTCTCGCTAACGTCCAGTGTTGTTAAAACTCCAATCCACCTCTGGGCAGATTGCCAAGCCACTTCAAAGGCATTAGAGTAGCGGGGTCAGGGGTCAAACTGTCTCCCTCCCATCAAGAGTGCAATCAGTGGACCATAGAGGGCGTAGATGTGGGAGCGAGAGGGGGAGATTCCGACTGGAGGGTTGTGTAACTGCAGTCATCAAGTACCATAAATATTTAATATGTGATGGCATACATTTTAAATGTTTTGTTTCTTGCTAAGGAAGGTTTGTAGAAATAAAATGGTGTGATCCACCCATCAGTGGTCTTCAGCACAAGAAATTTTTGGGGAATCTAAAATGGTCCGATCTACCTACTGTGTATTTTTAAAGGGAATTTAAGTTGAAGGATTTTTTTCCTGAAGAATTTCAGTGGAAACGTGTCAAAGGTTTCAAATATCCCAGTTAAAGTTAGAAGTTTCTGTGTCGGAAAGGAGGCTGTATATTCCAGAAATTAACAGTACAAATTAACACTTTCAGATTTGGCAACTTTGTAAAGAGAGAAAATGAAATACAGGAAAGGGATAAAAATATGTTTTATCAGAAAGAGATGGTTTTCTACTCATTATGAAACTAAAGGGTGGTGGCCAGTTGAAACATCAACCCAGCGTGTAGAAGCCTCAAGGCCTGGCTGTTTTGGGGAACGATGCAGGTTGCACACTCACACTTCAAACTAGGCGTTCCTTTTGGGTCATGTTTCTATCAAATAAACCTGCTAACTTTGACAGATTTAGCCAAGTGGAGCCAACGGACAACCAAACAACAACGACAACAGGAAATCTACTGCTGTCTCGTCATTTGATTCAGGATATTATTTACTTAAGAGAATAGATAAAATAAAGAATGAAATCTCTCGCCACAGTGGCCAGAGCAGTGGTGTGTAAATTAGTAAGGTTAGATGCTATTGGGGTAAACTTTCAACCCCCATGCTGACAACTTGGAATGGCCTAAATGCTGAGTTCTAAGTCATCTGCTAGAAATTGCTGCTTGTATTGGGCCCCAAATTTATTCCTTGTCAAAACAGGACATACTACAGTGGTCATTAAATTGAAAGGAATGTTGGGAGCACGTCTCGTAATTTCTCCCACTGTCTCTTTTGGCCTCCGTCTCCCTCGTCCAAATGAAAGACAGGTGTTGTGTTCGCGTGCTCGGGGCAAAAGTGCGTGACTGAGCGGGGGATGGAGGGCATTTAGAGTTTTTGGATTATTCCAGCTTCTCTTTGTAACAATTGTCTGTCCTGTCTTTGAAATCTAAACGAAAGTAATCTAATTTGGTTTGCATAAAAGGATCCATCGGATCATCATGTGGAGAGAGAGAGGAATAGAGAGAGAGAGAGAGAGAGAGAGAGAGAGAGAAAGAGAGCAAAGAATAACCTGACCTTTTGCTCTCTTTTACTTTTCATGCTGCTTGGAAGGCATCCAAGTGCACCATGTTGTGGCGTTGCTTCTCACCTTTGCTGTTTGACAGCCACAGAGGCGCGACACAGCTCTGAGGCTATGAGATCTTTATCTCCGACGGCTGAATGGGGTGGGAAAACTCTAAATCTATAACCTTCTGTCTATAAAAGGTAATCACAGAGCAATTGGATAAGATATTGGATAACGTTTCAGGCAGCAAGTGTTGGGTAATGCGCAGGTACAGACACCCATCCAAACACCTTGAAGGGCATTCTCGATGTTGCAACCACAGGAGCCTCAATAACAGCACAGTCACTCAGTGTTTTTAACATTAAGCTGGAATCAAAGCACATATTAATTTACCACAAAACACTTAAATTAATTTACCCTTTAAGTAGCAATAGTCACCTCAGTTGTTGCAAGATTTTCAAAGTTGATAATGCACCACACCTTCGCACTAGCATTTGGCTCTGTTTGTGTTGCGGTGATATGAATCATGATGCTACCAGCCAAGCGCAACTTAGCCCAATGAAGGCTGTGCACACACACACACACACACGCCTGCACACCAACCACCCACTGTGCTGCTCCTCAGCTGTGAATGTGTGAGTGTGGCAGCAAGTGACACTGACAAAATTATTTATTAAAATGTCCCCGTTTAGAGACAAATCAGGTATTGATTTATGCAGAATCAGACTGACAGCAAAAGACAGGCTGCAAATGCGTGAGGAGAAGTGGTTTTAATGCGAGTGCTAAACATCCGAACTGGTCCAACGGACACTTTCCCTCCAGAATGCCTGGGTGGAGCCACAGGTGCAGGGCTGCTGGCATGTTTTCCTTCCTGCCAGGGACAGCTCCAGCTTTACAGAGGTACTTTTTCAACCCATCTAGCCTGTCTGGGAGCTGCAATCTGTGCTGCTATGTTTTTTCCACGTGCTCAACTAAAGATGAGTGTGAGTTTATGTGGAAAAACAGTTGCCTCAAAGCGTGTTGTTTTTAAAGGGCTGAGAAGATTGATAAAATGCTAATAATGAATTGAGTGAGAGAGACTGCAGCCAGGATTCAGGAGTGTGTTTGAATGAGTACATGCGTTTCTTGTGTGAGGGGGAGTGCCTGATGACAGTCTCTCCTCGCTTATAAATGTGTAAAATCATTTGTGTGTAAAGGCATGTGCTCCAAGCTCGTGACTAGGCCGTGACCCCGAGTAGATGGAAGATAAATGTCCCCATGCACGTAAGCG
>CAAE01014581.1:7560814-7611840 GCA_000180735.1 Tetraodon nigroviridis | reverse complement strand
ACGGACACAGAGGAAGAGGAGGAGTGTGTTAAACTCTTCGTCAGAGCAGCCGTGTCGTTTCCCGCTCCTTGACCCGGCCGTCGTTCCCGGGTGCGGCGCTACCGCGCGACTCCGACCCTGAACTCAAAGCAGCAAAACAAAGCTCTCGTGGCCCCTGAACCCCCCCCCCACACACACACACACACACACACACACACACACACACACTGATTGACTCCTGGAAGTGTCTGTTTAAGGAGGCTTTAGGTCGTGACCTCTGCTCCTCTGTCGGGCTGACCTTTGACCCTGACCAGCCAGGAGGGGAACCCCCTCCGGCCTCGAACCACCAGTTCTGCTGTTTGCAGACAGGAAGTGGCTCCATCCTTGTTTCCATGGCTACAGCCGCCAAGCTGGAGCGGGCCCCGCCGCCGCGCCTTATTAGCATCATTAGCTTCCGTAGTTGAACTGCTAAAAAGGCGACGTTCGTCATCAGTGCGTCGCTAAAGTGGAAGCTAGCGATCGCGTCCGTCTGACGGGTGGATCTGGGGAAACGTCACTTTTTTAGGCTAAATCTGCTGCTTTCGTGCTGCTTTATTAGCATTACCCTCATCCTAGCCTAGCGTGCAGCACAGAGGAGCCAAGAGGATGATGCAGAGCGCTCTTCTTCTGCACCTCTGAGCAGCCGGGCCGTCCGACCACATCCTGCATCCCTCCGCGTGTTTTCCTTGGACGGCTCCGCTTCCTCCATCGTCTGACCTCCGCGTCTGCTGCTGCACTCAGACCAGAGCGGAGGCTGGAACGCCGTTAGCGGGGGCACGCCGGCGTTGCTCCGCTTCCACAGAAACTCTGCAGATGTGGTCTCCGCCCCCACACGGCGCGTAGACAATCGGAATCTTGACCTTTGACCCCGTGGCCATTATGGCTTCCTCCTGACAGCCTAATGACTCCCGATCCTCCCGACGGTCTCCTCTGCAGGTGTCTGGCGCATTTTAAAACAGACGATTCCATGAATCTGTGGTCGTTTATTTAAAGAAGGATCACGCGCGAGGCCGTGACGGTTGAATCCAGATTTTTCGACTTTTTTCACATGAACATAAAATACACAAACCTTCAACACACGACGGTTCTTTATCATTGTTATATGGTGTGGAGTTGGAATTAATTATCTGGAGCATTTTATTAGCGTGTGCTGGGTTGAGGTGGACCGGTGGTGGATTAGAATGTGGTTATTTCACTGTAGCTAAACACTAGTTTCAGACATTTGTTGTATCATGATTCTCTGTTTTGTTTCAAAGTCTATTTTAGAAATATCCTTCAGGATGTATCATCAGAATCCTTAAAAACTTCTGCTAATTACTGTATTTTTTCCTATTCCAGAGTCTTTTCCACAGAATCCTTCTTTTCTGACACTGGTGAGGGTGAAATGTTTCCTTCTGCAGCAGAAACAGGGAACTTGGGCGGTGGCGCCACCTGCCGGGGGCGCTTAGAAGTGCACCGATCAATTCAGGTCAAGTTCTTATATAAAATTAGTGCGACATGGTTGCATTTACTCTAAACAACTGAAATCCTCACGCTATATTAGCAAGAATGGCCGATTAGAACTGTTTCTTTAACGCTTTTCTTTAATATGGTGGGTCCAAACCTGTCTTTTGACTTGCTGCGATTTAAAAATGTGTCATTGATTGACCTGTAGTTGGCGCTAACCGTCTCAGTAGAAAATGTAACATAAATAACGTTGCTTGTGTTGTTTTAGGAATGTTTTGGGAGATACGCGTGGCTATAAATAACAATATATGCAGCATGAAAGATTGTGCTAATAAAGATGCTATGATGAAAAACTAATATTTACGTCATTAACACGCTAACGTCATGGTAAACATTGCTACAAACCGCTAAGGACAGTTTCCGGGGTACTTGTGAAAATGAAGTAGAATGTTTTTTTTCTTAGTTTTGGAGTTTTTTAGGCCTTTTTTATTTGTTTGTTTTACTTTGAAAGTGAAGTGGCGAAAGTGTTACCTAGAATAAGGTCCGTGTCGCCAGCTGCGGTAGGAACTTTTACTTCGTTCCTACACAACAAGATGGACTGGAGCGAAGATGATAACGTAAGTTAGTTTCCGCATACGATTTCCTAGTTTTCTCTCATTTTTTCCATTTCCAATGGCTGTACCCGTTCATCCAGATTAGATATTAGTTTCTGAATGTATGCACAATCCAGCACGTTTAATTACAGCGTGGATGACGCGTCTTTAGGGATCGACACAGGGGGGAACTGTCAGTTAGCTAGCCGTGTTGGGCGTCGCTAGCCCGGGTTAGTTACGGCTCTAAATTATCTCACTAATCCTTCCTCTTCTGGGACCGTCAGACTCAGCTAATTACATTTTAGGCGCACGTTTCACATAATCTGGTTAGTGCCGCTGACTGCTAACCTGAAGCGTGTTTAATGCCTAGACGTGTTTTAACGTTCGTGTTCGTGTTTCCACGTGTGGTTCGAAATTCTCCATTCTTGGGGTCCAAATGATCATTTTAATTGTTAGGTGGAATTACCTCCATTTATATATACATAATAATGACACCTTTTAGTTCACGCGTTACCTCATCTTCAGCTAATTTAACTGGACATTAACTGCGACATTCAAGGACTCTCAGGTTGGTTTGGGAATTGCTGAAGAGGAAAAGAGTGTTGGAGGAAGTGTTCTCTTCTCCTGCAGGGCCACGACTGTCACCACGGACATGGGGGCCACTCCCACGGTCACGGGCCACGGCCCGCGCACGCTTTCATGGGCAACTTCCCGGGCAAAAGCGCGGATCAGGCGATGAATCTGAGCCAGCAGCCGAAGAAGCGTTCCCACATGGACGACAGCAGCAGCTGGGACATCGTGAAGGCCTCGCAGTGAGTGACGGTCCTTTCAGCCTCCGCTTCCCGTCCTTTAGGCAGATATCAGGAGGGTAGGAGCAGCAAGGCCGCCAGGAGCGGCACTTGCATTCAAATGGAGGTATTTATGCAGGACAGAAGTGAAAAAACTGGTTTTTGCTTGTCTGTGAATGTCATTTACACATGTTTGATCAGTAGGCGTGAAAGGAGCCTTGGAAAGCTGCAGAACGGCTCCTCCCCCTGCCCCAACCTTTCACCTCCCCTCTGTGTTCCAGGTTTGGAATCCTGGAACGCTGCAAGGAGCTGGTGGAAGCCGGCTATGACGTCCGACAGCCGGACAAAGAGAACGTGACCCTGCTTCACTGGGCGGCCATCAACAACCGCTCCGAGCTGGTCAAGTACGCCGGGGCGGCGGGGCGGTCGGGCGGCGGCGGTCCTCAGAAGTGTGTTAAAGCGCTTTTCCCCGTCCTCTTCTGACAGGTATTATATTTCCAAAGGCGCCATCGTGGACCAGCTGGGAGGAGACCTGAGCTCCACGCCTCTTCACTGGGCCATAAGGTAGCGTGCGGTCTGCGGTTAAACGAGCGTGTCGCGTTGGCGTGTGCGTGAAGCTGTGTGTGGCCCGTGTGCGTGTTGAGGCAGGGCCACCTCTCCATGGTGATCCAGCTGCTGAGATACGGAGCCGATCCCTCCATCGCCGACGGAGAAGGCTACCGCGCGCTGCACCTGGCCATCCTCTTCCAGCACATGGCCATCGCTGCCTACCTGATGGCCAAGGGACAGGTGGGACCACGCCCACACTCCCGAACCCTGGCTTTTCATGTCTTATTTCCTATTTTCGTCTTCTTCCTCCCTCTTCAGGACGTGGACGAGCAGGATGCTAACGGCCAGACGCCGGTGATGTTGGCAGCTCTGAAGATTATTGGGTGAGGAAACACTCCCGCCACTGGAATGAAAAGCAGTTTTATTCCTTTGTTTGGGAAGAAAAACGTCCCGGCCTCTCTTCATCTCGCAGGCCAGAACCTACAAAGTTCCTGGTGAAAAACAACGCCTCCCTGAGCGCCGTAGACAAGGTGAACAGGAACACGCCGTTGCACTGCGCCGTGCTGGCAGGAAACGTGGACGCTGCCCACATCCTGCTGGAGGGCGGGGCCAGCGTCGACGCCGAAAACCTCAGTGTGAGTTTGAGGAAGCCGGATGCTAAAGCTAGCTTGCTCCTAAAAGAGCCGAGGTGGGCAAACTGAGGCCCGGGGGCCACACGCGGCCCGCCGAAGCACATTGGCCCGCCCCTGTGATAGACAGTGAGAATGATGGGTGGAGCCTATTGACCACGTGACCTTTGACCTCTCCAGGGTCACACGCCCATCGATTTGGCCCACCAGGTCCACAGTCCGCTGCTCGTCCACATGCTCAACCACGTCAAACAGGAGAGGATTCGCTCCAACTCGCGCTGCCTGCGCGTCATCAACAGATACAGGGTGTGTGCACACACACACACACACACACACACACACACAGATGCCAGAAACCTCTGAACTCCACTGAACCGCTGGTGTCCCGTCTGGACTCCGCAGCCTTTCCTGCAGTTCCTGCTCTGCGTGGCCCTGCTGGGGAGCGTGGGCGCCATCCTGGACATGGACTCGGAGTCCTGGCTGCTCAAAGGCTTCCTGCTGGCCTGCGTGATCGGTGGGACCAACGTGGCCTCCAGGTGAGCCACCGGACCTTCTGCCCCCCCCCCTCCCTGCTGTAGCGCTACTCTGGCTTCTTGTGCCTGAACAGGAACTTCGCCAGTCCGGCCTTCGAGTCTCTGCTTCCCTGCGCGTCTCTGATGGCGTCGGTCTTCTGGATGCTCGTCACCTGGTTCCTCTGGTTCCTCCCAAATATCCTTTTGTCCACCGCTGAGAAGGGATCCCGGGCTGACCCTCGTCGGGCTTTGTTTGCCCTAACCTTTGACCCCACATGGCCCCAGCGCCACCGTCCAGGTGCTGTTCATGCTCAACGCCACCGCGCTGCTCTACTACTACCTACGCGCCTGCCGGACCGACCCCGGCTTCGTCAGGTCGACTGAAGAGGAGAAGAAAAAGGTGGGAGTGGGCGCTAGCGGCGCTAGCGGTTGCAGCGGCCGCCGGGCGCGTGCTAACTGCTGGGTTTGTGTCGCCAGAACGTGCTGGTGTTGGCCGAAGCCGGCTGTTTCAACCCCAGAGTCTTCTGCACGTCGTGCATGGTGAGTAGCCAAGGCGCTAGCGGCTCCCGCCGGCGGCCACCTGCTACCCGCCGCTTTGTCCGCAGATCAAGAAGCCGATGCGGACGCAGCACTGCTACATGTGCGACGCCTGCGTGGCCAAGCAGGACCACCACTCCATCTGGATCAACGGCTGCATCGGTACCAGAACCTCGGGGCGTGGCTCCGTTAGCGCCTGGGCGGCGGCTAACGGAGCGGGTGTGTTGTCTTCCAGGTGCCAGGAACCATCACTACTACGTCCTCTTCCTGCTCTCGCTCACGCTGATGGGCAGCTGGATGTTCTACGGCTGCTTCGTGCGTGAGTGTGCCCCCGCAGCTCGCCGCCGCCGCCGCTGCGGCTCCGCCTCCTCACGCTTCCGTCTGCCTTTCAGACTGGGTCACCCACTGTCCGCTGCGGTACGCCGAGCAGGGCCTGTGGGGCGCCGCCTCCGCCCTGGTGGACTGCTCGCCGTGGCTGCTCTGCGTCTTCTTCCTGGCCTTCTACCACACCTGCTGGTCCTCCTCCATCCTGCTGGTGCAGCTCTACCAGGTGACGCTTCGGGAACGCCGCCGGTTTCTTTTCCTCCGTTCCGACCCAACTGGAGCGGAAACCCGCTCACGTCTCGTCCTCAGATCGCCGTCCTGGGGCTGACGTCGGCTGAGCGGACCACGCTGGCGCTGCAGCAGAGGAGACTCCAACAGCCCGTCTCCCTCAGGCAGAACCCGTACAAGTGAGTGCGTCGGGCGGTTCGGGAGCCGCCGTCCCGGCCGGTTCCTGACCCGCCGTCCCGGCCGGTTCCTGACCCGTTTCTCTGCCTCCGCAGTCTGGGCGTGCTGCGGAATCTGGTGTCCTTCTTCCAGCTGCGCTGCTGCGGCCTCTTCAAGCCGGCCGTCATCGACTGGACGCAGCAGCTCCCGCACGGCCCCGACCACCTGATGTTCGCGCACGCCGACACGGTCTGAGCGGCGGCTGGGGGTCAAGGGTCACACTCCGAAGTCCTGGGCCCAGAACCCGAAGTGTGTGTGTATTTGTGTGTTCTGCCGCGTTTGGCTCCTTCAGAAGCGAGACTGAAACAGCAGAAAGAAAAGCGGTTGGACGCCGTCGCCAGAAAGCTGCTGCCTTAAATTTGACCCACGTCGGTGAAACTCGAAGGTGGAACCAACCTGCCGGAATCCCGGTCCACTATCCAGAGATGTTTTTCTACCCCGGGAAGCCTATTTTTACCGTCTGTAATCCAAAGGATGTTTGTATATGATCATTTGGTTTTATGAGCTTTTGTAAAAGTTGCTCGTGTTTAATAACAAACACTGTAGCGCGTCAATAAAGCAACGTGTGCCTGTCTTTGTAACATCAGCGTGAACATGGTTTTTAATCTTTCTCCAAATTTGAACTGGTCTTCACCGAGTTCCTGGGAATACGGGCGACGGTTGACTTATTGGTTACTTTGGGGCAGTCAGCGGATGACCTTCAGGCCTCTGAGCTCACCTGCTTCCTGAATGTGACACACCTGTGCCCTCTGGTCCACGTACTAAAAAACAGCTGATAAGAAGAGCTTTAGGATTGTAAATTCCATAAAATTACAAATTTAACATCTAAATGGGTTGTTGAGCTTCAGGACACATTTAAACAGTTTTTTCAAACTTTTATTTGAAGACACAATTTGTACTATGTCAAAACTTTCATATCATTGAAATTAAACTTGAAAATTAAACTTCTGACTTTAATACTAATATTAAATCAGACATCTGTTGCTTATCAAAAACGGGTTTTATCGCGCTGAGTCACAGGAAGTTGCTAAATTCTTCACTCTCGCTCCTCCAGTAGGGCAGCATTCCCCAGTCCAAACCCTTTAGGGCCGAAGTTTTTAGCATAGCAAACTAAAGAGAGAGACGGGAAAGGGTGAGATAATGGATTTTTCCTCTCTTTTCTGTTTTTCCTGGAGCAAACTTTCATTGTTGTCTCACTTGTTCACTCAACAACTGGGTTATTTCATGTGTGAAACAGCGACGCCCCCTGGTAAGGAGAGGTACTACACCTCCGAAGGTCAGGGTGTAAAAACTGAAACTAAACTGTTCTCATGGCTTAGCCGAGCCCTGATGTGTGTATCTACCTTTACAGTACAGCTCCCCATCTTTGTCCGTCACCGTGGTGGATTCCAGGCTTTTCCCACAGATGGCGCAGCGGAAGCAGGTTTTATGCCAAGGCTGCAGCAGCCGCAGCGAGGAAGAGAGCTGTTATGTGTCTGGAAACAGGGAGTCTACTGGGAGAGATAATGTTGGGGAGGGTTCGTACCTTGCCAGCTCCCATCACCTTCTCGGCGGCGTAGACGGCCTTGGAGCAGCGAGGGCAGCGGTCTGAACTTCCAAATTTGGAGAACTTACCAGCAGCAGTGGTGTTAGAAGGAGCTGGATGTGGTTTAGAGCTGAAAAAACCTTTATTACGTTAGAATTCTGGCCTTTGGTGCTAATCTGTGGCTAAATCTGAAGTAGAAATTGGATTTATGGTGAGGCCCCAACCCTTACACGCACTCGTGCGGCTGCAGGTCTGCGGGGCACCCTGGAGGATCCGAGCTCAGGGCCCCGGCCCCCTGGCCGTACCCGTAACCTTTGGGCCCGTATTTCTTGCCGTAGCAGGATTTGCAGTAAATCTCCGACTCGTGCGCCGCCACCGTGGTGCTGTCCAGCCCTTTCCTGCAGCTCACTGAGTGAAAGAGGCATTTTACACACTTCAAGCAGCTGCTCCTCACTGGGTTGACTGGTTTCAGCCTGTCCAGACTGGGAGGCTTGTTTCAAAAGGTCACACCTATCTGCTTCTATCACACAGTCAGATGTCTTCTGTTTCTATTTTTAGGAGTGTGTGGAGAAAAGATGAACACTTGCAGATGGATGAGGTTATCAGTGAGGCCTCCCACTCCTCCCAGTCCTCCCAGTGGACCAGTTAAACCATCACCGAGCCTCACAACCGAGCAACAACAGGAGCAAAACACATATTAGGAGCCCAGAACCAGAGCAGACTGGTGGATCAGGAAGCAGCAGTCTGGAAGGAGAGGAGGCTGAAGGTTCCAGGACCTTCCAGGTTCCAGGTTCTAGTCTCCACTAAAGGACCCGATCTGAGAGGAACGTTAGGAGAAGTAAATAGTAGCTGCTCACTGCAGATGAAGCAGGTCTTGTGGAAGCTCCTGCTGTTACACTGGATCTCCTCGGCGTGGTACACCGTCTTCTCACAGGCCGCACATTTGGCTCCGCCCCCCCAGTTCGGCATCTTTTCAGGGAAACAAAGCAAGTTTCTCATCAGTCACACGGCCTAAAGGACAGAAACCGACGCTCCGAACTACGAGGGCCGAGCAGAAACCGGCTGGTTCAACAGTCGCTCCTCCTCGATGGTTTTTAGTTGCCGTGAGCAACAACGGCTGGGTCTGACGGGCGGTTCTGGTGGTTTTGGTCCACCAGTAGCCACATTCCAGCGTCAGGCCGTATCAGAAGCAGCCCGCCAGCCTCACGCCGCTGGTATGTGAGGCTCCAGGAATAGATGCTTGGCTTGGACAGCAGACAGACAGAAGCCCAGCCCGACATCCATCCCTCAGTTCTCGGGCCAGGGGCCGCTGTGCTGGGGGCCACACCCTGGAGGTCCCCAGGACACACACACACACACACACACACACACACACCGAGGAAACGTGCTCCGAGATCAAGTTAAAGTTTATGTTTGTTCTGAGGAGAGCCCTCAAACACCAGCTGGAACCGGCCAACCCAAAACCAGAACCAGAACTTCAAAGTTCCTGGAAGATTTAGCTTCATCAAAAAAGAAAACCTCCCTTTTTTCAAAGAAGAAAAAAAAGAATCAGGAATTCCGACTGAAAAGGGGAACCAGAAGCTCCTACCTTGAGCCCAAATCTGCTTCTCTGCTTCCAAAGCGGCGGCGGAGCCGGACGCCGGGCTTAAATAGTGAGCCCAGGCCCAGCGGTGACGCTCGACGCTCCTAAAATAACTATGACAAAGAGACGCTCCCGGGGCCTCCATCAGAGGGGCCCGACATCAGCCCCCGAACAAAGACGGGAGCGCACGTGGGGACGAACCGGAACGGAAAAATCGGATTTTCTCCGCTCAAAAAGAACCCAATCTTTCCTCAAAGTTCAAAGTAGCCCATTTGGAAATCCAGGATGGAACTCAGGGACTTTTCCAGCACTGACCCCTCCAGGGCCCCGAGGGGCCCCAAATGTCCAGTTATCAGACAAAAACAGCAGGTGTGTAAAAAAACAAGACTAAAAATTTATTTAGCGTTTTACATGTACCAGGAAAATAAAAATAAATTCCTCCATAAATTAAACTCAAACCCTTTGATCAGGCTTAGAACGAATCGCAGATATTCACACTGTTATTAAAATGGGGGGGGGATCTCAACAGAACCATCAGCTTTTCTTACTCATTTATAATCAAGTCGATTATCTTTTCCCTGACTTGTTTTTTTATATTCAGGGAAGAAAATTAATTTAGGTCATTTATTTCTGCACTTTTATCATTAATAACTGAGAATGGAAGAGAACTGGTTTCAGACCAGCTCTCCCAGCACCTGGAAACCCCCCCAACACGTAAGAGTTCTCCTCAGGGCTCGTCCGTGGACACGTGCAGCTTCCGCTGAGGGATGTAAACAGTTTTGGTGGCCACGTGCGCGCCGGCGGGTACCACGGCAGCCAGAGGGGAGAGGGGCACCGGGGTGTGGAAGAAGCTGGGCTGGGGGAGCGCCGCCCCCTTGGGGGTGGTCATGAGAGGCTGGAGGGAAAAAGAAAGACCAAGTTATTCCGAAAATTCCTGGAAGACATGCTTTTAATTCCAGGATATCTCACAAGCTTTTATTTTGAAGTCAGCTAGTGCACGCTTGGGGAACCTTTATTGTGAAAAGGCCAGCCTTCCCCCCTGACTTCACCGTTTCCTGTTAGTACCTGCTGAACGCTGATCAGGGCCACTTGTCCGGACTGCTGAAGAGGCCCCGGGGACACGGGCTTGACGAAAACCACGCCTCTTCGCTGCAGACTCAGCGGGCTGGCCAGAGCGCCGAGACGCTCCGGAGTCTGGGAAGCGGCGTATCCGCCGCCCGGACCGGAGCCGGAGATCAGACCCAGGTTCTGCAGGGTGAAGTTGAGGATGGCCGGGCTGGGGCTGTGGAGGCGCTGGGCCTTGTGGGCGCCGTGTGGCGAGGCGGCAGCGGAGGCGGGTCTGAGGAGGCGGGTGCTGGTGGGTGTCATCTCCTGGGCCGGAGACGGTCTGGACCCTGCTGGTGAGCGCCAGGGACGTTAGCACTGCTCTTCTTCCTGAACCCACACCCAGAGTCCTCGCCGCCGCCGCGTCTTTACCTGCCGTCGGCGTTTGGTAGATGTTGTACGTCGGGGTTGAGGCCTTGGTGTCTTTGGCCAAATCTGGAATTTCTTTGTCGCTGACAACTTGGTGGGGGATGGGGATGTAGTATCCAGCTGGTACTAAAGTCTGGAAGCAGAACACACACACACACACACACATAAATGGAGAGCAGAGGTGGGCAAACTGAGGCCCGGGGGCCACTTGTGGTCCGTTGAACTATTTAATCTGGCCTGCAGAGCCAAATGAAGAGGGTTGTCAGCTTGATTAGCTTGGTCAGAAAAAGGTTCAGACCCTCCCTTCAGCTAGCACGCTAACACGTCCTCTCAAGAAGGTGGGGCCAAGTGTCATTTGGAGCTTCATCGTCCACCTCTGGTTGGACCCATTTACAGGCTCTTCAAGCTAAGTTCTCAGTCAATAGCCCATTCTTAGCTAGCCTGGTTTAGCTTCCTGCGCCGCCTGAGCGGCTCCATCAGGATCTGGTGCGGCCCTGCAGGTGGAGCTTTCACCTCAGCGTGGATCCGTCCCGGCGTGAGGGGAACCACCCGAACCGGCGTGAGGCCCAGCTCTCCGTCGCTGGGGGCCCTGTCCTCCCGGTCCAGGAAGCTCTCCAGGCTCTGCTCCAGCCCCTGATTGGCTCCCGCTCCACCAGGGGTGTTGATGAACTCTGGATCCAGGTGGAGGGCTCGGGGGGGCGGCCGGCTGGACGGATGAGCGCCGCGGCAAGACTTGGGGCGAGGCTGCGGGACCTCGCTCGGCATCGCAGAACAGTCCTGCAGGAAGACCCTCGTTTAGGAAAGGACAACAACAAGAGTCCAAGTGCCCCCCCCCCGCGTGGTGGACACGTTACCTTGGCGCTCCCGGACCTCCTGGCTTTGGGAGGGCTGCTCTCGCAGGCCGGTTCTGGCCCCACCCGCTTCTGCACCAGAGGGCTGAGGTCCGCCCTCCTGGCCTCGGCCCGGGCGCCCGGACTCTGACCCGCCCTGTCCTCGAAGGTCATGGAGCGCACGGCGAAGCTGGTGGGCTGCGGCCGGGCCAGAGGGTGGGGCTTGGCCGGAGGCGACGGCAGGTAGATGGCGTAGGGAGCGCCGCCTTGTTGCTGCGGCAACAAGACGGGAATCAGCGACGGGCAGTGCGCTGGGATGTACGCCACAGAACCTGCGGGCAGGACTGCCAGAGGAGCGCGGGGGGCGGGGTGAGCAGCGGCGCTGGAGAGCAGCGGTGGCGGCGGCGGTTCCTCGGAAGCGGAGGTCCGTCCCGGATTCACAGCAGCGGATTTCTGAGCAGCGCGACCAGTCCTGCAACCGGAACGGCACAGTTGATCCGGAATTCTGCGTCTTTCTCAAACCTGGATCGAACAGAACGGCGCTCACGCTTCTTCCTGGTCCAGTTCAATTTTACAAATAGCAGCAAGTTGGGCCATTTTGTTGGGAAAGTCGACGCTCGAAGTTTCGCCTGGAAAAACGACAGGAAGCCATCAGGATCCAGGAAGAGCCAGCGGTTAGGCTAGGGCTCGCCGGACCCACCGAGGGAGCTCTTGGCCGGGCTGCTGGGGGCCGAGTTGATCTTCCGCCGGTCCTCCTGGATGCTTTTGGCCAGCTTGATGAGCGACGGGTGTCGGGTGAAGCTCCGCTTGGTCCCGGGGGAGGAAAACAGCTGTTTGGCACAGTTGTCTTTGATAGCGCGAGGCTCCAGCACCGCCCTGTTTCTGGGCGGGCCTTCGGGCGCGCAGCCTTTAAGGTCCGCCGCTGAAATAAAGCAAAATGTCAGCAAACACGTGGAAAAAACACAAGAGAAAGTACCGAGAGCCGAGAAAGTGGAACCTTGGACGGGTGGGAAGTCCTGGGGGCCGACCCACTCAAACGCCGGCTTCCTCCCCCTTTCTTCTGTCACGTGGACTTTCTCGATAAGCTTGAGGCTCCGCAGCACATTCGCGATGTCGTACAGCCGGCGCACTTTGGCTGCGGGAGGAAGCGAGTGTTGCAGTGCGGACGTGTCAGCCGAAGGCGGCGATTCTGGACTCACTCTTGAACTTGTTCTTGTCCCGATCGGCTCCGTGGTCCTCTCCAATCAGGATCTTAGCAGCCACGTCCAGGCTGACCACGCGGGGGTTGGACACCAGGAAGAGCATGACGAACTTCTGGCTCATCACCCTCAGCGACTTGTCCTTCCGACTGTTGACAGAAGCTGAGGTGACCGGAAGTGAGTCCGCGGTCCGAGTTTTGGAGGGGAAAACAAGCGGAACGCTGCTCACCGGCTTTAAACTCCACTCCTGGAAGCTCCACGAAGAAGAGCTCCTTCTGGCCCTGCTCCCTGTCCTCCACCTCCTGCTCCACGTTCTCCTTCTCCTCCTCCTCCTCCTCCTCATAGTCCCGCTCCTCCTCCCGGAGGCGCTGCCGGATCTGCTGCATCTGCTGGCTGTACCGGTGCTCCTCGCCCACCTCCTTCAGGATGGCCAGCGTCTCGGCCAGCTTGGTCCGGCCGTGCCACGCGTAGCGGTTCTTGGCGGAGCGACTCACAATGTGGAGGCTCTCCAGCACGTTCATGATGTCGTAGATGCGCCGGCGTTCCACATCTGTGGCAGCAGACACAAGAAACGGTTGCCACACAAACCAATTCTTTCCGTAATCCTACAGGAAGACGTGTTTAATCGTTCCCGGCTTGCGCTGGTGACGTACTCAGCTCAATGGCAACATCATCCAAACAGATGTCGTTGTTTCTTGCAGGATTTGGATAATCTGGGTAGCGGGCCAGAAATTTACGACAGAGCAGACCCAGGCTCTTTTCCTTCCTGCTGATCCACCTTTCAGAGTCTTCCCCAGGTTCAGGGTCCTGCCAGGAAACAAATAAATAAACAACTATGTTTGTGAGGACCCGTTTCTTTGGTCGTCCGTCCGTGTCGGTGTCCGTACCTGAGCAGAGTCCACACACCCTCGCCCGCTCGCGTCCAAACCCAGCTCCTTCTCTCTGTTCCTGATGTCTGGACTAGCAGCACTGATGAGCATTTTCAGGTTGGACGTTGGTGTCCAGGGATCTACAGAACCAACCTCTCTTCCCTTCTTGGGTGTTGTGAGGGGACCCATGATTAATGCAACTCTGTTTTCACTGAAACTTGCTCCGACCGATGCTTCGATGTGTGGTATTTGTAGGCTTTGCTCAATAAAAGGCCATCATCCTTAAAGAAAAGAAAAACTTATTTCAGTGATTAATTTCAGGAAAAATGCATAAACTACAACCATAGCGTTTTATTTCTGTAAAAAAAAAAATAAAAAAAATCTAAAATTCTAAATCTAAAATTAGAATTCTAAAGATGACTAGTAATTTATTGAAGTGACTAATTATTACATAATACATTGAGAACACTGCACAGCTTTTTAATCCGTAATTTTTTTTTTAGCACTTGTCAAATTTGAGCAGCATCTAAAGTTTGGTCATGTTTGTCCAAAATACCTACAAGAAACGCAGTTAATTCTGATAAATACTAGTTCCATTGGCGGCAATCGACGTGCCTGCCATCCAATCACAGCGTTCAACGGAAGTAATGGTTCCGCCCATTTTCAATAGAACAGCCAATGGGAGCGCAGCTCGGCGGAAGTGGAAAGAGTATCCCGCGCAGGTAAAATGTTTTTGAAATCCTTGGCGCGGAATGTTGTAATCGCGGCGTCTTACTTTAAATCTACGCGTTTATTCAACATTTTAAACTGTAAACACACTAAACACCTTTAGGTTAGTGGAAGACGTGGTTATAAAGTTACCGATTCCGTTCAACGTCAGGATTTGCGGATTTTGCTGCGAGCGCCCGCCCTTTAAGGTACGAGTTTAACCTGTATAACAAAACACCAAACCTAAAAATCTCGATTTGAATCTGTAGTAACAGCTTTCTAAAAAGTCACACAAGTAATACTTTTAAAATACACCTCAAGCCAAGTGATGAATATGGATTGGTAACGAGACAACAACCTTTGCTGAAGTGGATCTTTCCTAATGAACACACCGAGATTAAACGCGTTTAGAGACTCACCCGAGTCCAAAAAGGAAGCCACTCTCAAGAATGTCCCATTTTCCTTGTAAAATGTAGATGAAGTGGAAAAAACAGAGGGTCCAACTACTTCAGAAACCCGAAACTTAACTCGACTCAATTCTTATTAAAAGGAGCAGTAAAGTACAATTATTTACAATTTACGCTGACCAGCAAATCATGAGTGATACCCATTTGGTCAACTTTACAGTGGTGAAAAAAAGTTGGAGAATCCGATGACCAAATATATCGCCCAGCCCAGTGTGCGCGTGCGCCATTACGTCAACATAACGCCACCCCCCACTTCCTGGGCGGGCCCTCCTCTGATTGGCTACTGTACATGTTGCTCAACTCGTGGTCACGCGCGCAGTCCATAATTAGTTTCAAATAATTCTGACTAATAGATACAGCTTTACTGGAGAGAGTAGAGGTCAAAAACTACAATCCTCTTCTTCGTCCTTTTCTCATAATTAGTTCTTTTTGAATGTAGCTATTTAAACATCGGTAAGTTACGATTGTTTTAATGATGACCCTGCGTGCGAATGGGTGCAGATTTCTCTATTTACTTTATTCCTTCCTGTCATTTACATTTTATGTAACTGGTAAAACTACAAATTAGGCCCTTCATTCTGTAAGAATTTTGATAAATAAAACACAGCATTTCTAAAATAAATATCTTAATCTGTAATGGCTGCATAAAGACAAATGTAAAAAATATTTTTAGTACTTTTCGCAAATACTTTTAAGTATGAAATACCGAAAGTACTTCTAAAATTCCACACTTCTATGTTTAAAATGTAGTGTCTTCTTTATTTCACAAGGTGGCGCTGTAGCCCACGCCATCACGAGTCTCCATGGAAACCGAGGGGCGCCTTCAAGGATGTCAGGACGTTCAAGTACCCAGTGACGTAATGTTCAAAGCCGTGCGCGAGAGAGGCGTCGAGACGCTGACGCTGCATTCAGGCACTAGCGTCAATTACGTTATCCACCGTAACGGAAATAGTAACTCAGGTTGGTTTTGACGGGGAAACGTAACCGGAAAAAGCTGGAAACATCAAATCACCCTCAAGAAAACGAAAAACGTTTAGAACTCTGGTCTGCGTTTTTTTTTTTTTTGAATAAACAATGCTTATTCTTCAACATGTAGCTTTCCGTACAGCTGTGATTTTTGAATGACACAATCCTCGAATGTTAACGTTATATTTTGCATATATTACCTCGACACGACCTAACGTTGTTGTGTTTGTGGGCTACGACCTACAAAACTTCCCGTTCGTTGACGCACACTTGGTTACCGACGTTTTCCACGGTCCGTGAACGCGGCAGCTGGCAGTTCCGCTGGCAGCCCGCAGAGCGGACGCAGGAGGCAGGACGCAGGAGGCAGGGGGCAGGACGCAGGACGCAGGACGCAGGAGGCAGGAGGCAGGAGCGTCTCCGGCGGGAGGAGAACCGGCGCACAAGTGATGAGGTGAGCTTCGCGGCTGGTCACACCCCAGCTGCTCCGGCGGAAACGGCGTGTCCGAGGCGTTTGGGTGGAGCGGCTGAGGGGGGATCCTGCGTCCTGCAGGGATGCTGCAGTGGCTCCAACCGCCGGCGAGGAATTTTGTCCTTTCAGCTTCAGCATTTGACAGAAGATCTCTTCAGTGTTGGTTCTTTTAATTTCTATTTTTCTAAACGCGACAGCAGAGTTTGCGAGTATTAAAAAGTTGTGTTTAGTGTTTGTTCGTGGTGTGAATGGCGACGCGCACAGCCGCAGCAATCAGCTTGTTTAGACGCAAAGTGCTTATTGTGATTTCTTATCCGTAAATTTGCTACTTGATACGTGCAGATAAACCGTTTCTGACACCAGTCTGATGCTTCTTTTCAGCAGAAGCTCCTGTTTGCTGTCTGGCCCCGACAGCTGACCTCTGAGCCGTGACTGACCCCTGATCTGCACGGATTTCATCCTCTCTAGTGGCCGGATGCCACAGGGAGGGGTGACGGTGTGGCTGTGACGCTCCATGTCAGCAGCTATGCTTTCGAGGACCTCCCTGGATGTCTCGGGTTCACGTCTCCTGCCCTGATGTTCTCCACAGTCCAGCCAGCTGGGGGTAAGAGAGGAGAAATGAGCGAGACGAGGCGAGCAGCTGGGGTCACATCCTCGCCCACATCTGGCATCATGGAGCAGAGCTGATAGACGGACCACACTGAGCAGTTTCACGAACCTTCATGCACGGCGAGCGGGAACCAAGCGGGTGTGAGCACTGAGCCGGTGTCGCCCTGTGGAGGTGCCTGGATTTCAGCGTGAAGAAGAACTGAAGCCCTGCTCGCTGATGGGAAGATGGAGTCTGGAGCAGAGGCTAGTCCACAACATCTTCCCCGGAGGAAAGCTGTGCTCCACTCCTTGGAGGACCAGAAAAGGGTGAGTTCACGACCAATTCCTACCTTCGTGCTCGGTGCATGCCATACTTACAGGAAGTCTAGTCCGACCGAACTGTTGCTCCTCGATTAGATAACCTCGGCGATGTGAGATTTGTCCTTCATCCTCATCAGTAATGTTCTAATTAGCAATGTTCTAATAAGTCTTCGGCATCTCCTCATGCTCGCGGCTGATTGGTTTGGAAGTTACCGCCTGGTGTGTTGATGGTTTTTCGAGCCACGTGGAGGTTTTTCGTTTTCGGGTCCTCACCTGTTGCTGTAGAGTCAGAGTTGGTGGGTGTGTCACCTCCTTTTCCAACCGGAGGGAGGTTGTTTTAATTGTGATAAAGATGTGGAGGACCTGACCTGAGCTGGTATTTTACCCTGACCTTCGCCAGGACACCGCCTGCTCCTCCTCACCCCACCCACCGTCTCCTCCTAAAGACGACCCCCATGCTCCTTTCCTGGGTCGCTCTCCTTTCGTTCTTCCTATGGCCCTCCCTGCCCTGAATTATTGATTCGATCAGGTGTGTGAAACCAATCACTGGGGATTATGTAGAACATGAATATTAATTGCTCCATGCAAAATCCCAGCTGCTGTTTTCCAATTTTCCACATGGCAGAGCTGCTATCTGGGTACTAATTGACACAATCACCTGCAAAAACAGAGAGAGACATGCTCATTTCTGACCAGTTGGTGGTTTAACTGGCCCCGAGCGTTGGTGGAAGACCTGCCTGTTGTTTTTTCTGTTGCTGTGGAAACCAACCTTGATCCCATTCATGATTTAACCCGCTCCATGCTCTCCGGGAAAGGAGGGCTGATTCAGACGGAGCGATAGTGACCCTCCTTCCTAATTGGTCCTTCCTGACCGGTCAATTGGAAGCGGTGTCCTGGGAACCTGGACGTGGGGGCTGCTATGGTTGCGGTATAACCTGGAGCTTCCCTGAGGTCCAACGTCCTCCGTCGAGGGCCTCGTCTGTGCCGGTTCAGAACGCTCCGACAGATTCCCGCCTCAGTGGGAGGTAATTGGATTTTGTCCCTGTGTAGATTTGCTCTCGCTCCTTTCTTATATATATTAATAATGTTCAATGAGCAATGATGTAGCTGCACATGGAAGCAGAAGAGGAGAATCAGGGGCGCTTTATTCCGCCGCCAACGGAGGTTTGATGGTGCAGAACTGCTGCCGGTACAGCTGTAGTCAATTGGTATTCATTGAGCAGGGATGAGATTGGATCTCAGGAATCACACAGGATGTGTGTGTGTGTGTGTGTAACCTTTACAGCTGTTTGAGGTGTTTCCGCATTGTGTGACGGGATGATACGCTTTTAATCACACCCTCCGTCTCATTCTGCTCTTCTGACAGCGTCCCTCCGAACAGAAAAGCTATTTAATCCTGACGTTACGCCGAGTAATCCGGCGCCCTCGCGGAAGACAACCTGTTTTCATGTCCCAGCTGTCATTTTTGATTCACTGGTGCAGCTCTGAGCCAAATCCCATTCAGCCCGGCTGATCCGGGGAGGCGGGGGCCGTCAGCCGCCGCCTGGCCCTCACACCAGCTCTGTCACTGGGCCACTTTGGGATTTTCACCCCGATGGTTGTGCAGTTTGACTCCGGTGAGGAATTGTCACATAGAAACTGAAGTCAGATCCAAATATTTACAGAATGAACAACATCGGCTCATTTTAGAAGGTTCAGATTGTCGTTATGTTGGAAATCTCAGACCCTTTCAGAGTGAATCTGACGGCCAATAACGCCCCCCCCCCCCCCATCTGCAGACCTCTGTTATGGAATCCATCATGGATTCAGCTCATTGGGGATAAAAGGAAATGTGACACTAATTGCTCAATCGGAACCATTCAAATATCTGTATTTATTTTCATTATTCATATCTGGCTGCTCATTAGGAGGCGTTTGATGCGGACGGCTGGGGTTCTGTAGGATAATGAGGTGTTTATTGTCGAGCTGACGGCTCCGAACGCCTCATAATTAGCTCACGGAGACAAATGGGTGGAAAAAAACGTTCCTTTTCCTCACTCGATGGACTTAATCCCGAACCCCCGGGGTACGCTCCAGGAGAGGCCTGCTGGGAGAGCTGAGGGCTTCTTCCCACGAACAAACGGTCGTTCTGCCTTCAATCCCCCCAAAATGAGAGGTAGTAATTAATCTGTGGCACCGCTGTTGTACAGAGAAGGCGGAGCCATGCGGACACCTCTTTTCTCCAGCCAGCAGTCCCTCGTGTCAGGTGTGTGTGGAAATGTCTGACAGTCCTCCCAAGCGTGGAGGAGCAACTGTCACACGTCATGTTCATGTGATCCCCCCAGCAGCAGACATCTGCTGAGACTGTGGGAATTCTGCCGGGAGGTGTCGAAGGTTAGCCGCCTTCGACTTCCGCCTCTTCTTCAAAGAGCGACTTTTTTCAGATTGTGGTGAGCATGAAAACCCAGAAGCTGCCGGATGCGTTTACGGTCGTTGTTCGGACCAGGATGTACGGTTGGACCCCCTGCCGAGTAGCAAACCTGCTCCTGACCCAACACCTGACCACTGTCGCAAACATGCTAGCAGCACCCACTGAATCACTCCCCCTGCCATGATTGGTCTGAGTTTTTGATTGATCATGTGATTCAGCAGCCGAACGCCGCTCAATGAGATGTAATTCCAGCCAGATTGGATGGCGGGATGACGGACGAGCGGGCGCGTGAGGTCACTCGCACCTCCGGCCTTGTAGCTGCTCCTTTGTTTTGCCGCGCACGTCGCCGAACTGCATGTTCCTCGCTAAGCTAGGCAGCTGCGGAGGAGAGACACGGTGAAGGGCTGCGTTTGCCCAGTCATGCAGCACTGACGAGCGCCGGGGTTCTTATGGGGGAAGCGGAGGAGGGGGGGGTCAGCGGGTGGATGCAGGAGCAGGAATGTCGCATTGAGGTTGGGGGTGGGGAGGATGCTGCGTTCAGGATGCTGCCTGGACTCCAAGAGCCATCTGGCCCCTCAGCCTCTCCCCAGACCCTGAGGGGGGGTTGAAGGACAGGTGGCAGAGGCTGGAGGGACGGCCTCCACCGCCATGACCGGGGACCGGGATTGGCCGACTCCTCCACACACTCAGCCTCGCCGATGAGGTTGAGTTTAGTTCTGGTAAAACTGCGTTTATCCTGACAAGCGTATAAATATGCAAACTTACAAACCAACCTGCCTCAAAATCTGCACATCTTTTCAAATGCACGAGGAGGTGTTTTTTATTCACGTTTCCCTCCAGCCTTCATTAATTTTCCACGTTTCTACGGTTCATCAGAGGATAAAACCCACCCGGAAACTGGAAACAATTCAGCCCTTTTGGATGCCTGTTCTGCTGCGTCGCTGTGTGTGTGACGGTGCCAGTAACACACCCAGCAGGGTGTGTGTGTGACGCTCGGGCGCTCCTAATCCCTGGCCGGGGGTGAGCGGGCCGGATCTGGTTGGCCGGGGAACAGGTGCTGGGGCTCGCTCCTGCGGCGTCGGGCTTTCCTCGGCGCGCTCCCGTAGCCACACACACCCTTCAGGGTTCACGGTTGCGACGTTTTCTGCGGCGATTACTTCCCCCTTCGCCTGTTCTTTGCTTGTTTTCCCTCCCAGGTTCTTGAATGATTTTTTTATTATCGCGTTTGTTTTCCAGCCTCATAAAAGAATGAAATAAATCGGAATTCTGCCTGCCAGCCCTGATGGGATTGCTTCAGGCCGAGGTTGTGTGTGCCTGGAATCCATGCAGGGAGCTGAACTCACTCAGCTGTGCATCATTTGTCTATTATGACGCCTTAAGATCGATTCCCTGTATTCTTACACTGCTTAATTGAATCGACCGGCTTATAAATCAGCCCCAAATATACTTTCTGCTGTTGCCCTTTTCAAGCCTGCTGTTTGCCGCAGCTGCCTGGTGTAATGAAAACGAGTCTTTAACAGCTTGCATGCAAAAACCAGCTTTCGAATAATGCTGCAGCGCTGCCTCTTCCTGTTATTCCGCTTGTTATTCGCAGCATCTACAAGATTCCCCCGTGTAAGTGTGAGATTAAAGGCCGTGAGGTGGGATGGGATGATGGGTATCGCTCCATCTTCTCCTGACGATAATGAGAAATCCTGTTAAATTCCGGCTGCATTCCCGTCTGCAGCACACCCCCCCACCCACCTTCTCAGGCACCTCTGCAGGTTTTCTCTGCATTTTAATGCTCTCTCTCTCTCTCTCTCGCTCTCTCTCCCTCCAAAGATGAATACTTGCCCAGCCCAGAGATGGGAGGGACCTCGTTATGACCTCGGGGCTCTGTGCTCACCGTTTTCTCTGCAAGGTGCACGTTGACTTGTCGTGCAGCTCAGTTGGAACGGGTGGACTTCCCCTGTTATCGGAGCCATTTCTGCTGCTTATGGTTGCAGCGCTCTTTTTACTCCGTTCTTTTCTCTACAACTGTGCAGTAAATCAGTGTAATCACCTGCAATAACACGTCTTTGGCCACATGGCGGCAGCACCAAATATTCAACGCAGCACTGATCATTGATCAGTTTGTCTTCTTCAGTTGTTTTCATGTGAACATTTATTGGGTTGCTGCTAGTTAGCCCACTGCTGGCTAATATCGTAGACACTAATATGTGATCTAGAGTTTTGGAGGGCGGTGCTGCAGCAGGGAGCTCTGCTGGAACTGAGGTTTTGGAATCCCAGGAGAGCCTGGAGCCGGCGTTACAACAGATGTTTTTCAAGACGTAATCAATGTAAATAAAAGCCAGCTGGGGTGACAGACAGGCCAGGGCTCTTATTTCTGGGATGGAGGAGCCCACATGTAAATATTTATGGGACATGAATCATTAAACCCCTAAAGTTTTCAATTTTCAACTCGTTAGCATGTTGAGTATCGATGGTTTTCACCAAAATCCCAGAGTGAAGAGGCGGAGAAGAGAATCCTCCTCTGCAGGACTGAGACCAGACCCGAGACTGTTAACGGGTGCTCCATCACTTGATCAGCTCCAGACCCAAGCACTTCACCCCTCTTTTGTACCTCAGCGTGTGTGTAGCGATCAATACCGGCGCCCCAGACACGGCGCAGTCGAAATAAAAGAGGTGGAGAAAGGTGGACGGTGCCTCCGTGAAGGCGGAGTCAGCCAGGTCCTTGAGGTCGGAGGAGACGTACGACCTTTCTGGCATTGGGCCTCTTTGCAACCCCGTGAGTGGATTTCACACACGTCCTCCCAGGAGACCAGACTGCGAGAATACGGAGGAGACACGGCGGCACGCCCGCTCGCTCGGGTCGCCGCCATCCATCCGGTTGCAAAGCAAACCCCCACCCTGGCATCACTTACACGCCTAATCAATACGGCTCTCTGCGGTTATTGATCCAGGAGGGGTGTGTACGCAGCTGCTGAGCCCAGACGCTTGATCGCCGGCACCTGGTCCTCGCCATCTCCTGGAGCGGAGATCGAGGCCGAGCAGAGGCCATGGGTGCTTGGAGGAACCATTTTATAGGTTCCACGACTGCGTCCTTTGATCGTGTCTTTGTTGTCCACGTGTGAGGAAATCCATACGCTGCGTCCCTCGGTGGGATGGATGGCTTCCGGAGGCTTCTCTTCTTGGTCGTTTGAAGGCAGCGCCTCTCCGAGGACGGCAGGCTGCAACTGCGTCCTGGGGATTCAATTATCTCTCACTCCACCTTCCTAATCTGGACGCTGTCGCAGCCAATCAGGATAATCAAATCCAGTCAGATCTCACCCCCGTGAGGCTGGTTGATTCACCCGGGGCTTGGGCCGCAGATGAAATGATTTCAATAAGCTGCAAATAGCGCTAACGTCTCACTCGTTCAAATCTGGCACCATAATTGAATCAGATGATCGAGGTAATGAAATCCACGAAGCCTCCTGCTTGTGATTGATTAGGTGTGATGCTGAGATCAGCGAGGGAGGAGCAGATCCTTTTTTCTCCTGCTGGCTGCAGGAACGCGTGTGGGAGGATGTGAAAACAAATGTTTGGAGTCATTTTTCCAAAACGTGTTTCGTGTTTGTTCTGGTGCAGACGTGAACCATCAGCCCACCCTGAGCCTTTTCCCTGGTCCACCTGCTGCTGCTCCTCTCTGCCTCTTCAATTTTCCGCCGCCCGACGCGCTTCACCTCACGCCACTTTGACCCAATTAGCGGCCAACGCGACTCTTTGGTTCCCATTACAGGCCTCGCGTGTCAGGCAGCCGCTGGTAGCAGCGCCGTGGCCAGGGTTCAAATCGTTTTCGGCGGCAGAAGCGGTTGCGCGAGCGTGACGGCAGAGGTCGGCCAGCGAGGCGCTGAAGGACATCCCAGTAATGTAATCTTGGCTGTTAGCTGCACTCGAGGGCGGCCGCAGGAGCCTGCGAGCGTGCGAGCTCTGAAACCCGATAGCGGCTCCTCGTTTTCCCATCAGGAACGTTTCTTTATCTCCTATCGGCACGTTTATGCTAATCTAATTACAGCAGCTCTAAACAGTGCTTAATGCTTGAAGCCTTTCACCTTTTATTCCTGCTTGACATTCCGAGGAGGCTGGAGCATCGGAGCAGGAGCGATGCTTCATCTGACGGTGATCACCGCCGGGAGGATCGATAGAGGAGCAGATAGAGGCCCCGATCAATACTCGTCAGAGTTCCGCTGATCAAATATTTATCCAGGAAGAGAGAGGAGGATAGACTCCCTGCCTGCCCGTCTGTCTGTCCACTTGTTGGCTGTTTCCTTTCCAATGATTTTTGCCCAAGCACTCAGCCCATTTTAGTGCTGGTTGCTATGGAAACGACCCTTAGCAGATGCAGAGTGACCTCCGGTGAGAAAATGCATAGAAAGCTAATTATTTTACTAAATACTTGTTTTGCTTTATGGCTGGGAGCCAGTGTTGAGTTGTGATTTTCTATTTTATTTACATTTTTAGAGACTTATCTGCTTCTCTTTGATTCTGAAGGGGCTTTGAGGTTAGGCCTGGAAAACGGCAGCAGGTTCTTCATATTTAGGAAGCAAATGCTACATTTTTACCTCTGAGAGACTCTGAAAAGGCGACAGCTCGACAGCTGATTTCCGTTGGATCGATGAATCGGGGGAGGCTTTTCCCTAACAGGATGCTGTCGCAGCGCCGGATTAATCTTTCTTTATTTGTCCTGAACTGGGTGGAGATGCTGGCAGAGATCGATCATATCGCCTCCGGTTTGATGACTACGCATTAACGTCTTTGTGGCGCCGCGGCTCCGTTGACGAGCCAGCAACAGCGTTACGTTCGTCAGGCGGGGACAGACGGTTAGCGGCTCCTCCTCAAACATCCTTCATGCTAATCTCACAGGGTAACAGCATGTGGAATCGCGTTAATTCATTGGCAGCTGGGAGGATTTCTTTTTCCGGCCTCCGTTTCCAGGAGGAAAGAGGATAATCTGAAGATGGGAGTGTTTGTGAGGAGATTACAGCCTTGCTGCTTGTCCACTTTGTGCTAATAGGCCAGTATTTATTTGCGTCTCTGCTCCTTCTTCCTCCATCTCCAGCGGGTTTATTGCTCTTTAACTTGTCAGGTTCGTGGGGTTAATTCCCTAACAGTGTTTTCTCGCCCATTGAGCTTCTTTTTCCAGCTGCTTGAGCCATTGGCAGAGGCTTCCTAACACTCTTACGTCAGCCCTCCTTGTGGGAACGGCGGAGCTGGCAGAAGCAAGCAGAGAGGGGAGGAGGTGCTGCAGGAGAGGAGAGGAGAGGTGCAGGAGGTGCTGCCAGTTGGCTGAAACGGCAGAAAAGTCAGGATTTTTTTTATTTCCCAGCTGAGGAGACCCTCCTGGAGCCGCGGCGATAACGGAATGATGGCGTGTGATTCAGTGGCAGAGGGGCTGCACGCCTCCATGCAATACCGCACAGGAGATAACACACAACAGTCTGGCACACACAAACAGAAAGTCCACGTGTGTGTGCGTGTGTGTGTGTGTGTGTGTGGGGGGGGGGGGCACAGTTGGAAGAAGTCAAGTTCTGCAGCTTCAGCAAAACAAAGCACGCAGCACTAAATTGCCTGCGTGTGTGTGTGTGTGTGTGTGTGTGTGTGTGTGTGTGCTTACTTCAATGACTGTAAGAAGCACAAATTGTCCTCACTTTTTCTGAAGTTAATGTTGAAAATATGAAAAAGTAGAGGTCAAGTAGAAGCACCGCAGCTCTCAGGTGCTTGTGTGGACATTGGTGTGTGTGTCGGCAAATATGACAAATAAAAAAACCTCCTGCAGGGTTCTGCTCATTGAGGTTCTGCCGGTTGGACTCCCTCTCCGGGTCAGCCGAGCAGCTGCTGCCAAACTCTGACGAATCTCTTAATTCTGAATGCAGATGAGTCTCTTTTCTTCACATCATTTCACTCCCAGTAACACTTTAGCTCCTCCTCTGCTTCATTGGCAGTCGGAGGCTGCTGCAGCCGGCTTCACCGGCGTTTTGCTGACCTCAGCGGGGGATGGTGGGGCACGTGCACCTCCTTGAAGCTGGTGTGTGTGTGTGTGTGTGTGCATGTCTAAAGAAGCTGCAGGAAAAAAAAGCTCATTTATCACAACACGCTCTGGAAACTTCTAGGGTCACTGTGCCGTCCTGTTTTCTGTAAGGAAGAAGCCGGCTGAGCCAATCGGAGCTGGCTTCCAATGAGGCAGCCCGAGCTGCCAGCCAATCAAACGCCGGAGGTTCAGTGGAGCGACAGGGAGAATTGATGAGTGGAGTAAGTCCTCATGAAAGATCACCATAAGCGGCCCGAGATAACGCCGAGGAACACTCGGCTCCATGGAAATGCAATAAAGCCTGAGCCCCAGCTCAGCGTGGGGAGATGGGTGATAAGGGTCCGACTGGAGGCTCCGGAGCTTCACGCGCTGCGTAGTGGAAATGGGATTAGGCTCCGATAACTGTTAGGCAGAGGTAGCTGCCGTTCTCTCCCAGGACAAAAACGAGCGGCGGAGGTGATTTGTTAGAGCGTCGCGAGGCCGTGAGCAGAATACACACCACCGATCACGCCAAGGGCTCGCAGACGCCCGCCTTTGTCTAGAAATGTCAATAAAACATACCTACATGAGAAAAAAAAGGCTCACGTGAGCTGATTCTCAGCAGGTGAATCCTCCCAATTTCCCACAACAGGAAATTTTTCAGAAGTCACGTTGGATTCACAAACTAGGCTGACGAGTCGAGCGCCGAACCGATCGATGGTGGTTGGGATTCTGGAATACCAAAAGGATTCTTTCACCCCATGATCACCCGTTTTTGCTTTGCGGTACAGCCAAGAGCAGTAGTTGGGGAGGTTTTTTTGTCGGTGGGTGACACGTAGCTGCTGTCAGGGTGAAAGGTCACCGAGGAGTGGGCCATCATAAATCTGGCCTTCCTTACAAAAACGGTGTCCTTTCGTTGTTTCACAGCGTTACACTCCGATTCCATTCTGCTAGTCATAAAGCTTCAAACTGAGACTTTAAAGGGTTTTGTTACACTGGCTGATGTAAATGGGGACTTAACAGCAGCAAGAAAAGCCTAGCTTCCACTCCACGACCTTGATGCTGTGAGAATTTAGATTCCTGCCTCTAAAACACCAGTGTAGCATGTAAAAAAGAGCGCCTTCTTCCTCTTCTCTTAGTTATTCACTTTGACGGTCGCGGCTGGCGTCCGAGCTGAGGTGCTGATGTGGTCAAACACACTTTTACCTGGAATCGCTGCGTTTATGTGTAACGGTGATTTAATCTATGGATGGCTAATTCCGTTGACTGGTCGTCGCAGCCAGACAATGAAGAATACATAAATGCAAAAGTGCATGTATGAATACTAATGAGGGATGGAAATGACATATACCTGCTGCAGCTGCCTGCAGGAGGGCACCAAGATAAATGAAAAGATCCATATGCAAATGAGCTGAGGTAGGAAAGGATGGATAAATATTGCATATATTTCTTCTCCTCCAGCTGCTGAACTCTGTCCGTTTGGAGGTGTGTAGCCTGGTTAGCGTGCTCTCTGAGGCTCTCAGTTCATCCATCTCTTCCACAACCTGGCTGCTTGTTCTATACTGCATCCTGCCTCCTATAGTGCCGTGCAGCTGGCATCAGCTGACTTTATAGGGTCATGGCGGAGAAAACCCCTTTGATCTTTGGGGCTTTGATGTGTTAGGGTCAAACTGGAGAGAAGTTCTTTGATCTTTGGGGCTGTGTGAAATTAGACGGTCACATCAAAGATACATAACGACAGCGGAGATGTTGGATGGCTTAGATGCACAGGGACATCAAAGACAGGCGATTATATCAAAGATACAGGCTAACGTCAGGCCTGCGCGACGACTTGATCCTGTCTCCACTGACAAGCTGATGGTGCATTTATTAGCTCCAGTTTCCCACGTAAATGTACTGCACAAGCTCAGAAAGGTGCTGGGGGAAGCTTGTTTAGACGGCAGCTAAACGACAGAGGTTTAATCTTAAGAACAAATTAATCCTAAATGCATCTTGAATTAGCTCCTGTGGTGGTTTTTTATATTGAGTGTTTTAATAATAGATGGTTGGGTCTTGTTTGCTGTCGAGCTGTGGTCCATGTTTGGTGTGAAGGTATTAAACGGAGTGTGAGGAAGTGTGTTATTAGCTCCACTGTGTAGCCTTCAGCTTCTCGGGTTAACTTCTATTGATGTGCTGTTGATCAGGTGATGTCACGCTGCACACACACTCCAGGTGGGCACGGTGACACCTGCGGAGAGCAAAATCAATCTGTCACGTCCCAGCGGAAGCACGTTTTTAATCTGTGTGTGTGTAAGGTAGTGTCAGTGATTTAGAATCCGCAGCCTCTTTCTAAATAATAAAACATGCAGTGTTTTACAGAAACAACCCCGACTTTGCCCACACTGACTGCCTGCTGCTCCATTATACATCACAGCAGCTCTGCACCGGTGTCGGTCGGACTGAGGCTGCTGCCTCGTCAGGCGTCTGGAGGTGCGAAATCTTCTCCCGCAGCTCAGTTCTCCGACTCTCGGAGTCTGCGGGTGAACGCCAACCAAAAATAGACGCGTTTGATTAAGACAAACACCTGAGAGGAATAGACGGGAGGAGATGGATGCAAACGACACCTGGGAGTCTGCAGAGATGCCAGCAGAGCCTGAACCTTTGCCTCGTTATCACTCGGGTTTTTTATCTGTACCCTTTAAATCTGGGGTCTGTGGTGAATATGCAGGTGGACTGGGAGGAGCCACCATGCCCAGCAGACCTGACCTTTGAGAGCAGGCTGGGAGGATAATGGAGGGGGGGTTCAGGAAGGCTGGCAGAAGATCCCCCTGTTGTCTTTTGATAAAGTCTGACAATAATGCAGCGATAAAGAGCGACGCTGCGGATGCCAGAGCTCCAGGGTAGGTCGTCCTCCATGACCGCATGTTTGCATTTGCCCGGATACGGACCATGTGACGTCTCTAAGCCCGTTTTCCCATTTTTCCGTTGGTTCATCTTGTCTTCAGCTCCTCGGCTTCTCCCTTCAGACTTGTCGTCTCCTGACCTTAATTGCTGGTGTTCGTCGCTCACGCGTGCGTGCACGTCGTCCAGCCGTGCTGAGCACTCAGGCCGGGACCCGTGCGCGGGCTGTTAGCGCTTGTCCTCAGGGCCTCGTCCTGTCTGACCCGTCTTGTTGGCAAATGGTGTCCATATTTTGTTGTTCTTCCGCTTTCTTGAACACACTCTGCCTGTGCGAGTGTGTGTGTGTGTGTGAGTGAGTGTGCATGGTGGGGGGTCTCAGAGCAGGCGGTACACCTGAGGCTACGCTTCTTCACACTGATCCGCTCATCGCGCTGTGTGATGGACCTCACTTGTGTGGTTTGGTTTCAGTTCCCTGACACACCAGGAGGGGTAATTGGAGGACGGTTAGCCAAACTGGGAAGGCCAGCAGACATGATGGGGTGTTTTCCGCAGCAGAGGTAACGAGGAGCTGGTCGTAAGCAGCTTTTCGTCTGTCACAAACAGCAAACTTTTGTCTCTTCCTCATAGAATCGCGGTCTTTAGGAGAATCTCGATCGGTTGCCAGTAAAAGTGGCTCTAGTGGTTTTATTATTCCACAGCTCTCAGACAAGTGCTGGAGGAGGGCCACCTCCCCCCTTTCACCCCCGTCCCTCCCCTGTTCTCCCTCTTACTGAGTGAGGAGGCCTCATTAATGGTGACAGGTGAGCGTCCCCCAGAGGGACGGGAGCACTCGGGCCGGAGGGGGGGAGGATGGGAGGAACGCTGGGAGGAACGCTGGGAGGAGGATGGGAGGATCTGCTCCGTGCCGTCACACAGCGGCAGCAGAATAAACTGTCCCTGGTGGACGCCCATTAGGCAGCACTGATGGATTCTGGGGGAGGAAATGTGACGGGGCCCCACCCTGAAATACCGTTAAGTGCAATTTAGTTAACTCTGGAAAATCCTGAATGCAAAAATAGATGATTAAATCAGCCCTTTTTTAAAAAATGTGCATCGAACCGAAGAAGCTGCCACTGCCTAATGAGAATGGAAGCAGCACTTCGGTGCGCAAATGGATTTTTTTTTTTTTATTTTGTCTTTTTAAGAAGAGGGAAGAAAGTTTTTTCCCAACGTAGAACTGAAAGAATCTTAGCTTTCCAACCAACCAGGACAGTGAACACACGTTTACAGCTGTTTGTTAGGGAAAAAGATCTTAACGCGTAGCTGCTTTTGTGTGGGCGGGAAGTCTGTCTGCAAACCCTGAGCACACGTGCACACACCCCCCCTCAGCGAAGAAGGATTATTAATTCAAACCTGGGAGTCGGGACACACGCGTGTGCGATAATGCGCCCATGCGGTGTAGATCACACACCTGCCGCGGTGCTTTTCCTGTCATTCTGCTGCAGGGCCAAAGTGGGGAGACGAGAGGATGCAGATAACCTTCAATCCACAGCGGTGGGGGTGGGATGGGGGGGACCATCTGGAAGCTGACAGAATAACAGGTTGACACCTCGGGTTCATTTAGCCTTCTGCTCACACTTTCTGCGAGGGGAAAACTCCGATTTGTGTCCTTAGCAGCATTTCTGCGTTGCCATCTCTCGCACGGAGGAACGTTTAGTGTCTCTTTGTGGGTTTCGCCATGTTTGCGCGGAGCCCTAAAGTCCTAAAACCCCCTTCCGCTGGGCTCTTCTCTCCTCTCCTGCTGGTCCTTTACCATCCTGAAAGAAGCCCAGTGGGACGTTCACTCATCCCGTGGATTTGTCCCGCCCACTTCCGGCCACAGACTCCATTCTCCTCTGTCCCGGCTCTCGGAGTGGAATCCTGTGGTTTTACCGTGTTTGGAGCCCACCTACGTTGTGTGTTTCAGCTCCGACCCACCTTTCCGAGCGGCTGTTTTCAATCACCGAAGCGTGATGGGGACTGGTTTAACCTCATATCATCTGTGTCGTTCATCTGTGTTCTGCCTCCCCCTGGGAGTGAAAACACCACCTTCCAGCTGCTCCTGGCCGCTTTGCCGCCGCACACTGCTGAGATCACTCCCCCACATCCCCACCGGAGCAGATTAGGTGATGAACACAGTTGGATTTGGGCACAGCACACATACAGCCACATATCTGCAGTCACTGTGTAGCACCCCACCCCCAACAGATGTTTTGATAGTGGCAGCAGATTTTTATTTCAGATGTAGCTGGAAAAACGACGTCCTCTGTGAGGCAACCAGCACGCATGGTTGCGTTTAGGCCACACAACTGCATGCATCACTTGTTCCCAGGTGAGATATCGCATTGCTGAATGGTTGCTGCCTCAGGCTGTGATCTGCATGCGAACGTTCTTAGCAGAGCCTACTTCGGCACGTCGACACCACCCAGCACCGGCGGCTCTCGGCGTGAAAATTACCGCCCTAATGTTCAGTGTAAAGCTCTCCGACCACAACGCTGGCCTCCTCTTCCTCTGCTCCAAATGCAGCTGGGAGACGCGTCCATCTCTGCGCCTTCCTCTGATTTGCGGTTTGATTTGCTGCCTGGGAAACGGCCGCATTCCTCCGCGCCTGAGCAGTTCTCCCTTGCACCATCTGTGAATGCATAAATGCATGTCTGCATTCAGGATAAACACACAGGAGCCAGTCTGCGACGCAGCTGAGGCCAGCAGCTGGTGTCTGCGCCCGGGTGCATGCGCGTGTGCTGGGTGGCGACGGCCTGCTGGCAGCCTCGCTGGCCGGATTAAGGGATCAGCGCCGGTGTCAGACAAACACTGGATTAGAGCTGTAATCTGGCCCCAGCCTTGAAACGGAGACACGGGCCCTCTTCTCACCTCGCCTTCAAGCACCTGCCCGGATTAGCCGGCCTCGTTAGGACCTCTGGCAGCTAATGAGGCCGGCTATCGAGGGGAGAACCATCGGCTGCCTCGGGCTGCATCGGTGTTCTGCCTGTGAATATTTTAGTTACACAATGAGACTTTTCTGGTTATTTATAGATGTTTGATTAAATATAGAAGAGAATTAGAACCATCGAAAGGTTTCAAGGATGAAATCTGGGTTGGTATGATCAGTATCGGAGGTCTGAGTCGAGAGCGAGGGCAGCCATCTTTATTTTGGAATTCTAGCGCAGGCGGAAGCTGCGTTTCTGTCTCAGAGTGATTCTCTCCTGTTAGCGTGAAAATCGGTCACATTTTCATCTCATACAGACCAACACTGGTTGGTTGACATTTTCAGCAACTGACCTTTCTGTCCAGATTTTCCTGCTTCTCTCAGATAATTGATTCCTTTTTTGACCCTAAATGTCTATTTTCTGTTATCTTCTACTCCCGGAGGAGAGAATTGGATTTATGCCTTCTCCTCCTTCAGTGAATGGGGTCTTTTTTCCGCGTGAAAGGCTGCTTCTGAGCCAGCGGTCCGTACAGCGGTGATGGTGACGGGCCTCTCGGCCTGGATTCATCACGCTGCCCGTTAGCGCTCGGAGGTGACGGCTCAAGGCTGCAGACGAGCCCATTTACCCACCTCACCGTCAGCACCCGGCAGCCCCACGGAAGAATGAATCACGTCCTGATCCTAAACACCTACAGTCCATCATCGTTCACACCACCTGAAAGAACAAATGCAGATTTCCGTGTGAAAGAGCTTCTTTTAAGTTTAAATGCTACAAAAAGCACAGTAATTGACCAAACCACTGTTGCTATGGGCGCTATAGTTTTTTTTGGTATTTAACCAGTCACGCTTCATCCAGTCACCCAGTTTCTTTGATAGATGTTTTTCAGATAATTATTAACCAGTGAAAGAGCTGGATGTTGAATTTAATGTTTACGATCGTAGAATCAGGAATGCCGCAAAAGCAGGACCTCTTTGTGTGTTTTCCCTCTCAAGTCTGGAGCTCCCTTTTAGCCGTCCGCTGTTTGTTGTTCCTTCTGCGCGGCAACTCCGCGTCGGGACGGCTGCCTCTCCAGTTGCCACAGAGATGGTTGCCAGGGTAACATACATTTGACAGCTGTATATTACTTTGGGTTCCTGTTGCTGCCGAGCTCCGAGAGGGCGCGGTGGAAACCAGGAACGAACGGTCCAGCAGTTTGTGGACGAGGAACACCCTGGCTAACCTGGGGAGGCCAGGGTGTTCGGCTGCACGGCGCTTCTAGCCTGGGTGATGGCTTTTTTTTGGATTTGGCTAATGAGGGCTCTCCAAGGTCGTTTTTCCAGCGCTTCTCGTTTGATAGGCGCTAACGTGCTCATCAATCACAGCCCTGGCTGTTACAGCTCGGCCTCGGCTCGTGCACGGAGCGACGTGAACGACGTAACAGCACAGCTGTCGGCCTGCTTTTGTTTTTCCGTCCGGCGAGACCGAGGTGGAAGCTGCTAGCGAGCGCGGCTGCTCGTTATTCTCCTCTTGACCGTCATTTCTCCACGCAGCCACTTCAGCGCTCTCACCTCCCCCAACGGTGGAGGCCGTCTTCCCCGCCTTCCCAGCGACCCGCAGCATTGTCGCTGGGCTACACCAGCTGTAATCACACAGTTCTAATTCAGCTACCTTGTGATTCGGAGGGAACGGAGCAGCACAGGGGCCGATTCTGAGAGAGTTAGCGGTGCCGGCGCGTCACCGACTGCTTCCACGGCTGTTATTCCTGGTCCCTCTGAGCAGCGTGTCGGTGATTTCCCACCAGTAATCATCAGACAGGCACAAGCGTGAACGTCGGAGTTTCCACAAATGAAATCCGTTAGTCGCTAATGAAGCCTCAGCGGGCTCTCGCCACACCCGAGTCCGTTGGCTGAGCAATAAAGATCACCTTTAGAGCCTTACAGCGCCGTGTGCACGTGTCCGCCAGGGAGACAACGGAGGTGCAAAGGTGAAACCCTCTTCATTAGGGCCAAACCTGCCTCTAATTGCCTGATGGAGCCTGAGACGGCTGACGCGGCGCCTCGGTTCAGGAGACCCAAATAACCGCTGCTGTAAATCGATTTCATCCCCCAACGTCGTTAGCGCCGAGGCGCTGAGTTTTGTTTTGGAACTCTAATTCCCTCTTTAATCGTGGTGATAAACAGCTGCGGGCTGGTTCCCCCTTTTTATCAGAGCAAAATGGGAAAAGAACGCCGCGCACGTATCCCCGTTAGAATCGCGGCGCTCGAGACGCCTCTTTGAAATGTAAAACTTCAAAGAGAAACTTGTTGACTTGTTAAACTTTTGGAAGCGCGGAGGAGCGCCGGGAAGGAGAGCAGGCCCAGAGAGTCGTCAGGTGGAGGCTGCCGTCTGGGAAAAGCAGAGGTTCCGTGGATTTATTCTGGAACTTTGGCTCAGAGTCGAACCTAAATTATTAAGCTAATTTCCGCTTTTTTGGTAGCTAGTTAGCAGCAACTGCAGGGCTGTTTTCCACATGCTCCTGAACCGTCTCCCACTCTTTTCCTCTTGCGTCGTCATCGTTAATATTCAACTCTGCAAACTGGCGGGAAGCAGGTTCAAATCTGCGCCGTAGAGGTCAACGTTCATCTTTCCTGCACCTGACTGGCGGTTGGTTTTTGAACCCAAACTGTGAGATCGCTGATAAGAGCGAAAAGGTGTCGCAGCGGCTGGAAGGAAAGGTTAGGTAAGAAGCGCTTTGCTCTCCTCTAGTCGCTCCCTTTTTTCCCCTCTTTTCATTGTGGTTTTAAACACAAGTGGTTTCACTCCGGGGCTGCTTTTCACAACCGCAGGCTCAGACCTGAGGAGATTTCTGCATCCCAGCACCACTGGCTGCTTTAGCTGTGTGCCTGATCTGAGTTGTGTGTGTGTGTGTGTGTGTGTGTGTGTGTGTGTGTGTGTGTGTGTTTCTGCTCCCGGACTGGCTGCTGCCGCTCTGCTGGCTGGCTTTAATTATGCGCCCTAGGGAGGCACCATCACCCGTGGGAACAGGAGAACTCCCAGGGGCGGGAGGGTCACTGTCACGTGAAAAGAGCGAGTGAGAAGCTAAAGCGATAGACGCTCTTTGAAGCCTTTGTCTTTTTGTGTCTTTCTGAATGGTGGAGTGAATGAAAGCGAAAGAGAAAGCGTTTTTGTTTTTTTTCCCCTTCTGGTTGGCTCAGCGGTTGTGTCTGGACATCATGTGGGTGGTGTAACAAGCCGACCCCCCCCCCCACCGACCCCCCACCACCACCCTAGCTGAGAGGGAATACTGGTGAAGGAAGTTCTAAAAACAGAGAAAAGGAAATGAAAGTAGCGACGTGGGGATGGAATAACTGCATAATTCAGAAGAGATCACCCTGATCTTTGCACCTCGGTACCTTTTCATGTGACGCTGATGTCCCGTCAGAACCAATAAGAGAGAGGGAGGCAGGTAGGAAAGGGGCGGCTAAGTTTAGCTCCCTCCTTTCCTTTCAGCTGGAAAAAGGAAGAGAGAAGAATCGCAATTATTGTCAGCCGCCTGGTGATTCTCGTGGTTTTAGATCAGTTACTTGGTGGCTCTGCTGCCTGTCGGGAGGATTTTACAAAACTGACATCAATCTGAAGACGCCGCAAACGCGTCTGCAGAGATGGGAGGAGATCCGGACTTGATCTGGTTCACGAAGCTCTTCAATTTCCTCAACAACAAAGACATCAATGGCGTCATGCGACTGAAACAAATGTGCTTTTATTCAGCGCAGACAGACCTGAGTATCCTCCAGGGGCCGAGCTCCTGCATCTATTTCAGGATTTTACACGTCTTCGTTGCCGTCGGTGTCGTTTCAAACCGAACTGAGGAGTGTTTCTGCCGTCGGTTGGTTATTTAGGACCCTAACTGGCTTTGTCAAAGTTTTATGCCTTGATTGGATTTGCACAGACCTTCGGGTTTGTGGCATTTCCACGCGCATACGATTAAACTTTCAGGTGAACGAGTGTTTTCATCTTCGCCCCTCTGCCCATTTAGACCTGGCAGGATCAAAGATCCACCGTGGGGGAATCCACACACTCCTGCCTTCTGATTCCTGCAGACCAAGCTAATTGAAGCTAATATCATTAGAGGTGTGCCTGAAGGCGCTCTGAGCCTTCCTCTGTGGCCCCACACAGGCATTTCCCACCCGCCCACCCACGGGTGGAGGCTGTGTGTGTGTGTGTCTGCTGGCACCAGTGAGCGCGTGTGAACGCTGTCCTCTGGATTGCTTTTTGGGATGAAATTTCTCTTCAATTTCAGCTGTGCTTCAGGTTCAAAGTCTGTGTGATCTCAAATTTCAATCAGGAGCCCTCCCAGGCGCCGCGTTCCACGTTCCGGGCGCCCGGCTGGGACCCCTGGCACTGGCTTTCCAAAGGAATCTGCATGCCAGCCAGCTTCAAAGGTGGCAGCGAGGGATGTGACGAGCGTGTGCATCCACGGGTGGGTTCGGGGAGGGTTGAACAAGTGGAAGTGGGGGTCGGGGCCACTCTCTCAGGTGACTTAAAGACCTTACAAATGGATCCCCATTCTTCCTCTCTGTCCCCGAGTGTCTGTTTCATCATCTCTCATGTCCTCTTCATCCTTCGCGTAAACGAAAGGCTCCCTTTTATCTTCACCAGCTTCCCTTTCCCACTCTGCTTCCTGGGCCTGGTTCCTCCCGACGCTCCCTCGGCCCTCTGATCTCCGCTAACCCCCACTTATCCCCTCGCTGAGACAGCAACGGCCCCTGCAGTGTGCGGGGCCAGAAACGGACAGACTCGTGCTTTTGTTCTTTTCCTTCCCCTCCATCAGTCAAAGGCTCTCGTCCCCTTTGTGGACTCGGGCGGCAGGAAGCCTGGAACCGCCTCGGGGAAACCGCTTTCGCTTCCTGGAACGGGGAAAGTTGAGGCTGCTGCTGCCTCCGTCCACCGCTCATCCCTCACTCGGCTTTTATCCGGCTTTCACTTCGTGTTTCTGCCGCTCGAATTCTCCCTGTCTTTGTCTGCTAAAGTCACGAAACGGGTTCTGTAGCTGGAAAATGGATCGTAAAACACATTTTTAAAGGACGGAGACGCGGATCTATTTTCTGAATGAATCCTGGGCTGCGGCTGGTTCCGTTTGGCCCCGCTGTCAGCACCCGGAACCTTGTATTAGGACGGCTGCGGCGGCTTTGCGCTGCCATCATTAGCGATCTGACCAAAACTTCCCGCCAGCGGAAGCATTTCCTCCCTCAGATTTTGTGTTGTCTCCTGATCCCGCTTTCAGTCTGTCTCTCCGAGCAGAGGGAATAATGCTGCCAAGGAGGCTTTTTAATAAATCCTCAATATGTCCACAGTGGCCGGTCTCTATGGAAACGGAGGCTTTTATTGTGTTTTTCCCGGCTTTGTCTCATTCCGTGTGTCTTCTTAATAACCCGGCGACACTGTGTGGCTCCTTTTTGTACAGTTTAATTCTGTTTACACTCTCTGCTCATAGGAAATCTCTGAAAACACACATTTGACTATGTTTTACAGGGAATTGCAGATCTAATGGAGACTCTTGTCCTCTTTTCTTGAATTAGGTTTCCTCAATATTCAGACAAAATCCCCATTTATTTAGAAAGAAAATGTAATGGTCAAATTTAAACACATTGTCATCACAGAGGATCACCAGCCTAATGACCTGCGCACGTCTGGTTGGCTCTCCGTGCACGAGCAGGCCTCCTCGCCGGCATGAAAGGGGGATCGCCGCTGAGGGCGGAGCTTGGTGGAGGACGGTGATGGAGGAGCCAAAAACGGGTGAACGTCTCCTGCTGGCTCCGCCCAAGGTGACTGATAAATGCTGATTTTGTTGCCGAGCTGCTCACGGCGCAGGTTTCAGTCCGCGTGAGCAAGCACATTTCCGGCCCGACCTTGGATGAGGAATGGTCCTCCTGGCGGGTGCCTGTCGGCTCCGCCCCTCCCCGGCCTTCCTGGTGTCAGCAGAGTCGCGTGGAGCTGATGTGGGGACGTTAGCGCCTCTTTCTGCTCTCCGCCCGCCTTCGCTCCCAGTCGCTGACAGCCGTGACGGATGCTGATGATGGCGGTGGAGGTGGTGGAGACGGCGGCCCGTGATGACGGCCATGATGCTGATGAGGCTGCACGCTGGCTTCTTCCCGCTCGTCTCCACCTCCGCTGCCAGGACGACCTCGTCTGTCCTCATGATGTCCCTCAGTCACCCAGGCGCCTTCTTGCATCTGGTGCTTTTAGAAGTCAAGCGGGGCAGAGAACCTCCAAGTTTGGGTGCCGTTGAAACGAAGCCTCGTGGAGGTTCCCGTCTCCTTCCCGGTCAAGCTCCTCAAACGAGCGGCGTTCCCTCCCTCTGCTGTCAGCTGGCTCGGCGGGGTCATCCATCCATCCATCTGGGGTCGCAGGCTCGTGTGGAAACCCCCCTAAATTTATTAGCTGCTCTTGTCCCCTCGTGGCCCAGAAAGGCCACCGAATCAATGGAGTTCATTACCGGCTGGTGGGCTCCCACCCGGGAGCGCCGGAGAGGGCCGCCCTGTCAGCCGCAGAAATGGAATTTCGGTCGGGATGAATCACCGGGCCGTTCAGCAGGAATGGGGAAGAATGGACGGTGTCGTCCCCGCCAGCAGCCCGAGGGAATCCATGGGAGAATCAGGAAGAAGGCGTCTGCTTTTGTGCTCACCGTCAGGAAGGGAAGAAAGGAATCGCTGCCTGAAGTGAAGAAAGACAAGAATGGGATAAATGTGATTAAGTTCCTACCCTCCACCCCCGTAACCAGATAAAAAAATGTGCCCGTGGATGTTTTTCCCCCTATACGGCGCAGGAGGAGGGAGAATTGGCGTTGGTAATTTCATGTAATCCCATTTAGGGTGGAAGAGACGCTCCAAGGAAATCCAGGCTGCCGAGACGGGAAGAAGCGGAGAGAGGAGGAAAGGAAAAGGAGAAAACCGCGTGGGTCCAAGGGAGGACTGCAGCTCGGTGATGTCACGTGGAATAGTTTTATCTGTCTTTTGGAATCATAGGCTCGGATGTTGACGTTGTCCTGGAATCCATCGTTAACGTGCTGAGGATGCGACTTTCCATCCTCCTGTTGTTTTATTTGTTGTTGCTGCTGAATAATTCACGGTGGCCAGGTCGCCGCAGCCGTGCGCGGTTGAAGGACGGAAGGGGAGGGGTGAAAGGAGGTGAAGATGAGGGAATGGAGCGAAGGGGGTTGATAAAGGTTAAAGAACTCGCTCTTTAGCGTGTAACCGCTGGGAAAAATCACCTTCAGATCGTCTCTGTGGAGGAGAAAGATGGGACAAATGAGAGGAAATGTACAGATGAGGGAAGAAACTGTGAAGAACTAAGGCGGAGCTGATTCGTGGGTGGTGTTGGGTCCACACGGATGAAAAAATCCTTTAATGATTAACAGTCATTTCGCTTGTCCAGCAGTTTGGCGCCTGGTTGTGAAGGGCTGTAAAACGAAACGAGGCCTCTGTCTGTGCTCGTTCTGCCAGCCTGAGGCTCCGGGGCCGCGTTTGCTCTCATCGGAGGGGCTCTTATAGCTTTTTTATTCCCGTGGGTGGAGCAGCGGCCGAGGGTTTAACCTCGCTCTCCACACACCACCTCAGGTGGGGAGCCGGCCCCAGCAGCACCGACATCAAAGCATTTATTCCCTCGTTCTTACAGGAATATTGAGGGGTTTTTATCGTATGGAACATTTTTTCCAATCGTGTTTAGCAACCGTGCTAACCGGCTAGCTCCAGTGCTGAAATTCCTCATTTCCATCTAATGAAACTCCCATTTTCTGTGAATATAAATGAGAGGAAGGAAGCAGACAGTAACTAAAGAGAGGGATTAGAGAGTGGCTGCAGAGATTACGTTTCTGCCATCGGGTTTCCACGACTACCTGAACCCCCCCCCCTCGCCCCCCCCACCTCTGTTCTCTGTGTTTCTCCTGCTACTAAAACATCAGCGAGGCCTTTTAATTGGCTCCGTCCTGCACAAGGAAACTTGTCTGTGCGCACACTGACACACTGACACGAGTAGCAGAGGGGGGCAGCCGCATCAAGAGTGTGTGTGTGTGTGTGTGTGTGTGTGAGAGAGAGAAAAGGAGGTAATGGGCTGCTCGAACAACTGGAAGCTCTTTTGGTTTGTTGTTTTTCCCACAGACCCTCTAATGGATGGGCTTTTGTCTCCTGTCTTTCTGCAGTAACCTTCCCTCCTCTCTAGCTCACAGGAAGGGACCCTTCATCCCGCCCGTGTGTGTGTGTGTGTGTGTGTGTGTGTGTGAGTGTGTGAATGTGTCTCCTCCTTCCTGTCTGCTTCACCGTGCATCAGGGATGCTGATGTCGTGGGGGTGTCTTGGGAGGGGCCGTGGGTTTACGCCCTCTTTGCTCGCTACATTATTTATCCGTTTTTCACTCTTGTTCTTCCTGCTGCCCCGGGAAGAGAGGGAAGCTTCTGCCTTCTCCACCGACGGGGTGAACCACGTTAGCCTCCCTGCTTCTTGCTTCTTCATGAAGATAAACCAAATTCTGATTCTTCTTTGAAAACCAACTCCAGGTCCGACCCAGGGCCGCTCTTTACCGCCACCTCGTGGCGGCTCGTGGTTATCGCGTTGGCTGCTGATGAAGATGCCACAGAATTCTGATGGTCCCGCCCAGAGGGTCAGAAACGAGGTTGACGTTTAGCAGTGCAGTTTCTTTCTTTACGGTGGCGGTGAGGGCCGTGGCCGATGCGGCACCGTGTGTGAGCTGAGCTGCTGGGTCTGTTTCCACCCAGAATGTGACACAGACGAGCGGGACTCAGTCCCAGTTAATCCTTTTTTCTGCAGATAAAACAATGGGTGTGAAATCGCTCTGCGCTGGGGTGTCTTCAGGCTGACTGTAATCTGCTTAGTGTGTGTGTGTGTGTGTGTGTCCTCTGTGTGACTAAATCAGAAGATCATGTTTAAAGTCTTAATTAAGGGGAAATTCATGCAAATGAAGTAATCCTATTCTGTTTCCCTCTAAGGTTGTTTTTGTTCAATCTGGGGGGTAAAGAAGGATTCAAGAAAACCTCCCTGCTAATAAATTATTCTGCATATGTTTCCAGGGCAGTTAATTGAATTAAAGCTGCCCCCAGGGCAATATTTGTTGGAATACAAAGCTATATTTTTAATGCGTTTAGTCCAACTTTACAGATTATTTTTGCAGTAATGTCGTTGAAGGAGGCGCTAAATCACCCGCAGTATGGACTGATCATGACCAGCAACAGATTTTGTGGTGTGATTGGTGCGAATGAGATAAGTGTTCCCTTCACACCTTCCAGCATTGCCGGCCGTCACACACACACGGTGCTTGGTGCAGACTCCAGTATTTACCGTCTGCAGGGGGACGTTTGTTTTGGACGGCCACCCCTCCGCCGGTCGGATCAAACCGGCAGAAGTGGAGTGAATCACCCTGAAATAAGGCCGAGCTTGATTCACGGAGCTGAACACGGCCCCCGTGGCGGGGCCTGTGTTTACACAGAGGGGGTCAGGCCATGTTGGTATTCTGGGCTAAACAGACCTCAACCTTCTGCACAGAGCTGGAGAAATCACTCACTTTGCTTTCCAGGGCGGAACGAGCACTAAACGTGCCGTGATTCCAGCCGCGTGCGTCGCTGCCGACGGCCGCTAGAGGCCGCTGCGCTCCACCTGTGTCACCTGTGGTCGCTTTTGGTGAGGCTGGAACTTTTCTCTGTTCAGTCGGACAAACAGGTCAGCAACACACATGCAGGTTTCCACTGAGCACCAGAGGGAGATATGAACGTCAGACTTCGCGGGATTTGTTTTTCCTGTCTGTGCGAGCTGACGTCTGGTGTTAGCGGAGGCTGTCAGCTGTGTCCATCACTCGTCCAGGGAGGGAGAGACGGGCTCGCCGCTCTGTTGTCGGGGTTTTTGGCATCACAGACGGCAGATCGGCTCTGAGGGAACGTTGTGTGTCTGCTCTTGTTGAGTTTCCAGGCCACTGACAAGCTGTCAGGGCTGCTGACGTCGCTGTGATGTACAGGAAGATGTTAACGTTCCACCTTTTTTTTGCCACCTCTGTACCACTTTAAGAGTCTCCGCCGTCGTTTCCACGCCGGTGGTCCCTAAATCTCCGGCAGCCCCCCCCCGTTTACCCAGCAGCCCCTCCTCCTCGGCGTTTTCTTTCCATCAACAGGTGATGCGACGAAAGGTCACGTCCAGCGCAGCTCCCAGCATTTGGCCTCCGCGCTGGCTCGGTTCTTCTCGGTGCCACAGCAACCAAAAAAGTCCCTCGTTCACCGCCGAGCTGGAAGCCAAGCATTGTCCCGGCTTTACAGCTTGACGCAGCGCTTTCCAATATTCTCAGGTCTTTGTGTCCACCCAATTATACAGGAAGGAAGAAGCCTGAGGGTGCACGCGTACCCACGAGGCCTCGTTCCTCGGAAGTCTATTTATACACCGTTTATCTGGAAGGGAGGCTTTCCTGGCAGGACCTGGTGTCTGTCCCCGTCTTCCGGGATCACTCCTGCGTCTCTGTCTTCGGAGTCGCAGTTAGGTGAGGAGGAACAAAGGCGGGACGGAAGAAGACGGGCGCGTTTTGGTCCTGAGGTGTGTTGCTGAGCTTCGGTTGATGTTTTCGTTGGCGTGCTGGCGACCTTCGCCGCAGTCGGCTCGAATATAAAGTCTATTTAATATAACGTTACGCAGCTGTGGCCACTTCGGTCATCATCTCCCCTGAGTTTTCGCGATTCTGTCCCGCTTGCGATTTTTTTTGCTCCACACACGTTGCTGAAAGGTCGCGGAGGCCTGCTGCGCTGACTAATTAGCAGAGGCGGAGGTGGAGAAGGGTGCTGGGCGCCAGATGTTTAGCTACACGCTTCAAGTGGAAAATAACTGAGATGGAACCGGGGCTGTGATGTGGAGCCAATTCCCTTTATGTGGCTCTGCTCTTTCCCACCTCTCGGCCTCCCATTAGGGGCCTTCGGGCATTTCTGAGCGCAAATTAGGAGCCTAATTTGCGTCAGTGGGTTAATATAAATAAATGACGTTTGCTTTGTACGTGTGTGTCTGAGTTGTAGAGTTCACGCTCGCGCGACCCTCTCCTAAGAACGTCCTCCACCTTTTAGCGCGGCGCACGTGTGGCGCCCCCTGCTGGTGTGAAATGGCTGGATTATGAACGATTAAGGGGAAAAGTAATTTTCAGTGCGATTGGATCCTTTTTTTTCATAATACTAAAATGGAAGCCGATAGCTTTCAAACCTCTGGCAAAGAGAAATGTTCCCAAAAAAGGCAAATAAAAAGCAAACTGCCTGTGGCGTCACGCGTGTTCGACCGTTTAAAATAAAAAAGGAAATTGGGCCAAATCGGTTGAATTGTAAAGTCCTGGCAGCCGGGAGCTAATATTCGACGTTGTTTTCTTGTAAACGCCACTGGGAGTTCCTTGGTGGTCCCCGGATCCCCAGTTCCCCAACGGTCCCGACCAGCACGTGCGTCACTGAGGCTCCAATAAAAGCGGGCCAGCCGCGCCTTTTCCTGCCGCTCACATCTGTCCGTGCCCCGCGCCGACCAACTCTGCTAATTCAGATTGTGAAGCCAGTGAACGCTAACAGAGTGCTAATTCACCAAGTGTAGAAGAAATCCACAAAATCACTTCCTGGAATCGCTGAAGGGTCTGATTTGTGGGGATGTTTGAAAGTTTTCCGGTTAGTTGTCGGAGCTTCCGGCGCCGTCTCGGTTCCACGCGTGAGGCCACATTAGCACGCCAAGCAGGTTCCGCCACGGCGAGCACCTGAGGAGCAGAAATAGCTCTGCCTGCTTTTTTCTGTGCTCCTCCCTTCGTTTCATCAATGCGCTGCGGATGGAGTCGGCAGGTTGCCATGGAAACAGCAGACAAAGAGGGCGAGCGGGGGTATATGGGCGCAGCGGAAAGGCCTCCGTGTGCGCAGCGTTTGAGTGTGTGTGCCGTGAATGCTGAACTCACAGGTGTGTGTCGGCGGTGACGCGTCGCGGTGAAACGTAGCCTTCCATGTGTGAGCGGATCAACCAGTCGGTCAGCGCACATCCAGGGTCTGCAGATCCCTCAGGTTCTTAATGGGCTCCGTCAGCCTGGGGCCAGGGTGGGGCGACCATCCCAGCGGTCACATGACCCGGCGTCATGGCAGATGCAGTTGATTAGAAACCCTTTCACACGTTTCTTCCTGCGGTTCATCGCATGCTTCTCACCTCCCTCGCCCGCCGATCACCTCTGACAGGCAGCAGACGAGACGTCCGACATTTTAGCTCCACTGATGGAGACCTGCGTGTTTATTAGCCCGCCCGTCAATCACGGTAATCTATCCGCGGTCGCTCCGTGGCTCCTGGACGCAGAGAGACGGATGATTACCTGTGATTGGAATGGCGTCTCTCTCCCGATGGGATCACCTGCGTGCTTGTTTTCTTCATTCAGGTCAATCTGGTTCGATTTATCAGGCAGGTTTGCAGAAAGACGGAGCGGCGGACGGATGACGGCTGCTGGGTTGCCTCCGCCGTCTTCCCTCCCCCCTTCTGGGACTGAATGGTTATTGCCGTGTAATAAAGCCTCTGATATGGTTTCTTCTGCTTTGGTTGCCTCTGCTCCAGACCCCCCCGCGCGGCCCCATCATCAGGTTCATATGAAGGTGTTAAATGTTAAATCCCCACGGTGTCATCGGGTCAGTCATCACTTAGCAGATTTGTGGTGAAATGTCAGCATTTTATGATCCAATAACCTGCTATGGATTTTTTTCCAGAAAAAAAAATGGCCGTGTGTTTACCTCCACCAGGGAATCTGCATTTGATGAAACAATTCCATCCTTTCTTTAATCAACTTTATTAAATACCGGAGCGTTTCTTCTAAAACCAAAGAGCGGAGGCGGTGACTCATCTTTTCGTTCCTGGGAAAAGCTTAGCATCCCTCTTTTCCCATCCAGCCCTCCAGGAATTCTCTCCTCTGTACCCACCAAACCAATTATTCCAGACAGCGCCACTCAGCAAGGAAAAGGGAGACGGAGGGAGGAACGTGTCCTGAGCTCCCCCCTCCGGGGCTCACATTCCCATCTCTCATTTGTGCACGTGACTCCGCCTGCTATGGAGATGGGAAACGTTCTTCTTCAAATAGATTGGTTCAGGCTGCACTTGGAGCTTCAGTCGGAACCCGGCGCCTGTCCTCTGCCGCGGTGCCAGTGGGTGGTGGAGGGCCCCGGGGCCCTGAGGGCAACTGCTCCTCTGCTTCATCACAACTCTTGTAGTGCTCGTCAAAAGTTTTGCGTTATGGAGGCGGCTTTGTGCTAACGGCTGCAGCTCTGCATGCTAAAACGCAAACTCGCTGTTCTGCAGAGCCGCTGCGGAGCTAAGCTGGCTTTATTCTGACTTCTATCACGCTTCAGCAACATTAGAGAGCAAAAGTTCCCAGTTCCAGTGGAGTTTGTCGGGTCAAGGCTCCAGTTTAACTTCGTACACACTTTCTGGCTTGAGCCGAAGTCGTCCGCAGGCGGAGAGTCCGTCAGAGCGAAGTCTGCTGCTGCGCTAATGCGCTTCTCCGCGGGAAAGTTCAGCCCTTGTTCTTCCAGAGAACGACAGCGAGTTGAACTGGGTCACGCCTGATACTGGAGAAAGAAGCCGGGGAGAGATAAGAGGGGGGGTCAGATGCAACGGGAGGACGGGGAACGGCAGAAGGAGCGGCGAGGGAGCAAACATGCTAACCTCCTCATGTTTAACACGGCTGAACTCCTGAGCTGCATCCATGAAATGGGACTACACGTAAAGACGTTGGCTGGGTTTGTGCACAAGCGCTAGCCGTGTGTGTGTGTGTTTTTTTTTTTTTTTTTTTTCTAGAGAGACGCGCCACGCATTATCTAATGGTAGTGGTAAAGGACGCTCCAGCCTCCGTGCTTTCAGAGCGGAGGGTGAAGATCCACCCCTCCACCCTCGCTCCACCCTCCCCCCGTAGCGTCCTCACTCTGCTGCCTTTCCGTGGGTCTGTCCTGTTGGTCCGCAGCGTCTCGGGCTCCACTAGGCTCCTCTTTCCACCGGCTTCATGAGGCGTTGTGCCTCGTAGCCGTCTCACGAGCTCCTCGTGGTGGTTTTGCTTTTTTTGAAGCCTAATTTTAGCGTCGCGCGGCTTCGCCCTGCACCCACCGACAGCTCGTGTGACAGCTGCGTGGTGATGAGAAGGTGCAGGCCCGGCCTCATTATCTGTCACAGTCACTTCACTCTTAGTAAATCCGCTAAGGGTAAAGGCAAGCGAGGATACGTGCCAGTGAAACCGCCACACGACCACTCCAGTTTCAGCTCATCCTCTGCTCACCGCTTATGGACGCTCCCGTCATGGTAACCGGCGCTGCTGACCTTTGACCTTCTCCAGTCTTGCTGCTTGTTGACTCCAGCTTGTTTTCTGGAGTTGGAAGAAAACAACCTGGGAGAAGAATGATTTTCCCCCCTGAGTGGTTGTTCCCCCCTGAGAGATGACCCATTAATGAGAGGACCACAAATGCTTTTTGATCTGTGGATTCTAACCACTTTTCCTCGTTTGGACAAACACAATCGAGGTAATCAGAAAAACCCGACCTTGGCTACACACGAGCCTCCAACCTTGAAGGGTTATTTCATAGAGAGGAGACCAGCTCCGAGGCCGCGGGGGCCCCTCTGCTCCGTCCTCCCTCCCTTGTCATCAGACGGAGAAACACTCGTCTCGTGTGTCTCCCTGGCCCTCTCGCCTCGTCTCCGAGCTGGAGCGCTCGGAGCGGCGCTGGCGCGACGCTCTGCAGAAAACAGGATTAGCGCCGAGCGGCTGAGGCGGACGGGCGTCTCCTGGCTCCGGCGCTGTCGGTGGCAGACTGGGCACCCTCCCTAAGCTCTTTAAAGGATTGCTCGCTGATAGAGAGAACACCTTCTAATCTGATCCCGAGATTGCTGCTGTCACAAACTGTAGAAGGGAGGAAGAGCACCACTGGCACTGTGTGTGTGTGTGTGTGTGTGTGTGTGTGTGTGTGTGTGTGTGTGTGTATGTATATGTGTATGTGTGTATGTGTGTGTGTGTATGTGTGTGTGAGGGCTGATCCAGGCTTCTGCTTCCCCGGGTGCAGGATCGGGGGTCCAGGTTGTCCTGTCCCACACAGAGCGTGGTGTTTGTCCAGCTGACATCCACTTCCTGTCACGGATAGGGTCGGCGTTTCTCACACACAGCTTCGCACACACACACACAACACTCTCATTGCTCCCCAAAGTTTTCTGCCCCCACACTTCTCAGTCATGTGGCAATATTTGCGGCGCAGATGGACGGCTTCAGAAAGCGGACGCAGGTGAAGGAGACTTCGAGGCTGCCTCGGGTGCCCCTCGCTGCCTGCTCAGAATGTTGTTCTGCCACGTTTCTATAGCGACCAGCAACACCAAGACCTAAATCCAAAAGAATTCATCGCTTTTGTAGTAGAAAAAAACAAACCTTATGAGCTCAGTATGGCTGCGGCAGGTGAACAGCTCAAACGGCCTGGAAGTTGAGCCGAGTTCAAGGCCGACCGCCGCGGGGGCGGAGCCTCGCTTCCGCAACCTGACCAAACACGCTCCTGGAGCGGAGCCGACCCTTCATGCGCCGACTTTTACATCAACGTCTGCTAAAGTTTCCCCGCACGTCGTAACATCGTAACCTTCTGCGCCATCACTGGGGGACAGATTCAAGGACCTGGCCAAGGGTCCTTGAATGTCCTGGGTGGCCACTCGGTTGTTTATGACTTTGGAGCGGCCTTTAAATGCCAGGTTCCTGTTTAGATCTTCTTTTTTGCTGGTACGGACATCGAAGCGGCATCTTTCCATCGTTCCCTCAATTGTGTAGTTTAGTTTTTCATCTCATTTCTTGAAAAAAATGGAAGAATAAATTGATTGGCAGAGAAAGGGAGTGTTTAATTTGTTTAAATTAGTTAAAATAATGCAGTTGATGTCTGATGTAAATCAACTCTGGAGGCCCCAAACCAGGGCCAACGCTGGCGTCTTTCTTTTTTGCCTTTGTTTTGTATCTTTTGCGTAAATGCGGCTGAGCGGAGGCAGCAGGACAAGAAAAGTGGTGAAAACATCCACATTAATCAGGTAACCTTTCGCCCACCATCCCTCGCTCAGCGTGAGAAAGGCGAGGACGGCTCCGACTGGGGCGCCCGGAGGCGTCGGTGCCTCCGTGTGGAGTCGCGGCCGCGGCTGCCAAACTGGCGAGGACGCCGTGGACCTTCTCAGGCTGCTCAGATAGATTTCCACTCAGCCTCTGGAGGAGAGGTCGGCCAATTAACTGCAGGGAATACCGATGCTGAGGCGGCTCTGCCAAGTGCTGCTCTGTGTGTGTGTGTGTGTGTGTGGACAAACCCGCTCCCTGTTCATACTCTTCACACACCCACGCTCAGTGTTTATTTTGTCCGTTCCGTCTATGAATCATTTACCGAACCGGCCTCGGCTCAGTCGTTCTCCTCTCAGGACGCTGCTGTTTGTTTAACTGGTGGATTGGAAACATCCCCGGCCGCCTGCGCCAAATCAGAACGCTTTAATTGTCCTTCTGCTTGGTGGTAGCTGATTTCCTCCTCATATGCTGCCTTTGAACGTTTAAAAGCCTCCCCCCCACTCCCACTTTCAACCTTTTTACAGCAATTCATAAAGTAGAGCTGGTAACTTTTGAGTTTCCACCCCAGCTCCGGGGCAGGATATGAGGCCTCGCTTTCTTCCCTGCATCCCAGTCTGCCTTTATTAACGAGCTATTTGTCGTCGGGTGCGAATGTCCTGTTTGCTTTGGGGGTCCTCAGCGGCGTTTGTCCCCTGTCGGTCCTCCCTTTCAGCAGGTGTTCGGGGCAGTTTCGGGGCTTTATGGGCCGACACGGCCGTGCCAACGCTGTGGAAGCTGTGAGTAAGTGGGGCTAAGCTGGGTGGGCAGCACCTGGCAGCACATTTCCCTCCCGCCGGGAGAAACAGGCTGTAAATGTGAGGGGTGGCTCCTCCATGAGTTCACCTGGTCCAGGCCCAAGTGTTCCTCCCTGTTTTCAACTTTTTCCCAGGTTGGCTGTTTGCTGAACTCACGTATGTTTTCGTTCTACACTTTTGCTGCTTGTATCTTCTCGGTCCTTCTTTTTTTTCGCGTCCTCCATCGCTGCCCAAGTACGGCTCCAACTCTGGGTCTGCTACCAGCCGAGTACGCTCCAAGTTTCCTGGACGTGTACTGGCTTTGGCGGTTGGATCAGGTATGCGTCAGGTGGGACCTGTGTGGACCTGGGACAGCCAGGTTTCCCACAATGCACCTCATCTCAGCCAGCAATGGTGGAAAATACCTGCTTCCAAGCGTGGTCCGAGTAGGAGCTTCAGAGGTTCACAAGCTGGTGCTTGCGTGCTGAGCATTAGCACGCAGGCTAATAGAGGCTTTAGCTGGAGCATTTTTAGTGTTTCTGGGTGGTTTTGGAGGTTTTCGAGATGCTTTTCCAGCATCGTTCCCTCTGTCTCTCTTCTTCTGTGCTGCTGTCTGACAGCGGGGAGATGTTTTGCTTTGCTGGCTTTGCTTCTCTTCGAGCAGCGTTTGACTTACAGGAGCTCACACATGTGAGCCAGATGGAGGTTCGAGTGCAGGGAGAAGGTGCGGCGAGATGAGTCTCAGAACCTGTGTGTTTCATGTGCGTACACACTGACGCAAACCGTGTGTGTAACAGTGTGTGGTTGCATGTGCTGAAGAGTAACCGACTGCATCCATCAGTCCATCGGAGCGATGGAGCTTTGCTTTCCAGTGCGTTTTCATTTGCATTATTCCGATGTGAATCTTTCCCTTTGTTTTGTCAGAACTTTGCTTCTTCTCCAAACATCCATAAAGGCTGATTTATTTTTGGCTGCATCCTCCTCCTCCTCCTCCTCCTCCTCCTCCTGCTCTCACCCGTTTCCGTGGTCATAAACACTGCTCACGGAAACACACCGTCTCGTTTGGACTCAATCAAAGCTCGCAGAGTTTAATCGGAAAACTTGCTTTAAAAGTCCAGCGGTTCCTCCAGTCTCTGGACGCGTGGTGCCATGAGGAGGCTCTCATACTGGCGCGCCACCACTAGAGGCGACCATGAGGCCTCAGGTCAGGAGGTGTTTTCAGCACTCGGAACCGCTGCTCGTCCCGTAGGGCAGCTTGGGAGGGTTGCGTGGCCGTGGTTTTCCGGCATAAAACTGCTGGAATTGGTTGTAAAAGAAATGAATTCAAGCTGCCGACAGCTGCCGTTTCATACCGACGAAAACTCTGACGGATGCCAACAGGAAACGAGCGCTCGATATTAGGAGGCGCTTTAGTGTCTGCCCAGAGGTTCCCTGTCCATGGTTCCCCTCACCTCCGTCGGCTCTCCCAGGTAATAAACGAAAGGCCTCACCTCGGCCGCTCCAACCTTCAGCTGTGCTAAGTGAGAAGTTTGTCTGCAAATCCAAGTTTTTCATCAGAATAATAAATAAAATAATAACTCCAGGATATTATAATATGACCCAAAAGAAATGTGTTCTAATGAGGCAGAAAAGAGCTGAGAGAAGCATAGTTCATGTTGTTTTGGATCTTGTGTTTGAATCGGTGTGTGTGTGTGTGTGTGCGAAAGTGTCTTGCAGATGGAGGAGATTAAATAATTGACCAACCAAAGCGATGATTAACTGCAAAGATTTGCTCCTGGGGATCAAACTTTTTGTTAGTCGCCTGGAAAAAACCCATTTTGACCGTTTGTGGGATGTTACGTGACACATTTTCCAGGGAATCTTGACGAATCTCCGTTATTTTCAGAACGTTTCCAGTTAGCAGCAGTGTCTCTGCAGGAAGCTCAGACAGGTCGGATCTGCAGCTATCGACTGGCGGACATCAGAAACGTCTCCCAGCCGCTGGGCCTGCAGCTCCCAGACATCAGCTGTCCTCTCCTTCACCCCCATCCTGCCATTAAATATTCACACTCTCTTTTTGCCAGTGAGAGCGGCTGAAGCAAAATGTTAACATCTGAGAGGATTCCTGGAAATCGTACCTGCGATAATTAACCAGGGTATAAAAACCCAGAAGGGTTCTCAGTAGGACACCTTCAGGTGCCTTTTGGCATTATTTTCATGATTTCTTCTTTACTTTCTCTGTCCTTCTTGTGTCCTACAGTGGGGTCAGTTGGCTGTATGTGCATGAATCCACACACACACAGGCACACACACACCTCGGAGCGGTGACTCCTCCGCAGTCTCTTTATCTGTCGCCCCAGTTCTCCGCAGGGAGACGCTTGTTTGGGTGCTGCTGCGCCCGAGTCTGCCCGTCTGTCTGACCCAGTGTTCTCCGCTGTGTATTTTTAATGGGCGTCTTTGTGGAGGACGAGCCTTCAGGAGGGTTGAGGGGCGGCCCAGACCTGCGCCGGGTCTGCTTTGGTGTGTGTTCTGTCGCCTCCTGCTGATACTGATGAAGTTAGAGCCACCAGGTTGGCAGAAAAAGACACTGTCCTTTTTCATGTGCGACCTGAGTAGATGTCATGGGACAGGATGTCCTCTTGATGAGACCCTATTTGGATCCCTCTCTCTCTCTCTCTCTCTCTCTCTCACACACACATACACGTCACAGCTGGAGCTGGGCAACGGCACAAAAACACTCAACAGGATTCAAATGGACACTTTGGCTCTCTCTCTCTCTCCTTCTCTCTCTCTCCCTCTTCTCACCCTCCCTCTCTGTCTCTCTCCCTCCTTTTCACATGTCTGAACAGCGACTTCTCCTTCCTTCTCTGCTCCCCTGAGCTGCTGATGTTAGATATGTGGTGGTGGTATTGTCCGTGTGTGTGTGTGTGCGTGTGTGTGCACTCACGCAGTTCCCTACATGCGTGTGCACGTCTGCGTCATGTAATTTTCATTTTAGCTGTAAAAAATAGAGACGGCTTCTCTCTGTGTCCACTGTACACCACTGCGTGTGTGTGTGTGTGTGTGTGTGTGTGTGTGTGTGTGTGTGTGTGCTGTGGTGGTGGAAATGTCAGGCTGTTGCTCCA